>RWGZ01001189.1:0-242665 GCA_009725065.1 Utricularia reniformis | reverse complement strand
TTAAGTTACGAGTAAGTAGTTAACATTAAATTGAGAAACAAAAACCTCAACTCTCTGTCTCAACAAGAGATATCTTTCATGTGCTCTTTTACTACCAACATGAACATTGATGTCGCAATGTAGACAAAGGGAACTTCCATCAATTTTACAGTAAAAGAAAGCTGTTCACAAAACAGATAAAATATCAAGCTGCTGCGACATTAAAGAAAGATATGTGTAATGAGCGAGCATACCGGGAGCATTCTCGCATATATCGCAACACGGGACTGCACTCGGCTCAGCCAGTCCAACTCGTACATGTCTACTCGCTAACTTGTTACACATATGCACCTACAAATCACAGTTCAAAGCGATGCCCTTATATTGCGTTGTAACAATTATGAACAATCCTAAGAGACACATCAAATTGGACTGATCACAAGTGTGAAATGCAAGATGAAGAGTGAGCTTTATACAAATTGGACAAAAGATAGTAATCCCCCAAGTAGGCATTTATACAAATACTTAAAGTGCATTCCTTAATTCTACTCTTACAGTTCATATCATCACTGAGAATCATGCGCCACGATTTGAAGACAAAGCAGTCATTGAATTAGGAAAATAACAGAGATTTGAAAGAAGAAATCAGTAATAGTACCTTATCATCGCAAGAAAGGCAGAGCGCCGCCTCATCCGCCGCACAGAACAAAATCGCCGCCGCGCATTCACATACATCGCACAGAGTTCTCATTATGAATTCCCCAATCTCTTTCAAACAAATCTTATCCTAATTCACCAAATTGAAAACCCAGAAAAGAAAAAACTCAACGTTAAGCAATACATCCATTGTATATCAAAGAATAAGCTGTCGTATTTAGGGATTAGGGAATGATGATTAGATATTCAAATAATAATAATTTAATATGATGTGAGTGGGAAATCTGCCACATTCCACACGCAATCAAACAAATGCGAAAAATCCACATCCAATTCGTTGATTTTGAGTATCTTCTAGCTCTGCACACAAAGACACACCTTTTGGCTCGATGATTCTGTTATTCAATCACCACCACAACCTTAAAGCTGAAAACCAACCCTCATTTCTTCTCACCCACTAGTTTTTTAAAGCCGATTTTGAACCATTTATCTATTTATCGAAATATTACAAAAATGGGTACGTGTCCGATGAAATGAAAAGGACAGGAGAGGGTAGACGGGCAGTTGGCATATAGATTGAAGAAGAAGACGAAGTCTTAACCTTTCAGAATCCACGTACCAACAACGTATTCAACTAAATAAGATAATTATTAATTATTAATTATTAATTATTAATTAATGATGTAGATGGCCACGTCGAATCTTTATCATTATTATTAATTAAATAATGCTACCCCACTCATAGAGGTGGCCGAAAGACTAATTCTAGTTTTTTTTATTTAATTTTTTAGGTTTCAAGATAATAAAAATCAAATCATTAATTAATTTAAACTCATTTGGTTCCGAATTGTGTTCCACGGATTCGTGGGTGTGTGCCTTGCAACACACTCCAGCGCACTCGGTGCGGGGTGCACAAATCTCTACGGGATGTATTAATTTTTTTTTAATCCTAAGGGATCCATTAGATTATTTTTATTACTGTTACTTTAGGATATTTCATTCGTTAACTGTAATTAACGTGTTCATTTTTTTATACAATCGATTTAGTTTCTACTTAGGATTATGTAATTTATTCGGTGAAGTTGAAACTCAAACTGAAATATTCAATATTATGCAATAATGATATAAAAGACTTAAATTTATCAAGTGTAGAGACTTGTCATTTTCTTATTGAAGTTTTAATAAATGGTGTTTTAGTCGTTTTTTTGTTGAGAATACGTATCCCATATCGAATATGAGATATCATGAGTAACTAATTTGACGAATGATCTTATGTATTGCGTTATACAGACATTCTTTTGATCCATTAAGTACAGAAAAAATGATTTTGCTCGAATGTTACATTTTGATATTCGTGTGTCGTATTCTATAAAGTTTTGCATAGTTTTATGCATGATGTAAATGTTCGACTTTTGACAATATTTGTATATTACATATACACATGTATCACCAAAAATTGCATTTACCAGATAATTTAATATATATTTTAATTAATTTAAATTAACGCACCCTCACCTCACCCTCAATTGAATTCGTAAAATTTTACGCACCCTTACACCCCGCACCCGTGCAATATTTAGAGTTTGATTGGACCAAGCGCCAAATCATTAGTTTAGATCTTAGTCCGGTTTTAATCATATAATTATTTTCCTAAAAAATAACATTTTAAAAGTATTCAATTTACATATTCTATTGAGTTCGCCTAAAGTAACCAACAATTTGATAAAACTCATTTTAAATGTTATTCAATAAAATAATCCATAAGATATAATAAAAAATGAAAAATTACTTCCGAAAAAATGTAACTATTATAATATTAAATTTGATAAGCACTTCATAAAATTATTCAATTTAGAATTTAGATATATATATTTTACATATATATCATAAGTTCATAAATTTAAAGTCGAGACCAACGCTTAAGACTTTTATAAATTATGATCTTGTGAAGATTGAGATAAACCCAAATATTAATTGCAAAACTAGATTTAAAATGACATATTTAACACGTGATTGATATTTAATCGATCTTTATAGGACTCACTATTTGATTTGTACTATGTGGAATTTCAAAATATTTTTTATTCTAAATAAGAGATAGTCTCATACTATATACGGTAGGGCCTTTTTTAAAAATATCAAAATAATAATTCAATACTATAATACATTATTTTATATATGCTTAAATTTTGAATCAAAGAGATTAAATCTGAATAATACTATTATTAATGATTAATAGAGAGGTTGTCAAAATTTAGACTAAATCATTTATATGAAAATATAGTAATTAATATAAATTTGCATCAATTAATACTATATAATATTTAAAAAATTTGTTTGACAGTATTAGTTTCACATATATCATCTTTAATTTTTTTCCAAAATCAATGACATTTTTTATGCAATGTACTTGGTGATAATCTAATTATTTGTTCCTTAGTAAAACAAAAATAATTATTGAACCCAACAAAATAATTTTTTGATTCTTTAATATATGATGATGCGTAACATTGATATTGTTTCTCATCATACTTGATCGGAGATTACCTAAACGATCATGTTAAATTCTTAAATGATTTTTATATAGTAGTTGTGGGTGTATAATGTAATTTAGTTGACCAAACTAATAATTTTTATATTTTTAATTTCCCTAGAAACCTTAGACTTAATATAAATATATTCCACATTCTTTTACATTTTTTCAATATTATAATTATTTTCGTGTATATCTTTAAAATTAAAGAAGATCAATTTCAATTTAGAAAATAATAAATTTTGTTCTATACAATATAATTGTTGCTCTTAAGGATACTTAAATCGATCAACTGCCTTAGATATTGTATTGACATTTGCTTATATCATTGTAATAGTAGAAAATTATTTTTCATTTCTTAATATAATGAGTTAAAAAATATCTTTATTTGTCTTTATATAATACATAAAAAATTTCCACAAAATACATACACATAATACGTTTACATTGGAATTGAAAAAAACACACATGCAATAAAATAAATAATACGTGCATAAATACAACAATAATTTCATATTTCTTTTCTCAATATTTTTATTTTTCAATTAAAGAAACTTTATATAAATCAACAACTGAACCTACAATATATATTTTTATCTTTGTTCCTGATGGATCTTCTTCTGTCCCCTTAAGAGTTCTTCTAAATGTAATTAATGATTTTTAACATACCTATTATGTATATTTTCGATATTTCTATTTATTTTGTTCTCCGATTTATTTATTTTTATTTTTTCAAGGTGTAAATTTTATTTCTGAATAACCACATTGATTTCCTCATTCATGATCTCAATCACGTGTACCACAATATCCATGTCCTCTTTCGAGTTTGAAAGTGATTATTATATTATCCAAAAAACGCTAATCAACCTTAAGTGTGTTTACTCCAGAAAATAGAGTTAATCCACTAGAATGAGATTTATGATTTGTCATCAATAAATCATTGTTTGTTCGACAAAAGAATGCAATAGATCAATTAGAATGCTTTTTGAATCTTTTTCTAGATATTAGTGATGGAGTGTCATATTTGATACATGAATTGTGAAGAATGTTTTTCTAATAATAATTCATGAATAACATTTTCTCTACGTAATTTTAATTATTAGTTAATATATTATTTATACACTTTTAAGATATTATAATTATTTAAAATATTATTTAATATTATATTTATACACTTTTAAGATATTGATTATGCATCCATAATTTCTTATAATTTATAAAATTCATATTTACTGATATAACAATATATTTTTAATTATTCATTATGCGTGGCAGAAATAACAAGAGCCAATAAATGGAATACAGATAATTCATAATAGGATAAAAAGGCAACCAGGGATNATCTTTAATTTTTTTCCAAAATCAATGACATTTTTTATGCAATGTACTTGATGATAATCTAGTTATTTGTTCCTTAGTAAAACAAAAATAATTATTGAACTCAACAAAATAATTTTTTAATTCTTTAATATATGATCATGCATAACATTGATATTGTTTCTCATCATACTTGATCGGAGATTACCTAAACGATCATGTTAAATTCTTAAATGATTTTTATATAGTAGTTGTGGGTGTATAATGTAATTTAGTTGACCAAACTAATCATTTTTATATTTTTAATTTCCCTAGAAACATTAGACTTAATATAAATATATTCCACATTCTTTTACATTTTTTCAATATTATAATTATTTTCGTGTATATCTTTAAAACTAAAGAAGATCAATTTCAATTTAAAAAATAATAAATTTTGTTCTATACAATATAATTGTTGCGCTTAAGGATACTTAAATCGATCAATTGTCTTAGATATTGTATTGACATTTGCTTATATCATTGTAATAGTAGAAAATTATTTTTCATTTGTTAATATAATGATTTAAAAAATATCTTTATTTGTCTTTATATAATACATAAAAAATTTCCACAAAATACATACACATAATACGTTTACATTGGAATTGAAAAAAACACACATGCAATAAAATAAATAATACGTGTATAAATACAACAATAATTTCATATTTGTTGTGTTCCATCAAAATTGAGAAATCCCCCTACGCAAAATAAATCAAAATTAATTAAATATGTAAAGCATATGATGTTGACGGTTGATCAAAGTATATTGGATCTTTAGTGTATGATATACCATGTGTTTCTATATTATTTCTTTTCTCAATATTTTATTTTTCAATTAAAGAAATTTTATATAAATCAATCACTGAACCTACAATATATATTTTGATCTTTGTTCCTGATCGATCTTCTTCTGTCCCCTTAAGAGTTCTTCTAAATGTAATTAATGATTTTTAACATACCTATTATGTATATTTTCGATATTTCTATTTATTTTGTTCTCCGATTTATTTATTTTTATTTTTTCAAGGTGGAAATTTTCATTTCTGAATAACCGCATTGATTTCCTCATCCATGACCCCAATCACGTGTACCACAATATCCATGTACTCTTTCAAGTTTGAAAGGTGATTATTATATTATCCAAAAAACGCTAATCAACCTTAAGTGTGTTTACTTCAGAAAATAGAGTTAATCCATTAGAATGAGATTTATGATTTGTCATCAATAAATCATTATTTATTGGACAAGAAGAATGCCATAGATCAATTAGAATGTTTTTTGAATCTTTTTCTTGATATTAGTGATGGAGTGTCATATTTGATACATGAATTGTGAAGAATGTTTTTCTAATAATAATTCATGAATAACATTTTCTCTACATAATTTTAATTATTAGTTAATATATTATTTATACACTTTTAAGATATTATAATTATTTAAAATATTATTTAATATTATATTTATACACTTTTAAGATATTGATTATGCATCCATAATTTCTTATAATTTATAAAATTCATATTTACTGATATAACAATATATTTTTAATTATTCATTATGCGTGGCAGAAATAACAAGAGCCAATAAATGGAATACAGATAATTCATAATAGGATAAAAAGGCAACCAGGGATTTTTCAGCCACATGCATTTATGTGGCGCCCCGACCATCCAATTTTAATACAATTTGTTTTTAAATTTCCAATTATACCCTCCCCTCCACCAACTCCATAAATTTGAGGCATGAATTCCATCCGTCTACCAATATTCATATGAACGGACCGATAGTATATGGTCGGTAAAAAAATTAATTCATTAAAAAGTAATATTTTATTATTTTTTAGGAACCAAGATCGAATTCTTAAATGGAGTACCTAAAAAATAACAATATCACCCAATATTTAACTTACTGATCGGTATATTTGTAGTATATAGATTGATATAAAAAACATTGGGTTGAACAACCTTTTTTTTCATATTTTAAAAATAAAAAACTTATAAGTCTTACATATTTGCAACTCAATATTGGATTTTAATGAGAATGCTTCATATTCTCCTTATTTTTATAATATTGTTCATTAAATTTGTGGTTTCCTCTCTTTAATCCTGTTCGTTCACATTCTTTTATCATAATTTCAACTAAACTCTATAATTTCAATATAATATCAGAGCCACTTCGATTCATTTTAATTTCGTAGATCCAAAACTTTTATGGTTGAACTTGAGTGGAATATTAAATTTATCCCATATTGGTTTAAAAAGTGGAATTGATTGGCTTATAATGATGAGAATTTTATCACATAATGGTTTAATCAAATCTTTTAAATATATGACTTATTCTCCTTAATCTCGTGCGATCACGCTCCCCTGTCGTAATTTCAGTCAGAATCTATAATACCAATGTGAAAATTTGCACTTTTCAACTTTGGGCATCACGAGTCAACAAGCCATTTTTTAGCAATAGCATACATTATTATTACAAAATCACAATTTGGTGAATATTTGTTATAGTGAATATGGAACACAAACACAATACATTTCAAAATGTAGCAATTGAAAGATACAATACAATACAATACAATACAATACAACAACAAGAAACATTGCTTGGAATAAAAACCAAACAAGACACAGACAACAACATGGACAATAACGAAAATAAACTCAGACAACACAATAAGACGGCCATTGCTGTTCTTCCTCGCCGCCATCATCACTCAAATAGTAATAACCACTACTATTATTATTATTGTTGGTGTTACCAACACAAGCACCTGCCGCCGCAGTCAAGCTGCAAGAGTCTGCTGATGTCAAATATGGCATCTTATTAAAACAGCAAGCGATCCCATTACCAATCTCCGTTGTCTCGTCATCGTCCTTGTTGTTAGAATACTCCTCCAAACGGTGCTTTAAAGTTTGGAACATTAACTGGGGCTCATACTGCATAACTCGGAGTACATCGCTACAAGATGGACCAGGCACAGCTCTTGTCACGGCAAAGCACTGTGGTCCATCGCTTTGCCGGATACGAACCACACTCGGACCACCGAATAAGTTGTGTAATCCTCCGAGTGCCTCCTCATAAGCCCCACCTAAGAACATTCCAAGGTAATAAGATCCAGATCCACTAGTGTTGCCTTCGAATTCGTGTAATGGCAAGCTTGATTCGCCACCGATGAACTTGTTGATTTTCCCATCACTATCGCAAGTTAAGTCTGATAAAATCCCTCTAACCGAAGGCTTTTCGTTGAGCTTGTGGATTGGAATGATAGGGAATAATTGTCCGATTGCCCAGAAATCCGGTATCGATGTGAATATCGATAGGTTGACATTGTATGTAGTAACTGGATCAGAGATACCTATTGCTTTGGATAATAACTCACAGAGACCATCTGCAGCAGCAAGCTCTTCCATTCCTAAAGATCCTTCTTTGAACTGATCAACACAACGTTGCTTAAGCTGTTCTGCGTGAACTAAACACTTATCAAACTCACCACCAAATGCAGCAGCAGATATATTTTCATAATCGGGACGGCAATCATCGGTTAAATTGTCTAGAAAATGTTGAAGCTCAAGTGGAGAAATCTGTGGTGAACGAGCGTTGTTAGCTGAAATAGCTTCGAACACTAAGATTGAATGATGAGAAACGATTGCTCGACCACTTTCGCTGCAAATAATGGGATGCTTGACGTTTTTGCTATCGCAAACAACACGAACTGCTTCTACAACAGCACAGGCATATTGCTGCAGTGTGTACCCAACAGAGATATCCGAATCAACAGATTTTGAACCATCGTAATCGATCCCAAGGCCTCCACCAATATCAATAACTGTCATGCAAGCACCAAGACGAACAAGCTCACAGTAAATATGGGTGGCTTCGCCGACAGCATCTGAGAGTAAAGCAGTATCAGGGATCTGTGATCCAATGTGGAAATGGATCAACTGCAAGCAATCAAGCATTTCGTATTGCTGTAGCTTCTTAACAACACGAAGAATCTGGGTTGTAGTCAGACCAAATTTACCTTTTTCACCAGAAGTAGAACCAAAATGCCCAGAATGCTTGGTTCTCAGTTTAGCACGCAAACCAATCACAGGGCGGATACCAAGTTTCTTACTTGCAATTATTACAGTATCAAGTTCATCTTCTTGCTCGAGAACAATTATAGCATTCAAATGCAGCTTTTGAGCGACTAAAGCAAGAGAAATGTACTCAATATCCTTAAAACCATTGCATACCAAAAGGGCATCAGGACTTCCATTGCATAAACAGCTCATGGCTAAAAGAAGCTCTGGTTTGGATCCAGCTTCAAGTCCGAAACGGAAACCAGAGCCAAAATTAACAATATCCTCGACCACAAATTTATCTTGATTGCATTTCACGGGAAAAACGCCCTGATAATGAGACTCATAACCTTGGGATTGAATAGCATAGTCAAAAGAAGATTGGAGGGACTCGAGGCGGTTCTTAAGCACATCTGGGAATCGAACAACAAGGGGAAGCTGGAGCCCTAAACCACCAGAAGATTTCGGGTCGGTGACCTTTTTCACGACCTTCAGAAGATCAATTTCTTGGTGGGCAATGTTTTTTAGACCATGAGGGCGAACGGAAATATTACCAGTAGAATTCACCGTGAAATAGGGGGCACCCCAGCCATCGACACGGTACAGCAAAGACGAATGGAGGGCTGACCAGGTGGGGGTGTTTGGTACCGGAGGAGCAGAAAGAGTGCTATCACAGCTCGCTAAAGCGTAGGGAGGAGGCGTGACGGCAGAGTCAACGCAGCAAGCGAAGGCAGACATCTCTTCCCCCGATCTACGATTTGCCTATTCTCTCGATTGGTAAAAAGAAAGAATCAAAAAAATTGAAAGAAGCAAAGATAGGTTGGTTAGAAAGGAAAAATCGAAATCCAACGATGGTGTATCAGATGGGGGCTTTGAAACCCGCCGAGGCCGGAGCCCCGGCTACCCCCTCAAACGAAGCAAAAAGAGATCTGCGTCACAACAGTTCTGTAGCCACACCCACTCTTACAGGATCCAAAAATCCCCACGCCTACCCCTCAGACGAAGATGAAACTTAAAGAAACTTGAAAAAACTGGGAAGAAACTGAATTAGAATCAATTCTCAATCACGAAAAGGAATCCCACCATGCAGATCTCGAAGAAATTGAAGAATTAAATGAAATAGAAACACTAAACGGAAACGTAAAGGCGAGGAAGAACAAGAAGCAGCGCAGCGGCGGAGGGCGACGTTTGTAGTTTAGGGATGGAAAGTGAGCGATATCTGCATGAGAGGCAAAGGCGCTTTATATAGAGGGGAATTGCACTTAGCCGGAGGCTTCCATGTGGACCCCAACTTTTAACCTAATTTCCAAGTTTGTGCCTCCTGCATTTTACTTCACACTCTTTGATTAGTCACACAATTACAACTTTATAGACTTTTAAATGGAGGTTAAATCGAAATACAAATATGTTTATATATTCTTTTATTTGCTTGGATGTATTAATTCTTGACTATGCATAATTTTGAATTAGATAATTGGAACATTATTTTTTGATTTTAATTAACTTATTTTTTTTTGTACTGACACTAATAACATGCATATTATATATAATATATAATCTATTACATTTATTGATTATTTTCAAATTTCATTGTTAATATACAATTCAGTGTTTCTATTTTATTTTTAATTTCCATATTTTTATTCTTTTCATTATTTATTTTCGTTATATCTAATGTGTATCTATTTATTATATTTTTCATTCCATTTGTTTGAGATATATGTTATTATTATTTTTAATGTATATGTACTTTAATTGTTAGTTATTAAATCACTATTACTCAAAAATTTGTGTATCATTAATATTTCCAATTTTATTTCATGATTATATGATTATTTGAGGTAACGTCTAATCTATTTATACTTTAATCACATGTTTTTTATATTGTATTATATTATCAAAAAATATGCAAAAAGTTAATTATATATATATATATATATTTTGTTTTTTAAACTTTTATCCTAATATTTGATTTTATAAATAAAATTGTAATAAATGTAAATACAAATTATTATATTTTTATAACTATTTCATTTTTTTGCTTAAATTGCCTTTTAAAAAAAATCATACTAACTTTATGCACAAACATTTTTGTTTAATTAATTAATTAAATTATTTTTCAATAAAACGGTGATTTTTTGTAGTATTTGAAATTTCTGGTATATAGAAAATTTCGGACTTACCGGATTCAGTCGATATTTTGTCAAAATATCGGCCGGTACGGGTTTTGCGGGTCGGGTTTTATATTTAAAAAAATAAAATATGAATATTTTATAATTTAATTTTTTTTAATATTTCGGTACATATCCGATACATATCCGAAATACCGATCTAATGAGTTTGTACGGTATATCGGTCGATACCGATTTTTAAAACATTGATTTTTTGTGTTGTTGAATCCATCGTCAAATGGGTCACGTAACATTACTATGAAGGACTTGTAGAACCGTGTAGAGTTTCGTGATTCTCCAAGTCCTAATTGATGAAAAATCTGCGACGAGTTGCCGCGTGGCCCAATTTATTATTTATTTGCTTTAAAAACATTAATATTTATATTTATCAACTTAAATTGCTTAATATATTTTAGTTAATGCTATCCAGTCAATGGGGTATCCTAAGGCTAGACCGCAAATGCGACAAATTTGGCGTTAATACTGGGAATCTGCGGTTGACCACATTGATCTTATGACGTCCGATTCTGCCACGTCGATATACTTTATATCAACAATAACGACTGAAGGGGCCCACTCACCGCTCCTTCACGTTGTCCAAGTCCAAAAATTCGGTGAGAATTTCCCCTCTTTCTTCATTATTAATTTCTTTTAAATTATTTGTAATAAAATATTTTTGTTTATAAATATTGTGTTGATATGTTGATAGAGATGTAGCCTTCATTTTTTTCAAAGAAAAAAAGTCCGTTCAATATTAATGGTATACATATAATATAATAAATACAGGTTGTTTCATAAAATTATATTTTAGTTAAATCATGATTAAATAACAAAATAATTACTTGATAACAAATTGTTGAACAATGATAATTTTTATTCAAATTTGATAACATTACAAGGTATAGAGTTTGCTTAGAGCGTCAATTGAAATTGCGGTATGGGAGTTACGATTACAAATCGTTATTTTTTAAGACACAAAAATAGTAGTACGTTAATCGCTAAAAAATCATAATTTCATCACATCTAATAAAATCAATTATGGAACGTATGTGATTTACGAAATGATTAATATACAATTAATTAAAATTTTTAAATATAAATATCTTTATTATTTATATAGATATATTGATATTTTTACATAAATTACGATTATGATATCAAAATTTTACCCAATATTTTAATAAATTCACGATCATATCATCATCTCTAATTTAATTATCATCGTCTCACCACACATCACCGCACCATATATTTTAAAAATCGATTCAAAGAAATCCATAGCTTCTGGTGATTGTTTGATTTGAATTAGAATCATAATAATCATAAATTATAAAACTTAACAAATATAGATGTACAGAAATGCCAATAATAATATTAATTAATTATTAATATTATATTGTAAGAATCCAGGGGAAATAGGTGCGGAGGCCACACTTAGGTTGAACCTGCCCGAGGTAGCTTTATCCCAAGATATCTTCTTTCTCATTTATTGAATTTATATTTGTGAAAATAGCCTTTTTGACTTTCGTAATGTTTTTTAGGCATTTTTGTATAAATTATATTATTGATCCATAATATTTAAAATAGAGTAAAGATTATGTCCCAAAGTTTGTAAATTATATGAGAAGCTTTCGAAGTTTCAAAACCGTTAAAAAATGACCCTCGAATGAATGATAGTGGTTTTCGTCTTTTTTCATATAAATGGTTTTGATAATTTATGTGTTATTTTTTCAAAGTTTGAAGACATAATCATTGTATCTTTTCAAGGTTAATGTGTCAAATATAAACTTTGAATACGTTTAAATATTAACGACTATAATAGTCAAATATAAATGGTTTGAGAAGTTTAGGGGCTAACCATGCAATTCTTAAACTTTGAGGGTATTGTGTTTACAACATTTAAAAGTTGAAGGACCAATGACGCACATTATATCAATTTCGAGACTTTACATGTCTTTACAAACTTTGGGAGCACTGTCTTTACATTATTATAAAGTTTGAGAGTTAGTTACAAATATGATCCAAATTATAAATATAAACAATTCAATACTTATAAGATAAAAGGTTTAAGGTGATGGTCCGTCTGCCATATAAGAACGGTATGACCTCATTGCATTCCTATTAACAAAAGTGATAAAAAAGATATAAAATCATATTCAATATAATAAACAATGAAACTAAGATATTATTTATATGTGTATGAAATATCTAAATAATGAATATTTACGGATTGATTAAAAGTTACATCATTTTTTAAAAATTATCAAGATTTTAATCATAATATTAGCTTTAATTAATTTCATTCTTTAATCAAATATTTAAGAGAAAATCTCATCCGTATTTAACAAGTTTGATTATTATGGTCTTTGATAAAGTAATTTTAGTCTTCAAATTTTATATTTTTTGCAATATTTGTCTTCGAATTCCGTAAATATGATCCGCAAAATATAAAAATTCCCACAAATTTGATATTTTGCGAATGACGTGAATAGATAAAATTTAAAAAACGGAGACCAAATATTATATGGATATGATTTGTCATATATATTTGTAAATCATAAACTATTAAATTTTATAAATCAAAATTACTAAACCACGAAACTAGATGTTCGAGTTTTGTGTTTCCCCTTATATTTGATTTTGTATTTCTAAACAAAAAAGCTAACAAGTACCTAACTTAACCGGATTCTAACATCAAATTGGTGTCCACGAAACAATATAAATATTATTATTGCTATTACTATGTAGTATGACGATTGGTGGTCCAATTTTGATGGAAATATACAAGACATGGTAACATGTTGTTTTTTTGTAATTGAGTAGGGGACTAAGGTAATAGTGACTGGTTGAGCGAGCATCTTAAACATCACACGACACCCCACTTATAGACTTATAGTTCCGTGTTGTCTTTTGGGCTGCCTCAACGAACACATCTTAATTTATTTAATACTTGTCCGCCGTTTGGACAATACTATTCTAATCCACTTTTTTCTTTGATTATATCCATTGATACTAAAATTACTTTTTTCATTAAAAAAATAAATGATTTTCTTAGGATAAAACCCGAAAAAGTATTTGATTCTAAAACTAGGTACCAGTCAATACCGAAAATAATATCGTTAATGCTATGATGTTGGACACGTAATACGTTGACACTTAGAAACGGAAAAAACTAAAATTGTGACACGGTCATCGTAAAGTGTCTCATTAGGACACGCAATGACGTGCATGATTTAAAAATAATAATTTAATAAAATATAAACGAAAACATCAATATGTATGACGGAAGATCAATAATATGTCATATTATAAATATATGTAATAATAATATAATAATTGATTAAATTAAATATATTATAAAAAATAACACCAATTAAGAGTAAAATTATAATGTAAAAATAATTTAAAAATATAATATATATTATAATAATAGACACGGGTATTATAGCTGGGATACGGGAACACGTATCCGAAATATGCTAAAATATGAAGTGTTCGTGCAGCCTAACCTTAATGTCCATTTTTTGGCATGCCATTTAGTGTGACAACATGGGTATGGTCTTGTTTTATTCAAACTTTTGTTGTAGGAAATTGCCTTCACGTGACTTTGTTCACAACAACTACTCATATATTTTTAATTTTGTTGTAAACGATTGGAATATGATCCCTAACTGTTGTTCTAAACAAATATGGTACTCTGCAATTTGAGTTTTAGATAACCGACTTGGTATGTCAATGGATCGGATAAATCTAGTAATTCAGTTCAATACATTCATTTGACTCGGGTTTGGGTCGCAATTAGTTTTGGTTTTGTGCATATAAAATTTTAATTATATTCTTATTCATATGTATTTGTTAATTATTAAAATTATCTTAAAAACCATAGGCTTAATTGAACATGACCCATTATATGTATTTTTAATACTCAACCATTTTTATTCTCTCAATAGGGGGTATTTTGCAAACTAGCTCTCTGCCAGATTTTTGTTTGCGGAATAACACACTTTCAAAAAACATTCGCTCAATAACCTGTTTTTCAAAAACATTTGCAATATAACCCGTGTTTACATATTTTATAAAAATAAAAAAATAATTTGTATATTACTTATATATATTAATTAAAAATATATAATAAATTAAATTATAATATATTAAATAATGTTTTTGTACCGATCCAAAATTTCGTAATTTAATTATTTTTAGAACGTAAATATTTTGAATTAAAATTCGTTAAAGTCAATTTGATCTTAATATAAATGTTTTTACACAGATCGGTACGATAAAAACCGGTAATTGGATCGATGCCGGATTTCCGGGTCGGAGCCCAGAAAAAAATGATAAAAAATCAATATTTCGTACGGACCGAAATCGGTATGAAATTTTGGATCGGTATAAAAGCATTATTTAATATATTATAATTTAATTTATTATATATTTTTAATTAATATATATAAGCAATCTACAAATTATTTCTTTATTTTTATAAAATATGTAAACACGAGTTATATATTGCAAATGTTTTTGAAAAACAGGTTATTGAGCGAATGTTTTTTGAAAATGTGCTATTCCGCAAACAAATATATGGCAGAGAGATAGTTTGCAAAATATCCCCTCTCAAGAGTTAAGACACATGATTATATTGATTTACCAACCACCCTCAGGATTTATATGTTATTGTTGAAAGTTATAATAATCACACATTAATTATTTATATTATTTATATAAATGAATTTATAAAGAATGTATGTATCATCATATTCATATGGTCAACAATTTTAAAAAGTAAGTCAGCCCAATGAATATGATTCATTCAAGCTATTCATTTCTATTTCAATCAAATTTTATAATTTTAATTATAAAGAGAAAAAATATATATTTTCAATAGATTCTATATTTAACAAATATTTGTGCAATCACATGATTTAATTAGTATTAGATATATGTTAAGATGGTTGATTAATCTCAAACATTTTCAAAATCAAACTTAGTAGGCTAAAAGAAAGAGGGGGTTGGTGGGGCCAATTTTGCAAAATAGACTTTGACGGAAAGTTGGTTCGCAAAATAACTTGTTTTTATAAATGTTTTGTTAAATAGTTTGTTTTCATAAAGTATTTGCTAAATAGCTTATATTTATATATTTTAATAATAAAACTAAATTAGATAATGTATATATAATAAATTAAATTATAATATATTAAACAATATTTTCATCGTACTGATTCGGATATATTAATTTTTTTAAAAAAATTTCCGGGTCGATCTAGAAAAACCTAGGCTTCGACCCGTAAACCCGGTGCCAATCCATATACCACTGCCGCTCGGCTTTCATTGTACCAGTGCGGTATGAAAATATTGATTATATATTATTCGGGACGACATGTAAACTACCAATTATCGACCGATATATCGGTCATACTCCCCGAATCGGAACATATACTTTCATATCGATCGATATGTGAAATTACGATATAAAAATATGGACTGGTATCCGATACTATAACTCAATACCGCCATGTATTTAATATATCGATCAATATAAAAATATATGTTCCGATTCATATAGTATGAACGATATATCGATTAGTAACCGGTATTTTACGTATCGCTCGATATACAATTTTATTAATATTATTATATTGTAATTTAATTTATTATATATTTTAATTAATTTATATAAATAACATATAAATTATTTATTTATTTTTATTAAAAATATAACTTTTCGAAAATAGATTACTTAAACAATTTTTTTTGAAAACATGTTATTTGTCAAATGTAAATTTGGCACATGGCTATTTCTCGAATTCACCTCGACGGTTGTATCACGGCGTGCTTAAAGCCTATACGCGATGGATAGACTCCCCAGCCAATTTGCTCGGCGGTGATAAAGATTTAAATTTTAATATTAATAAATAATTCATTTTAAAGCATATTTTGCAGTCTAAATTGACATATTAAACAACTTAAGACACATTGGAAGTGACCAACCACATTAGACTAATATCATCATCTGTTACATTACAAATGAAAAATACCAACACAAAAATTATATTTTTCCCTAAAAACCTAAAATGAATATTAAGAGTCAATAGAATAAAAAATAAGCATACTCACATTGACTAGGCAATCGAACTTATATTAAATATTTGTCTCTAATAGAATGACAATAATGGTAATATATTCAAAAAATTAAATATATTTATCATTAAGTAATTATTTATAGATGATTTATTAAATTATTTAGATTAATGAAAAAATATAATCATATATATTAGACGAAATGTAAATGATCTAAATTAGTAATATAATAGTTAAGACCATCTTCATCCGTGGTCAAAGCCGTATCTGTCAATATCAAACTTCTCTCCTGATACATCATCATTCTTACTCCTACATATCATTTTATCTTTCATCCAACTCATCTTTTTACACTTTTTTTCCTCCACATATATCTAAATATATTTAATTATATGTATTTTAATCGTATTTCCTTAATAAATACAATATATAAGTATTTCGCTTATATTCTAATTATATATACGCAAAACATTATGATAATTTATATTAAATATGTGATAATAAAATATTATTGATTTTGCCCATCAATTATTCAAAAAATATGTGAACATCAATTATTCACGAAATTTTGCCCAAATATGATCGACGAGATCACTCTTCAAGCGTTGACAAATTCTTTTATCACGAGAATCCAGCATCCGATCATAATATCCTTGAGCAGTAGAATCCAATCGGTGTTTTACATTTTGAGTGGTCAGTGGAGGAGTAACATGATCATAGTCGGTGTTCATGTTAAAATTTGCAGTGTAAGTGTCTCTCTCGTCTTCAACAATCATATTGTGAAGAATAATGTAACTGTTGTGGTTCGAAAACCGGGGGTGTCAACAGTCGACCGGTTCGTTGCAAGACGAACTCGATTATAATTTATTTGATGTGTGGAGAACGATTATAAACCAAAGGTGAAAAGACGAAGGGATTTTAGAGTGGAAAACCTCGAAGATGAAGAAAAAACCACTTGACTAAGGGCTAAAGAAAGTGCCCTTAGTCGGTTTAATAAGCAAATTAATTATCATACAAGTCATGTTTGTTCTTTAGACAACAAAGAGAATGAGAAGAATCGAAAATAAATCGACAGAGACTTCTCTATGCGAAAGCTCCAAGGAAAATCGGAAGATCCTTTTCTCAAGCTCTATGTGTCATTTTTATACTCCCACTGTGCTGTATACAGTAGGGTGTCGTTTTGTGCATGTCCTTTGCAGCTAGGTCGGCTAATGTCAGGCGGAACAGCCGCCGGAAATGGATTCACAGAGCTGCACGGCGTTAGACCTTTCGGCGCTACTAGCCGGCTACTCTCTGGCCACTGGAGGCTCGTACGCCTTCACCGGACCATGCTTCTAACAAGGTTGTCGAGGGTTGTCGTTGCATGGGAGGAGTAGGAATGGCCCGAAGCATCGCCTGTAATATGTGAACCGATCCGTCTGGGCGCGTGCGAGAAGCTGGGCCCTACTCATCGGGACCTATCGCTATAAACGATCGAGCGGGCCACGAGATCTGGATGGGCCATTCACTCACGTGGGCTGAATCTGGGCCTCCAAGTTCGGTTTTCGTTGTTTGGGCTCCTCTGGCCAAGCTTGGTCCTGACCCTGTCCGGGGTACCGGGTTCCGGGGATCTCATCAGCAACCATACATAATATAAGTTAGAGTTTGAGTATTCCAAGCACGTGCAGACCCTGCTAATATTGCAAAACGAGCTTGGAGAATTCCGAATGCTCTTTCTATATCTTTCCTAGCTGCCTCTTGGTGAGCCGCAAACATTCTAGCTTTGCGATCTTGTGGAAGTGGAATTGATTTAACAAAAATATGCTAATCCGGATATATGCCATCACCTAAATAGTATCCCATTGTTTATTGATTATTCTTCAGTGTGAATTCAACTCGAGGAGCACGACCTTCTTGTATTTCCTGTAAAAGAGGTGATCTGTTGAGCACATTTAAGTCATTATTTGAACCCGACATCCCAAAGAATGCATGTCATATCCAAGTGTCCCAAGATGCAACTGCTTCAAGCATTATAGTCGGTTTTGCATGATATCCTCTTTGAAATTGACTCTTCCAAGCATTTTGACAATTCTTCCACTCCCAATGCATGCAATCTATACTTCCAAGCATACCCGGAAAGCCACGCATGTCAGCCATTGCAGCAATCGTTGCAAATCATGCGACGTAGGTCGGCACAAATACTTTTCGCCAAATACTTCACGTAAACCTTTAACAAAAGCGCGCAAACAAACTATTGATGTATTTTCACCAATTCGAACATACTCATCGATTTGGTCTGCTGAACCACCATAAGCTAACATTCTAATGACCGCTGTACATTTTTGATGAGTCGTCAATGATGTGCGGCCAGCGGCGTCTTGAGACAATTGAAAGTAGGGATCATGTGAGGCCATAGCCGTCATGATCCGTTTGAATATATGTCTTCTCATTCGAAATCGTCGACGAAAAAGCTCTGATGTGTAAGTTGGACGATCACATAAATAATCGGAAATAAGTCGCATATTTCCAGCTTCTCGACCACGTTCAATGTAACGATGTCGTCGACGTCGCTGACGGGGTTGTGTCTCTTCTACAGTTGATGAGTCAATATCATCTAAGCAATCTAACAATGCATTACTTACATCTCCGGAAACACGTAAAATTTTGGTTACAACTGAGATTATTTTGTCCCTAGTGGAACCAATGTCAAAAGGTATAAAAGGAGGAAGATTGTCTGACATTTTTATTTGCAAGAAAATTTATGAAGGAATTGTAGAGAAGTGTTGTAAATTACTTTGTTACTAACACCTTTTATAAACATAAATCCATGACCCATTTATTCACCTTTAGACAAAGGTGAAAGTAAAAGATAAGGTGTTGATATTCTTGATATTTGAGAGATTCACAAATAATTGCAACACAACAAATAAACACACATATCTATGGCATGACTAGACACAATTCTAATAAATTCAAGACACATTTATTCACCTTTGGACAAAGGTGAAAGTAAAAGATAAGGTGTTGATATTCTTGGTATTTGTGAGATTGGAAAATAATTGCAACACAACAAATAAACACACATATTTATGGCATAACTATGTATAATTCTAATAAATCCAAAACACATTTATTCACTTTTGGACAAAGGTGAAAGTAAAAGATAAGGTGTTGATATTCTTGGTATTTGGGAGATTCAAAAATAATTACAACACAACAAATAATCACACATATCTATGGCATGATTAGACATAATTCTAATAAATCCAAGACACATTTATTCATCTTTGGACAAAGATGAAAGTAAAAGATAAGATGTTGATATTTTTGGTATTTGGGAGATTCGAAAATAATATCAACACAACAAATATTGCTCATGATTTGATCTTTCTAAATTGTATATAAATATTAGAGTTTAGGATCATTTTTATACACAAATTACATCATATTCTCTACATACTTTGCTAGTAAAATTTTCAACGTTAATGGATTGACTCCTCCATTCTCTCAAAGCTTTAATAGCCATGACGGACTTGAAAACATTGAGAAGTTCCGAACGAGGTAGACAACAGTGGACATCTGAAGAAGAACTCTTAGTCGTTTCAGCATGATTAAATGTGTCTGTGGATCCTATCGTCGGTAATTCTCAAACATCCACGGGATTTTGGGCAAGAATTACAGATTATTACAACTCCAATATTGTTCGCGGCAAGTCCCGTGAATCAGAATCAATTCGAAAGAAGTAGACATATATTAACAAACTTGTTGGGTTATTTTGTGGATTTTATGATGCAGCTTATGCAAGAAAAAGAAGCGGTTTTACCGAAAACGACTATGTCCAATAAGCACATAAATCTTATCAAGAAGCACACAAAATAGATTTAAGAATTTTATCTAAACACTTTCCATATGAGCATTGTTGGAGAGTAATGAGAAACGAGGCAAAGTGGAGACGTCCTATCGATCGTAGGGCAACTAGTGCATATACCGGAGGAGCAAGCAGTGAGGGAACACAACCTTCAGATACTGAACAACGACCGATTGGGAGGAATGCCGCAAAGCGACGTGAAAGGGAAAATACATCGACTCGAGCTGAGTCCTCGGCTCGTGCTGAACGAAGAGTTCGAAATGAGACAATTGTTAGTCAATTCACCAATTATGAGTCTTCCATACGTGATTTAGAACGACAACTACACAACTACAACGAGCAAATTTCGATGTTTAACGGAATACAACTTCTCAATATTAATCCGGCTACACTCACTCTCGAGCAACAGACATTATATAATATTACACTGAGTGCTTTATTTCAAGGTTCTTCAAATCGATCTACTCATCATTCGGCTGGTTCAGGTAGTAATGCAAATCAATCACGTAACGATAGTATTGGACGAGATCCAAACTTAGATGATTGATATTGATAACTTTAATTTTATTTCGAAATGTTTAAGTATTGTTCTTGTATCAATTTATCTTATTTTTAAAATATTAATATTATTATAATTATTACTAAATTTTTTAATTTAAAAAATATACTTATTTTAAAATTTTAATATATAATAATTATTAAATAATAAAATTAAAATAATATTAAATATATAATAAAATATTCGGACGAAAAAAAGTGAAATTCTCTCTCTTCCACCCGGATTTTTGGCCATACGCTCGCCAGTGTAACGACTGAAGAACGGTTCCCTAGCCATGTTTACGACCATATTAAAGTGGTGGAAACCATATTTCTATACAGTTTCGACCACCCATGAAGGTGGTCTAAGATGTGTATTATCTAAAGTGTAGGACAAGCGCAACGATGAAGAATGGCAGGAAAAAGCATCTTTTCACATTGGGATGGGGCTAAAAAACATCGTCCTTCACATGCACACATTATTTCCATTGACTCCACACCGCAACTTGACTCTTTTTTTTTTCTTTGATATTATAATCTTTTATAAAAATTAATATTAGCCCAATTTATTCATTTATTAAATTTTACCTAATTTAATATATTGGAATAATTTGAAATAATATTCAATTTATCGGAAAAAATATTATATTGAGAAAATAAAGGAAATATATTTATAAATAAAAATATGAAACCGGGGAGGGTCTAGTTAATGAAGCCTACGGGGCGATATAATAAATGGGCCTTGTGATCGGAGTTATTTTGTAGATTTGTTCTTTGGAAAGTCCGTCTTCCCGTTCTTTCAAATTTGGAGCTGGGATTCGGACAAATAATCTTGCGTGCTTCTGTTCTGTACTGTAAATTGGCTTCCAAGTTTTGTGAGCTGCATTCGCATATACAATATGAGTCCAATGAGAAGACCGATACATGCTACAATGGCATGGGTAAAGCGGCAGCCGCCGAAGGTGAAGGCGTTTCTCGCCGTCATTAGCGGCATGTTTGCGCTTGTTCTTTTACGTTCCATTGTTCACGATCATGATAATCTGTTCGTTGTTGCCGAAATTGTGCACTCGATTGGAATATCTGTTCTAATTTACAAATTGATGAAGGAGAAGACTTGTGCTGGTAGGTTTCGTGTGTGAGATCTAGTTCATTATAATTGGCTTAGCGGTTATTTTTTGGGTTGACAAGATTGAGGTTTTGAGAATTCAGTGCCTGCGTCCTCGATTCATGGTTTTATATTTCCTTATTTTGAGTGATTGATCATTTTAGTTACTGCTAAAAATATTTCATTTTTTATTAGGCCTTCAGAAAAGCTGCTTTTTTTGGATTTGATGGATTAATTTTTGCAACCAGGTCCTAGAGCTTTGCTTTGCAATTTAAAAGCAAGTGTTGAATACTAAGTTTTTAGCTGGTGCTCTTGTTTTCACCTTGCCTCATTTTTGTTGTTATGGAAATGGGCTTTTAGTTGTCAGCCTTAGTATATTCTCTTGGTTGCTAAGCCTTGATACAAGCTATGTTTTAGGGAAGAGTGGTTTTAAAGTAATTATATTTTAGATTAGCTGCTTTTTTCTGATGGTGATCGTCATATACAGCATTGTAACAAGTTTGTGGTTCTTATCTTATCTCATGTAAATCAAACCAAATATTTTGTATGTTTGATTATTATTTATGGATGTGATTTGCATTGATCTTTCCACCTTTTTTTCATATATCTCTTGTTTGCTTTGGGCAGGACTTTCAGTTAAATCCCAGGAGCTGACGGCGGTCTTTTTGGCCGTTAGATTATATTGCAGTTTTGTGATGGAATATGATATGCACACTATTCTTGATACAATTACACTGGTAACAACCTTGTGGGTAATTTACATGATCCGTTTTAAATTGCGGTCGAGTTATATGGAGGATAAGGATAATTTTGCCTTGTATTTTCTGGTAAGCTGGCTCAGCTTTCAGTTTTTGTTTGATGCACAATACCAATTGTCTTATTCAAAATGCTTTTTTTTTCTTTTTTCAGATAGTTCCTTGTGTAGTTTTGGCCATCTTAATTCACCCTTCAACATACCATCATGTTGTTAACCGAATGGCCTGGGCTTTTTCTGTCTACCTAGAAGCTATTTCTGTTTTACCGCAGCTGCGTGTTATGCAAAACACAAAGGTAACATTCTTTATAAAAATGCTAAAACCAGTGTTTTAAATTTCCGGTATACCGGAAATTTCGGACTTACCGGATTCGGTCGGTATTTTGGAAAAATACCGGCTGGTACGGGTTTTTGCAGGTCGGGCCGGATTTTTTGCGGGTTGGGTCGGGTTTTATATTAAAAAAATAAAATATGAATATTTTATAATTTAATTTATTTTAATATTCTCATACGGATTCAGTACATATTCGGTATACCGATCCAATGAGCTTGTCCGGTACATCGGCCGGTACCGGTTTTTAAAACATTGGCTAAAACACGAGATTCGAAAATATGTAAATTAACATGGTTTATTTTGCAGATAGTGGAACCATTCACTGCTCATTACGTTTTTGCATTGGGTGTTGCTAGGTTCTTGAGCTGTGCCCACTGGGTTCTCCAGGTATGAGCCTCAACTTCATCTAGAGTTTAAGATGGCGTTTTATGGTAATACAAGAGTTTTTAAAATTGTGGAAGCCTCGTGATCATGATATTGAATCGGGTATCCGAATGCAGGTTCTTGATAGTAGAGGTCATCTACTGGTGGCACTTGGCTATGGACTCTGGCCTTCAATGGTTTTACTATCCGAAGTGGTTCAGACATTCATTCTCGCAGACTTCTGCTATTATTACATGAAAAGGTACATTTTACTTGCTCCATTTGTTGATGACGATTTGAAATCGAACACCCTTGTCACAAACTCCTTTTTACAGCGTCTTCGGGGGTCAGCTCGTGTTACGTCTTCCTTCCGGGGTTGTCTAATCAATTAGCAGCTAATTTGTGTATCCCAAAAATGGCTACAAGATGTGGATTCAGGCTTCAAGTTTCATTAAGTTACCAAGTTAGTTCTTAACTTACTCTCCATTTTTGTATGGTTTGTTACACTGATATCATGTTTTACTGTACCGATACTTTTAACTTTATTTACAAAGATTTAGGGTTTAGGGTTTAGGAAAGAGTTGTAAACTAAAAAAATGGAAAGGGCTTTTCTCATGTAAAGTATGTTACTTGTAAGGTTTGAAATGAATCCCACGAACACACACTTAAGGAGGTTCAATGCTATAAGGTATTTGTATACATATAACGCCAAATGGAGAGTGATATAATGGAATTATATTGGTAGTATATCTATAAATATTACTACATGATGGGAACCGTAAGATCGAGTGCCACGAGAAGGTGGTAGTTCGCACAAGAAAGTCAGCCCAAAATGAAGGAAATTGCCCAATTGGGCCAGGCCCAAGATGATCAAGATAGTTGAAGCTTGAAAATATCAAGTGTTGGATCTCTTCAAAAAGTATTGGATCAGTCTCTCCTACACTGAAAGACCAATTTTCGATCATTCCAACCTATCATTACTCGTTATTTCCTTATCTTTTTCTTGTTTTTCTCTTCCTTTGCCCTAATCGGTGTGTACTGTTCGATTCATTATCATTTATTGAATTCGCAACGGAGGATTTACTATCTACATTGCGGTTTTACCTCTTTCTTTTAGGGTTTTCCAATGATGAGAACTCCATGATCCAGTACCACGAATTTATGGAGACCCAAACTAATTTTGGTCGACCCACATAGCAAGAGATAGATCTGTGCAGCCAGGAATCCATAACTTAACCCAATTACATAACGAGGCCGGATGGTTTAAACTTAGAAGAGGTCCAAATACCTAACATGACCGAAGGTAGGCCGCCAGATGTTGTATCACCCTTCGGGGACCAATCCTGAAGATCGATCCAACAGTTACAGACAATTAGTGAGTAGTGGAGACGTTATTCTACATTCAATTGTAGCATTATGAGTGCAAGTGATGGTTACATGAGAAAGACTACACTAATAATTACACGTATAAATAGGAGCTTTAAAGATTAGCCCAGAGGACCTTCTACGTGCACAATACGAGTTGTTATTTTGTTTTCTCCTATACTGCGCATTTTGCTTTTAGCCTTTGTTACTTTCTTTAACCTTCAGTCTTTGTAATCTACAATGTTTTAATCAATTAATCGACTAAGAGTCATTTACACTCTTAGTCTTGTGGTTTTTTCATATTTCTCACGGGGTTTTTCATGTTAAATTGATGTGTCGTTCATTTAGTTGCATTTTACAATCGTCTCCCATACTATAAACAAATCAAAACCGGTTCGATTCACTGCGAACCTGTTGAATGTTAGCACCCCGATCTTTTAGACTATAACATCTACGTTAAAATCATTTGTGTTCTTCCTAAATTTAACAGTTAAAGTTGTCTGCACAAAAAACAAATTAAATATTAGATCTTGATCATTTAGTCGTTATCTTTATACCCGATATTATGATGTAGCATAGATATATCACAAAAATCATTTGTAGATGAAGACATATATGCGTTACAAATGAGGGGTGAATGCCAAACTGTAAATTTTTTTCTTTTGAAAATGACACCCTAACTTTCCTTGATGATCACATTCTCCTGAAGATGTGATAATTTTTAAAAAAAATAATAATTTTTTTATAATTTAATATAAGTATGTAATATAGAATTTTAAATCCATCCGTATATTAATTGTATTTATAATATTATGATTATTCGATACATTGAATTGTCCATATGATCATTGATATTAGGTATATTAATTATCTTGTTATTACTATTTATAATCTATACAAATATAGGTAGAATACAAAAGATAAAATATGAAAATGATAAGTATTAACTATGGAGGAATGTTATTGATAAAAATATTTATACTAATATTAAAATAAATAAAAACAATGTTTATAAATAGAAAATGATATGAAAAAAGATAATTAAGTTTAGGGTTAAATAATGCCGGGGTGCTGAGAGCCACAAGATATTTATTGTGGTTGTGATATTTGTGGCGTTGATATTTATTGGGTTGACGACAAGTACAGTTGTGCCTCGCGTACTATTTTTGTAAGGGCAACCACAATATCCCACTGAATTGCTGAAATGCCATTTCAAAAATGGGTATTTAATGATATACTCATGCACATTATTTTTTGAGTGAGATGTTAAAGAAACAGATGAGTATATATGTAAATGTTTTATTTTGCAATGGGCATATCTGCAAAATAACCCACAAAATCCACTTAGTTTTTCAAGTATAGGGATAGGACAAGAACAACACCAATCAAAAATATCTTTCTCTATTCAATTCATTTTTTCTTACACTATTTCTAATATATTTACAACTTCAATTTCTAACATTTTATTCACTAACACAAACTCGAATACATAACTCTTATGAATTTGGGAGTTTAGGTTGCAATTGGAATGATCAACTATACCATAACAAATACAACTTTTAAACTAAGTCAATGTTATGAAATACTATTGAAAAATACATATATGATGACATAATCACATGATCGATGCATACTTTGGAGATGATCGATTTACGATCAATCAATGGGTGTGCATATTAAAATGATCGATAGACGATGAATTTTAATTAATTATATATATATATATATAATTGATTTAAGGAAGCTCCCTTATTTAATCCAAACTTTTGTTCTAGTAATGGAGAATTTGCGACATTTAAAGTTGTATCATATCCAAATTGAGGAATTTGACTATGCCATTGACACTTGATTTTTTACACACTTTAGGTTTCCAAGTTAAATTTATTATATCTATTTTTCTTTATTTTCTACATTATAATTTTATTTTACTAATATTATTAGAGATTTAGATTTTTATATTGTATTATCAATTTAAATATGTTATTTATAAAGATAGAGTATTTGAATAATATCTTGTTCTAAATTTAAATATACGCATATATTTCAAGAAATAAACAAATGCCCACAATGATCATTTCAATAATAAAAAAATATTTATTTATTTAAAGATTTGAAATATGAACAAATTTCTAGGCTGGCTTAAAGTTACAAAGAAAGGAAAGTGATGACTACTTGAAGTTGAACTTATCTACGAGGTCTAAAAAATAATCTTCTGTGCATGGAATTGTGATTCCTCCCATCGGATGATTAAACCCAAACTCTTCTTCTGCTAAACGAAGTAACTCCATGAACAATGGCTTTGTTAAGTACCATAACGGCACCACAAATCTCCGGTGATCTTTTCCGATGTATACTGTAAAATGTCCCTTCCGTACATCATTCCCTTTTGAACCTGAGAATCCAGTGCTGCAAACTCGGCTCTGCTTCTTAATCCCAGCAACCTTGATCCCCATTTAACACAAGAAGAAGAAGAAGAAGAAGAAGAAGAAAAATAAGGAATACTGAACTGATTTACATTGGAAAGAACAAGTGTATATATAGAGAGAAGTGAAGCAAAAAACTACAAGTTGGGACGTTTTTTTAGTGTATATTTTGGTGGCATTAACAACCCATAAGTTTGAATGTAGAGGTGGAGTGATTGTAGCGAGAATAAGAAGATTTGTGGGATGTGTAAAATATCTTGTGTTTGAGAAGAGAATAGAGAAATAGGGCAACAACCACATGGTAAGAACAACATAAAGGTCCCACACTGTCAACAACCGCCATGGATTTGTATTTTTATTACAAATACTTTGTTAGATACGTTACTTCTATTATGTATTAGGACTACTTTAGATACGAGTTACAAAAATAATGGTAAGAATTAAGAAAGGAGCAAAATACGATCCATACCCTACAATCTTGTATAAATATCAATGTTTTTATACCGGTCGGTATGAAGAATACCGGGTTTACGGGTCGAAACCCGGATTTTTCTGGGTCGACCCGTAAATATTAAAAAAAGAATAATACCGGTATATCGGTCATACCGGTCCGGACTGGTATGAAAACATTGATAAATATTGACCCTTATTCTAGTGCTAGGGAGGTCGGATTTTTATCTTCATTTTTTTCTAAACTCAACATTTTCAAATTCTTGTACTTCGGTAATTGGCTTTCGGTATAAGTTGTCTCCACAAGAATAATAAATTCAAATTTGGATTTCTAATCGATAATTTAATTAGAATTCGGTAATTATTGGTACCCTTTAAAAGTGAACTACAACATAATGAAACCAAAAAATAGGAGAACATAAGTTTTTTATTGTTGAATAATATATGATGAGTGAAATACTAGGAGAAGGATAATTTACAAATGATAAAAAATTATTTGATGATTTCACATCACTTTGTTGAACTATTTTCCATTAGCAATAAATTCTTTGATAAATACTTGGAGTTTAGGGTTTAGGGTTTAGGATTAATAAAAAAAAACAATATTGTTTACGCGTGAAAAGACATGAATGTGGATAGGAATGTCAGATATTTTTAGGGGTCCAGATTCGATAGCCACATACACAAAAGGGAAGATATATGTTGTGACTTGGCTGAAAGTTTTGCTAATGTGCTTCTTCTTGGTCTTGGAATATTTCACAATCTTAATAATAATTAATAATATTATGTTTGATGTGTAAAATGTGATTAATTAGTTTTTATATATAGATATAAAATAATATTATATAATATCCCTTAATAAATAGAGAATTTGTTATATTAGTTATCTATTTAATTGGAGTTTGATCAATCTTTCCTCAATCATTGACAAATAATCAATGTTATTTTTTTGGGGTTTCTTGCATATACATTTCTACTCTACTCTTCTCATTTTTATTTTTCTTGGCAAGACATTCTCCGTATTGGAAAATTGTCGAACATATTTCTCCAAAATTTTTGTAAAGTATTTAGGTAAGTGAACATGTGTTTCTTTTTCCTCATACAAAGATATGATTTTGATTTAAGGTTCAGTAGCGAGAATTTGTATGTGTTGTTTGATGTTTTTATGTATATGTAAGTTTGATGAATTTTCAAATTTAATCTTTCGTTGTCATAATTAGGGATGGGATTCGGTCGGTTAAACAGTTAAACGGTCAAAACTTTTACGGTTAATCGCTTTTGTAGTCCAAAATTTGAAAAACGAAATCGAACCGTTTAACCGATTTATAAATTTATAACTGACCGAAACCGAAACCGATGGTTAATCGGTTACCGTTTAACCGGCAATTTTTTAAAAAAATTTATACAAACTTTGTTCTATAGTCAATCTTTTTTTTTGAAAACTTGATTTTCATACTTTTGATAAGGATTTTAGTACTGTCGAGAAATAGATTATGTTGATCTAGATCAAGCATGTAACTCGGATTGGACTTTCATGAACAATTTAGCAACAATGGTGAATCAATCCAAAAATGCAATAAAATTCTTTTGAATTCATTATTTTATCAATAATCCACAAAAAACTGTCATGAGCAAATTCACAAAAAATAACACAATAACAATTATTATCATGTTTAGAAAGATTCTAAAATATTAAACATAAGACATTAAAAATAATCATATAAAATATTCAAATGTAAACATTTACATAAATAATTTTTAAAAATTAATTCATAAGCTAATTAAACATAACGCAATACATTTAGCAAGAACAAAAAAATGCAATATAACCAAATATTAAACATGAGAATTCAATATTATCATGCTTAGAAAGATTATGAAATACGAAAAAAAATTTGAACACATAAAATACTCACAAATTGCCACCAAATATGCAATTAATCATAGCAAAAAACGAAAATTACTAGAGTATATTTAAAGGCATAGCAACGACACAATATAGAAAGAATTATACAAACTCTAATATCTAGTAAATATAATTTCTTTTATTTAGATAATAAAAATATGTGTCATATGACATGTGAGATACGGGGTGGAAAATTATTGTGTGTATTAATTAAATAATTTAATCGGTTAACCGATATTAATAAATAAAACCGATTACCGACCGTATAATCATTTCAATCAATATGAAACCGAACCGTAAAAACCAATTAACTATATAACCGAAAACGATTAAAATCGGTTTGGTTACACGGTTGGGTATCCCACCCCTAGTCATATTCGTATATGTTAATTCGATGAGTATTATTGAGGCCCATGAGAACGGTATGTGTTCTCATGTAACATTTTTAGGTTTTTTAGATCAAAATTGTAACATGAATAACATGTAGATATAAGTCGTGAGTTTATACATTTAAATTAAGATTTATTGTCAAAAGTTTGAGTTATGGATTTATAATTTTTCCGTCTTTTCATATCATGAGTTCTCATGTGTTTATCATCAAGTTTAGAACATGATAGTTTTTTGAATACTCTTGCTGTTGTATTTATTTCTTGATTGTTGGATAATGTTTTAATTATTTAATGAATTTGATTATGTATTAAGCAAATTTTCTCTCGTAGTGTTAATGATTTATTGATATATTGATGTGGTGAATTTTTATTGATACAAAATGACATGTGCATCTGAGTTTTTATGTGATTTTTGTATCTCTAAGTTAATGAAGGCTTTGGTATTAGAAGTTTATAGACATTAACATTTTTGTTGTAATCATATCTTCGCATATTGAGAAGCAACCGATGTTTAGATTTAAATTTCCAAGGAGTTTTGTGTGATTATTCATTTGGCAAGTAATATGCTTGATATCGGTTTCCAGAAAGCGTTTGGATGAATGATGTGAATATTACGGTATCCACCGGTGTTTTATGTGTGTAACGAATCCAAAAACAAATAGAATTACTGAGGTTATCAATTGAATTTTCCCACAACAATTAAAATCAATGATCGATCAATCTAAACATGCATGTCTCAGTCTTTTTTCATTGGTGTATGGCTCCGAAGCTATCACTTAAGCTGAGGTGTTTATTTTATCTTAGAGAGTGAGATTACCTATGATGAAGCTATGATAAAGACATATAGAAATTAGATCTTCAATGTGTTGAAAACCTCAAAGAGAAAGAGTACTTATTCGAATTAAGATTTCTAAGAAGTGAATTGTAAAAAGACTGGATAAGAAAATTCACCCACCCTTATTGGCGATTGGGGATTTCATCCTAAAGAAGGTTGATAAACTCTAAGGGCTTCGTTATGCCACGAAAGTAAAATGATAATAGATGGTTAGGGAGATCCATATAAGACCTGTATTGTACAACCTGTTAAATTTATAGAGTCAGGTCATTTACGTGGGGGTGTGATCGGATATAACATATAAGATAGAAGAGAACAAAAAGTAAAAGACTTAAATAAATCATTTGCTATGATCTAGATTTTGTATATGTGTTCATACAAAACCACCTTACCTAAGATGCTTAAAAAACACATCATGCTAGATTTGAGGAAAAAAAGAAAGCTATATCTGAAGCACTACCAGTGAAATAAATTTTCGGATTTCCAAGACCAGCAAAAGTACACATATACATATGAATCCAAAGTCAAATTGCACAAAAAAAAGAGCAACAAACGCTAGAGAACTCAAACATTATTTCATACATGGAGTGTCCCAATAATTATTCAAACAATGCATTCCAAGTCTCATGTAGCTAAACTAGGTTCACACACTACACGTTCAGCCCTAGTCAAAAGCCATTCCACAACCTGCCCAAACACAAGTTCTACATCTTCGTCCGACTCTCCCACTAGTTGGTGCCAAAATCCTGGGAAAATTTTAAGGGTCTTATCCTTACTAGCAGCAACATTGTAAAGCTCCTGTACACATGCAGGATCACAAACTATATCATCACCACCATGGATTATAAGAAAAGGCACGTCTATTTGATCAAACTTTCCTTGCAATTCTTTGCATACTCTTAGTAGCTCTTGTGCTGTGGCAGCACGTGGCTTTTGCACTGGTCTCCTTGGGCTCGAAAGCGCCAACTTCTGCTTCCATGGCACCTGCAAAGAATCTCACTCAATGTAATAAAAAATCACAAACACATGTAAAACATGACATAAAAATTTGCAATGGATAAGATCAATAAGAAGGAATATAAAGAAGATATAGATGAAGAGGACTTCTTACTTTGAAAGAAACCATAGGCAAGGAACCTCGAGTAGGAACTACACACCAAGTTGGGATTAGAAACGCAGCAATCGAAAGGAGATGCTCCAAAGGCCATGGAGGCTTGAACTTAGCACTAATACCACACATAGCACCGTTTAACACGATGCCATTAAACTTCATCTCAGGCATAATTCCTTCTTGACGAAGAGTTATCAATAGCGCAATTGCACCTCCGAGCGACTCGGAGTACAGAAATGCCGGCAAGTGTGATGGGTATTTAGCGCGGAACTGATTGAAGAAGATGATGCACTCATCCACCACTACATTGATGTCTGGTATATGAGCCACTAGACCCTCAGAGAAGCCATGGCCCATGTGATCGATAGCACAAACGGCAAATCCATGCTTGGCTATGTGGACGGAAGTTAGCTGCAAGAACCAACTGGACTCACCTGTGTAGCCGTGCACTACACAAACGATGCCTTTGATTGGCGTAGGCTCTTGTGGAACCCACCACTGAGTGAAAAGCTTGAGGTTGAGTCGGATACTTGTAATGTACTCAACGGAGTGAGTGATCGAGTGTCGGGAGTAGAATTCATCTGGACTGAGAGCGCCAAACGGACTCGTCTCGTTCGCTTCTGTTACAGGATGTATGCGCTTGGCCATGGCTCTTTGCCTCTTTTGGGTATTTTGATACTACACAGAATCAACACAAGATGCCTGGAGTAAAGAAACAAAAAAAAACGAAACCAATGAACTTTGAAAAGTGCAAGACAACCAAGTGACAAAACAATACACTTTAGTGAGATCAAAGAATTTGCAAATATATATATATATATATTCTATTTCTTGCAATCAACATTTGGAACATTTTTATTTGTATTAGATTTATCACATAAAACAAGACAAATTGGCACTAAGACCATGTCATGTAATTTGAACAATTTCACACATTTTGTAAAACATAAAATCTTTCATCAAAATGATTCCACAATATGTTTTGAATTGCCAACAATACAATAATTCTTATTCATTCTCTCAAACCAGAACTTTCAAAACAATTCAATATCAATTATAACAACACATTGTTTAATTCCACAACTTTACAATAAAATTTAGTAAATAATTGCATATTGTAGGATATTGGTTGTGATAATATGTTGAATGTTGAGTAATGAACTCAACTTCAATTGCGGTTGTGGATATTGAACACTCAAATATTCAGATAATTATCCTATTATCAATCAAATGACAGATTTTGGTTGTGATAATTATCGCATGAAACTATCCTAGCACAACATTAACACATATTCAAAGTTATTAAAAGATGTAACATAGCATGCGTCAACAGAATTTTAAACAGAGGTTCTGATATAAACAGATTCTTTCTAGAACAAATAACACATTTGTAAGTTCAAGTTTTTTCAATAAATTTTACTCTACTCTTTCCAACTACTAAGAGTATGCATTTGTATGCAATCTACACTCCACCACCAATTTTTTTTCAAAATTTTGAAACAAGTTGCAATTTTCTATCATGTGGTTCGAGCATCCAAGGTCAATCATTCATGTTCCCAGTGTGTTTTTCCATTGTACATTGTTCATCATCTACTAGTGCGACAACACACTTGAAAGGTCTTAATGAGATGCATGTGCATTCTACATTGTTTTGCGGATTTTTGAAACATGACCACAAAGTTTGCACTTGTCATAGAATGCATTGGTCTATAGAAACAATCTCTCTCTATGATGTGTTTTTTTGCAATGTGGGCAAGGGGATAATTGACTAGGTGCTAAAAACCGACCTTGGTTGTTTATGAAGTTTGCATTGTTATGATATGTGAACCATTCTGAACAACTTAGCTACCGCTAATGCATGGTTGGAATAGCCGGTGTTGACTATATGTTATTAAACAAGTGGTCATTGACTTCATTTAACAACACCTGAATGTTGTGATACCAATTTTGTAGGATAGGTTGTAATAATCAATTGAATATTGAGTAATAGACTCAACGAAAATTTCAATGTTTGTTGTGGATATTGAAGTCAACAAACATTGACTTCAATATTGTTGTGGATATTGAAGATCAATGTTCAGATTTAATGATTTGGTTGAATTCTTGATTCAAAGTCTCATAAAACAGAAAAGAAAACATCAAATACATTGATCAGCAATCAATAAAGACAACAAGAAACTGGCCTAACACATATTCCAAGTATAAGATTAAAAGATGCTACACAACATTAACACATATATTCAGTCATCATCCGCATTAGGCACAAGTTTATCACATATTACAAACAGATTCCTAAATAGTACTTTATCATTCAACTATACTCTTTTGAGCTACCACAAATCCATGTGAATCTAAAATATTAAGAGCTCCTCTATAGATGATTTGAAGAAAAATGTGAGATCAAAAAGATTTATTTACTAGAAAAGCTCCTTACAAAGACCATATGCTCTACACAAAAATGTAGTCATTAATCAACTGTGTAGTTTTAAGGACAAAAAATAAGCAGCGTAGTTCCAACTTTGAAAGAAGTAATCTGAACTAAAAATAATATCAACACTGTGAGCAAGGAATAAGAGACAATAACTTAGAGATACATACTGTAAATTTCAAATAAAGCACTAAGAAGACATTCCCATCCAACCGAAGTCATTCAAAATCAATAAAATCCAACTCTGAGTGGGTAAGCAATAAATTTGTAAACCTAGAACGTAGGCAATCACCTGATACAGTATAGAAACTGTCATTGTAAGCATACTTCATCGCTTTGACCCGAAACAAAAAAAATATAAAATTGAGAACCCACCGCTAAACCTAAAGCTTCAGTTTTGTGGTTGGAAGAAGAACACTCTTAAATGGGAATTTGTAAAGCATTGAACATCTTAGGCCGTTGATTCAAGATGTAATGAAGGGCATGGATTCCTTACCTGTTTTGTCTACCAATCAAAACTACAACCGTTGATCTTGGCTGTCATCAACGGTAAAGGATCATCCACCTTCCGTCTTTACACCTAATCCAACGTAGGTAAATAACATATATAAACATAGCTCATCTGAAACCGTTGATTCAATATTTAATGAAGAGTATGATTCTTTCATACACTCGCACATGCATACAAGATTGTATGGTTGTATTAATTCGTGATGCATCTACCACTACATCATTCAATTTGAAAGCTTTAATAGGTTTTGACTTTTATGACTATGTAATGGGGGAGTTTTGCGCAAAATACCATCGAATTGCAATCGCTATGGAAATTTACCATCATTCGCGTTAGACAATCGCGAATTGCATTTTTTGTCAAATTCGCGATTGCCTAACATGAGTCGCGTTTGGCTGAATAAAATTTTAAAAAAAATCATTTATTTAGCTCGTTTTAGGCTAAATCGACCGCTAAAATGCGGTCGATTTAGGCTATCACGAATTGAGGCTTGCGAAACTGCCTCAACCCTTTTTTCGTTATTTCCTGCCCGCTTTTCGTTAAATCGGTTCGCGTTAGGCAAACGCGAGCAAAACCAGTATAAATTGCATCATTTCTTCTCTAAATCGCGAGCCCTAAACCCAAATCGCGAATTCCTCCCGACAAACGTTTTTCGGTTAGTCCCGCACGGGCATTCGACCAAACAACTCCGGAGTTTTCGATTTTACACCTCCTACTGTCGAAGGTATGTATTTTGGCCATATTTCGGGTTTTTGTTTAGAGCAAACTTTTGATTTTGTTACGATAATTTGTTATGATTCGATTATTAGTTACGATAGTATTTGCGATAATTTGATTATTTGTTATGATATTGGTTGTTGTGTTTTCTTTAGATATAANAGTAATCTGAACTAAAAATAATATCAACACTGTGAGCAAGGAATAAGAGACAATAACTTAGAGATACATACTGTAAATTTCAAATAAAGCACTAAGAAGACATTCCCATCCAACCGAAGTCATTCAAAATCAATAAAATCCAACTCTGAGTGGGTAAGCAATAAATTTGTAAACCTAGAACGTAGGCAATCACCTGATACAGTATAGAAACTGTCATTGTAAGCATACTTCATCGCCATGACCTGAAACACAAAAAATATAAAATTGAGAACCCACCGCTAAACCTAAAGCTTCAGTTTTGTGGTTGGAAGAAGAACACTCTTAAATGGGAATTTGTAAAGCATTGAACATCTTAGGCCGTTGATTCAAGATGTAATGAAGGGCATGGATTTCTTACCTGTTTTGTCTACCAATCAAAACTACAATCGTTGATCTTGGCTGTCATCAACGGTAGAGGATCATCCACCTTCCGTCTTCACACCTAATCCAACGTAGGTAAATAACATATATAAACATAGCCCATCTGAAACCGTTGATTCAATATTTAATGAAGAGTATGATTCTTTCATACACTCGCACATGCATACAAGATTGTATGGTTGTATTAATTCGTGATGCATCTACCACTACATCATTCAATTTGAAAGCTTTAATAGGTTTTGACTTTTATGACCATGTAATGGGTGGGTATATTGGCTATATTTATTATTAATTAATGTATCTTTCCCCGACCAAACATGAGACCTTAGGCTATCTTGAGTCTTGGGTTTCCCGAAACTTGTTTATTTGTGTATACATAGTTTTTTTTCATTATACATTATCTTTCTATTTCTTTAATATTAATATAAAATTTAAAAATAATAACTCTTTTTTCATCCATATAACAATGTCAAGATGTTTATAATTATAATTATAATTTTTTTAATTATTTATATTATTGTAGATATCCATTTATTTTTAAATTTTAGTTCATTTACATTATCGTTGTTAACTTAATTTAATTATTAATAAAATAAATATGTTCTAGATAAATGTTTGATGTCAAAAATATTTAAATAAATAAAATAGTTTAAAAAATAGTAAAATTTACCCAATCTTTATAAGGAGAGAGAATCATGGCCAAGCACGTACACTTCTAACGGAAGCAAACGAGATGAGCTCGTTTGGCACTGTCAACACTTGCCTATAAACGATGTAATACATGGTTGTATGGTTGAATATGAAGGAATTTCCCCATTTATAAGTTTAGATGTGGATTGGATTAGATTGCTTTATGAGAGGGAAAATAGATCATACTGAATGACTTTTTCAAGTCTTTTACGATGCGATCTCCTCCTCTTGTATATTATATAACATACTCCTTATGTAAATTGATCTGATTCTAAAAATATAACATTATATCGGAATGGCTTCAGAAAAAAATCATAGTGACCTTGCCAGGTTAGTCCGGCTTAATGAAATTGACAGAATGGTAATTCACCGTTTGAATGGTTAAGTCCAATTTATCATATGGTTGAACTTGAGGTGGTGTGTTGAATACGAAGGAATTGACTCATATCGGAATTTAGATGTGAATTAGATTAGTTTATAAGAGGGAACGTAGATCATAGTAAATGAATTATTTAAATTTTATACATTATATCCGAGCATACTCCTTAGGTAAATTGATCTGACTATAGAAACATAACCTTGTATCGGAACAGGTTCAGAAAAAATCCCGAGTGACCTTGCCGAGATAGTCCGGTTGGTTTAATGAAATTGATCGGTTGATAATCCACAATTTGAATGGTTAAGTCTAATTTGTCACATGGTTGAACTTGAGATGACATGTTGAATACGAAGGAATTGTATCATATCGGAATTTATATGTGGATTAGATTAGTTTATATGAGGGAACATAGATCATAGCAAATTATTTGTTTAAATCTTTTACGATGTGATCTCCTCCCCCATACATGATATCCGAGCACATTCCTCAAGTAAATTACGACCCTAGAAACTTAACATGTACCACTCAATATTTGATGTAGCAGTCAATATACATGTGATATAACAACTGATATAAAGATAATGTTTAATACATGAATTTGTGGTTTGAATTTTTAGTCTAAAATTTCGACGGAATTTGAGTTGTTTTACCTAAAATTATTTTAGTAATTAAAATATAGGCTTATAAATGGTGAAAAGAAGTATTTAATTCAATTTATTTTTAAATTAAAGAAATAAAATTGATTTTGAGCAAATTTCAATTACTAAAAATAAATTTCTCCATTTAAAAGTATTTTAGATGTTTATTAGTGTATCTTTGGGTATATTGGCTATATTTATTATTAATTAATGAGGGATCTTTCTCATTGATCCCTAAATTTTATAACAGTGTAAATGCGGTACTTCTAAAGTTTATAAATTTCATACAAAACCCCGGAAGTTGATATAATGTGCGTGGTTAGCCCCCAAACTTTTAAATGTTGTAAACACAGTGTTCTCAAAGTTTAACAATTGTATGGTTGACCTCGGAACTTTCAAAACCGTTTATATTTTACCCTTATACTCGTTAATATTTTAAACATCCCCATAGTTTGCATTTGACACATTAACCTTAAAAAAATGTTATGATTATGTCTCAAAACCTTTAAAATTTTAAAAATAACGTATAAATTGTCAAAACCACTTATAAGAGAAGAGATAAAAACCAATGTTATTCACTATATGATTATTCTTAAACGATTTTGAAACTTCGAGGACTTCTCACGCAGTTTACATACTTTGGGGCATCATCTTTACACTATTTTAAACATTAGGGATCAATTACACAATTTTCTCATTAATTAATATATATCTCCACCCACCAAACTGTTGAGAAAATTCCCTCCTTCCCGGAGAAGAAAATAATTCCCGTTATCCGGGGTCGGATCGAATTAATGCGATGAGAACCGAATGTAAATGAAGAAAGGTAAAAGACACAAGATTTACCGTTGAAACCCAAAACCGGGAAAAAACCACGTGACCGAAATACCTCGGCCTGAACTCACTATCACAAGAAGAATAGAATTGATTGATTACAATTGTCTTTATGAGACTTCTATTTATAGAGTCCAACTATAATCTAATCTAGGAAATATTCTACAATATTCTCTTTCCATATCTTTGACCGCATCTTCTATATATATATAACAAGATATATTTGCATATATTCTTCCATATATATCTCCAGAATATATCTTCATATCTTCTTCCATATATATCGCCAACAGAATATATCTTCATATTTTCTTCTATATATATATAACCAATAAGATATATTTCAATATCTTTATTCCATATATTTAATGCGTCAATTAAGGAAAGATATTTCCCCTCGATACTCTCGAATCACGATCCAAGTCTAATCCGACTTCTATCAAATAGACTCATCACAATCGTCCGATCGATATCCTTAATAGATCCGAGATCCATCAAGTCGATCAACATCACCGCTTCATGTTAGGTTTCCCGGGTCGGTCTTTCACCATCAAGCCCTTCGACTATCACCCGACCTCTATTCCTAACACCAAACATCAGACCAAAAGAGAGAGTCATGGCCAAGCACGCACATCCCTTAACTGAAGCAAACGAGATGAGCATTTTTTAATCTTAAAATCAATTGATGAAAATCAAAGGCACCAAAAATGGAAGGAGTCAATGTAGCAATGTTAGAATTATGCATGGCTCTGGTAAGACTCACCAGGTGATTTGGTAAGCATACATTATTAGGAGGATATACATTATTGATCTTCAGATGAGATTGTTAACTATAAAGATCGATATTGTTGTTTATCATTTATACTTGGATGACGATGATATTGTTGTCATCACGTATGATGGGACCGATTGGTAAATCTGTTTAGAATTTAAGTTATTAATGAAAATGAGATAATAAAAAAACAATATCATATCAAATATTAGTTAATGCAAATAAAATAACGAAAATATTTTATTTTCCTAAATATCCTCATCCAACCCATCTATATTTTGAATTTTCTGTTTTTTATTCTTAATCAAGTAATAATAAATTTGAATATTTCATTGATTTTTTTACATATCATAAGTTTTTCATAACAGTTAAACTTTGTTGTTTTCTTTTGTTTTATTATCGAGTTCTGATTAATCTTTCAAAGTTGTTCACATATATTTACCAACAAACCCTACCAAAAAATTAATGTGACCAATTTATTTATATAGATAAGTTTGGAAAAAAATATTGTTAAGTAAAGTGTAAATTAATCATTAAAATAAATAAAAAAATATTTTAGTATGTGTTGTTTAGGTTGAAAACTTTTAATCTAAAACATAAACTAACCAATAATACTTTATTGAACTTTATACATATTAATTATACAATTTCTAAATCAAACACAAAACATTTGAATAAGTTGTATTGAGTGATCGAGATAACTTATCCAATTGACATCGGTACATTCTATACAAAACTTAATGGACATGTTTGGAACAACGTTTGATAAATAGCGGTGAGAAGAGATGAATGTACTCTGTTGTGAGGTGAACTTATCGTAATTTTAAAAAACTGTTTTTGAAACAGCGGTGTAGTGATCGTGATGTTATAAAATGATTTTTTTGCCCTTATTTTTAAATAATTTTTTATAACTTAAAATTATATTCATATTATTTTATGATAAATTTGTTACATCAAAAAATAAATTTTAAATTTTTTTGATATTTTGAACATATGTTTGATAAAATATAAAATGTTATTGATTAAAATTATTTTTTTAAAAAAACTAATTATAATTTACCAAGGGTAAAATTGACATTTGAAAACTGCGTTTTGGTAACCGGGTTAAACCAACTGTGAACTCACCGCTGTTTTCTACGATCGCACGAACGCAGTTATTAATGATGTTTGGTTAAAATAGAAAACAATTGTGGTACGTTCACCGCACCGAGCGGTAGACCGTCGTTCCAAACAAGACCAATATATTATCATTATTCACTAAAAATGTATAATAATTTAATTGTTAACATTATTTAAAATTATATTTTAAAAATGAAAAAACTCATTTGAATGGCAAAAATTTTTAGCTCTCAATGAAAGATAATTTTGAAATACAGGTTTCGTGTATTTCGTTTGCGTTCTGAGGCTACGGATAAAATTCTGACTTCTGAGTTTCCGTTTCGTTTTCTGGTTGGAGTTATCTCTTCAATGCCTCAAATTCTAATCTCTAATTCTTCTGTGAGTTGTTTTCCATGTCGAGTGGTGCGTTTGCCACCGTCGTTTTCATTTCAGGCGACTATCAATCAGCTAGGGCGGCGACGGATTGTTTACGGCGGTACTTCATCTAGTCAAATTGGGGCAATCAAATGTATGGCGAATCCGAGGAGAGTCAAGATGGTATCGAAGCAAATTAGGAGAGAATTATCAGAAATGTTACTTACGGATAAGGTGTTGCAGTATGCAGTGTTACCTGAAGCTGCCTTGGGTGCTGACCGATACTTGTCGTCGCTTACCACGATTAGTGATGTTGAAATTTCTGCTGATTTGCAGGTTAGTCGCTGTGTTCTCTTAACTTGATTCTGAGAATTTTGTTAATGTTGTTTGGAGGAACCACTTGAGTTGTGAGGAGTCTGTAGAGACTGAATTTTGGGATTTTGGGCAATGGATTGCAGACCCGGCACAGAAATGTAATACAATGATTTTGCCCTAAGCCTAAAGTTGAATAACTTTTACTCACAAGTTTCAGTTGAATGATTTTGTGTCACTCTATACTGCTTACTGCCATGGTTTAAGAGTGCTTCAATTAACAAACCACCCATTGCATCAAAATCAAGTTCGATCGATCAATATGATTCAAATTGAACGCCATTGCCATGTTTGCTTTTTTCTCTTTCTGTTAATGTATTGAGTTGGGATCATTTTATACACCAGGTTGTTAAAGTGTATGTATCTGTTTTCGGGGATGAAAGAGGCAAGGAAGTTGCACTAGCAGGACTGAAATCAAAAGCAAAATATGTTCGCAGTGAGTTAGGCAAGCGACTTAAGCTGCGGCTCACACCGGAGATCCGGTTCCTAGAAGATGAGTCTATTGAACGAGGAAGCCGGGTCAGATTTCATTCACTTTTACTACTACTTATCACACAATGAGAACTTGGTATTCATATGATTCAGGTGATTGCAATATTGGATAAAATTAAGGAAGAGAATACTAAGAAAGTTTCCATGTCTGGTGATGTTGAAGATTCAGGTGATGAACTTGACGATGATTTTGATGATGAAGGAATTATTTATGTTGATTAGTTTATATAAATTATTAATCAAGATTCGGGTGATCAATTCGGATTAACCATTTGAGATCTCCATAGTTTTTGAAACCGATACGACAAGTGAATCGGAAATTTCTTCTATTAGTCGAACCATATGGTCTAGTCATATCGGGTCAATTTTAAAAAATATATATATTTATAATATTAATATATCAATTAATAATAAAAAAAATTAAATAAAAGTTATATCAGAGCATGGTATTGAGACTTTAAATGGAAGAGTCTGGTATACAGATGGTAAAATTCAACACTGTGAATTATTTCATCTGAAAAGTAAAGATGGACGATTTGTGGATGAAGATCGAATCATTATCAAGACTAGAGGGAGTAGACGAACAAAAATGGGAATGTAAAGTGAGCTTAATAAAGAGTGTGACCAAATCACCCTAGCTAAACAATCAAGTTCTTGATAGACCAAACAATCAAGAAAATAACACTCGTGAACCGTACCTAAATCGGGGACATTTGAAAAAACTCGAAAAATAAAGGAGAGATAACATAACTTGGACCGGTTTTCATCTCGGGTCTGGTTCAAACTGTCTGGATCGGGTAAAGCCGATCCAGTTTTATAACACAGCTAGACACATTCAATTCAGCCATAGTTTCTCCGATTTACTATCTCATGTTCACAATTTTCACTATAGTTGCATGTACAATTATGTTCGAGGTAATAAACACAATGATTCTCCTTTGAATGTTTAGATGAATTAACTACTTAAACAAGACTCTCTTGTTCGATATAATCAACAAATTGACCGGATCTTTGCACGATCGGTCCGATTAGAATACGAGCAGCATAGCGTCTGAAATATGCAGATCTATTACCCTGATTTCATTGACAATCATGCTTCATACTGTTGAAATATAGCCTACATCAATTGTAAAAAAATTATTATCATAGTTTATAAGAGATGTTATATCATGTATAATTGGTTTGACCAAGTCTTTTAATGTAATTTACATATGTTATGGATTGCACGACACTTTCCGGCCCATTGAATAAAAAATTTCTATATGGTATCGGAGCTACATGGTGGTTTCATGCTGGTTTGTACCAGTTTAGACAAAAAAACTCTTGTAGAAAAGCGAATCGAGCGTAGGCGACAAAAATAGATCGATCTATGATTCAACACTACCAATCATATTGAAGCAAGTCTGAACCGAATCAATGGCAATTCATCTTGAGGGAAAGTGTTGAAATATATCTCATATTGGTTTTGGAATTATAAATATTCTAATTTATAAGATATCTAATAATATGAATAATTGGTTTGATCAAATCTTTTAAAATGATTCATTTTTTTTATGCAATGAGCTACACAAACATTCTTCCAATCCATTAAATCATGAATTTATATACACACCACCATAGAAGTAGAGCCTCCAGCTCCATTAGGTACTGCTCAATGATCAAAGTTTGTTTTGCTTTTGTTATAGAGCTCCTTTCTTATCTGTGCAGGAAGCATAATAACTTGGTATAATAGAGATCCACTGAAGGGTCTAGTGGTTGCCCAATACACTGCATTGAATAGTAAGTAAATACAAGGTACTCTGGCACCATGAAGTTTTGTAATTGTAGCTCACTTCAACGGCTATTTTCAACCTGCCCCTTTGTATTTTTAAATTGTTGTTCCTGCGCATTCAACTCCAGCCCCATAATTATACCTATCTTTCTCTTCTCTTAATTAAGAGCTACACAGACATAAGGATGAAGCTATACTCCATTTTTTGTATTTTAACTTAGTTCGGTTAAAGCTAGAGTTCGAACTATTACAAAGATGGCGTGTCATATTTGATATAATAGTTTGTCTCAGGCTCCCATGCTTTGTAATAAAGAGGAGGCAAAAGCAGATGGGCAGGAGACTAAGTCGGCAAACAAATTAAATCCCATTCCCGCGTCGGGATTGAAGACTTTGTCTTGATTGGGTAATTTTCTTGAATTATATTTTAATACACATCAATATTTGGACAAATAAATGCAACCTGCTGTCTGAACTGCAGCTGAGAGATTTGAAATTGGGCGGTTCCATTATTTTGTTGGTAATTTTCTCACCGTCATAGTTTTCTCCGCTAAACGTCTGTCTGTACTCTGTAGAAGTGCATTACATTCGATATAATGTGCCATATTTATACGTTTAAGTTTTCTCAACAACCCACTCTATAAAAAGGCAGGAACAAGGCAAGGGCAGCCCTTGTTCAGTGATGGATTGGTTTGTCAGATTCTGGTTCATTGTGTTTCTCACTGTTGTTGGGTTCATCAATGTAGCTACCGGAAGCGCAGTTGTTTCAGGAACTGTGTTTTGTGATCAGTGTAAAGATGGCGAGATATCCCTTTTCGATTTTCCTACACGTGGTGAGTTAGTTTTATTACATTGTTTCTTCTGCTGACTTTCTAACTTTTTTGTAATGTACGCAGGGGCTAAAGTGCAGATTGTCTGTCCAAGTGGTGATGGTGGGATCCAAATTAGAAGAGAAGAAACTACAAATTTTGTAGGAGGTTACACCGTTAGATTCGACGGTGCACCGGATTTGAGCGGCTGTTTTGCTAGAGTTGCTACCGGCGGAGGTTTGAACAACTGCTCGGCGTTTGCCGGCCCACCCAAGTCTCTTAGACTTGTGTTTAATATATTTGGGATGGAAATGTATACTGTGGATCCTTTGCTTTCTCAGCCGGCAGGAATCATGTCTTTCTGCTCACGATCACCTCGCCACCATGTCCCGGTTTCACAGCCACCGCCGTCAAATCCTGCTTCGCCGCCGCTGCCGTATTTCCGATCATCGGCCTGCTCTCACCAGTAAGTCGAAGCTTTACAATCTAGTCTCCTCCCCTGAAATATTATTTACCCAGAATACAATCTAGGAAATGGCTTATGCCAGAACACAAATGCTACTGGAAAGTGGTTACACCAGACACCAAAGTAGCTCTGGTGTTCGGACCGGTCGCCGCCGCTAGGTATGGGTTCGAGATGACACTCCGGCAGGCCATGATCGGAAGAGGCGATCCGTACAGAACTTTGCTCCGGGAAGCAACTACAGCTCTTCTAAACTCTTATGACAGTATGGTGTTTTCATATCAACCTCTAGGAGTAATTCAGGACTTCAACATGGCGTTGATGGGGTCGAATCGCGGTGTTCTTCATACTGCTTTGCGGTTCTTGAGGGCTAACTCCGGCGAAACAGTGCATGCTAGTTGCAGATTCACAAATTGCAAGTGATGTTTTGATTGCTCTATTGTATAATTAAATTGCCTTGCTAAGCTATATTTATAATAATTGAGTCATTTGTGCTTTAAAACTAGTTTTTATTAATTCTAATGAAACATTTAACTATCTCTATCCTTATATAAGCCAATTTCAAATCAATTTACATATAATCATAACATGTGTTTTAAAAAATATCAGTACTACTATGATAGATAGAAAATGACGTGTTTGGTTCTCAAATTTTTATTTGATATTTATAGTTTTCGATAGTTTTGACAAAATTGATTTGAATGGTTTCCAAAATTTGGCAAACTTGGTTTCCATGTGACAAAATTAGTCCCCAAAATTTGAGAATCAATTTCGTCATATACATTAAACTTTGAGGATTAGATTTGCCAAAATTTACAAAATATGATTACTAGTTTTTCAAAAAAACGAAGTTTTGAGACTAATTTTGCCTCCAAATAACTTTGATTACTAAATTTATCAAAATAATGAAACTTTGGGAATCAAATTTATCAAATTATACAAACTTTGAGAACTTTAAATGTAATTGGCCGGTTATAAAACATATCATTTTACTAAACATTTTAGTAAGTTTTTTTATCATTCAGTTTATCATATTGCAGTTAGAAATCTAATTCATTCTTCAACCAATTCTTCTTCAAGGTTTCAACTCTTTCGTTTGAGTGCTATTTAAGAACGATATGATACTAGTATTTTTTTATGTGCCATGATTCTTTTTTATCTATCAATGTTTTTTTATCATGATTTTCAAACCACGTTAATATTGTATTTTTGCTATGTTTAATAACATTGGAATGCCAATTGCATGATTACATTGGATTACCAAAAACTCAAATCCACACTAAACCATACTCAAATCGACTCAACCCAACACTATGATAATTTATTTTTAAGATCAAATTACGTCATTGGCCCTCAATGTTTAAACTAGTGTAAATGTTATACATCAAAGTTTGTAAATTGCAAGAGAAGTCTCCCAAGTTTCAAAATCGCTCGAGAATGACTATCGAGTGAATAGAAACGGTTTTCATATAACTGATTTTGATAATTTATACGTTATTTTTAAGATCAAATTACGTCATTGGCCCTCAATGTTTAAACTAGTGTAAATGTTATACATCAAAGTTTGTAAATTGCAAGAGAAGTCTCCCAAGTTTCAAAATCGCTCGAGAATGACTATCGAGTGAATAGAAACGGTTTTCATATAACTGATTTTGATAATTTATACGTTATTTTTAAGATCAAATTACGTCATTGGCCCTCAATGTTTAAACTAGTGTAAATGTTATACATCAAAGTTTGTAAATTGCAAGAGAAGTCTCCCAAGTTTCAAAATCGCTCGAGAATGACTATCGAGTGAATAGAAACGGTTTTCATATAACTGATTTTGATAATTTATACGTTATTTTTAAGATCAAATTACGTCATTGGCCCTCAATGTTTAAACTAGTGTAAATGTTATACATCAAAGTTTGTAAATTGCAAGAGAAGTCTCCCAAGTTTCAAAATCGCTCGAGAATGACTATCGAGTGAATAGAAACGGTTTTCATATAACTGATTTTAATAATTTATACGTTATTTTTAAGATTTTCAAAGTATGAAGACATAGACATTACATTTTTTCAAAATTAATCGGTCAAATACAAATGGATTTAAAAGTTCGGAGGCGAACTATACAATTTTTAAACTTTGAGAGTATAATGTTTCCAAAATTTAAACATTGGGGGATCAACATGGCACATTATATCAACTTCAAGAACTTTATATATAATCTACAAATTTTGATAACATCACATTTATACTATTATAAAGATTGGAAACTAATCAGAAAGACCACTCATTTACTTAACTACTTCACACAATTTTCTAGTTGTACTAAGAATACTTAAATTCTTAGTTTAATTTTTTTCAAATGATTCATCCATAACGACTATTATTTCTTAGCAATGTAGTTTGTTATTTGTGTATCACTGAGGACATTGATTTCGCTTGAATTGTTTTTAAGTTCAATGTTATTACGACGTGACAGAAACTATACTTATACATATTTGATTATAAATAATATATTTTATTCAACTCCATGAACTTATAACTCTACGAACTAATCTCCATGTTTTGCGCTTTTGTCTCTATTGTATTTGTAAGAAGACAACAACCACAGCCAAGTTTTCCCAGCTTTATCATATGTTACTCTTCAACGTCATTTTTTTCATTGGGCTTAATAATAAGTGGCCCAACTCATTGGCTGTTTTGGGCTGAACCAAAGCCCATTAATCCAACTTTGATATCATCCTATTACATACAAATTATGTTTGGAAAAATGCGATTAAGTGATATCATTGTATTGTGATAGGAAGTGATCTTGATTTTAAAAATTATTTTATAAAAATGGTAAAATAATTATGATTTAATGAGATAATTTTTTATCATCAATTTTAGATTAAACAATAATTTAATAAAGATAAAAATGAAATTTTGAAAAGTACTATTTACTAAATTTGGTGAGAAGCCTACTACCATCACTCATATTTATTATGTTCAAATAAATATAATTTATATTAATATTTGATTTGTATTTTCAAGAATAGCATAATCTTCTACATCGATCAAGATGATCATCAACACTCCATTTAGGTTGTTTGACTTTCTCGATTCAATCGATCGAATTCTTTGCAGCCAAATGAACCGATCGGACTTAAAAACAGAAACAATTAATGTAATTGGTATTTGATATTTACAAATTACATCTACCACAATTTACAATGGGCCAGATGGCGTTCTCAACCGGTATCTATATTTATGAAAAATAAAATTTTTTTTAAAAATATAAGATTTATTGAAATATAGAAGAGGGGGTTAGCGTTATCCAGTTCTTGGAGGTAGTTGAGGCATTTTATTGATGTCTTAAACTAAGCGACAAATGCAATAATTTCATCCATATCAAATGCCACGTAATTTTCCACGTCTCTCAATTATTGTTACCTTAATTAATTACATCAAACAATAATAATAATTAATATCCAATTAATTATTGTTTTTTTCTTTTTGTTCAAACGTCATTGACTTGTAAGAGACTGATGAGTATTCCTCTTTTGCCATTTAGGTCAGATTCTAGGACCACTCCACCCAATCCAGTCAGACTTTATCTATAAAATTGTGTTTATTAAACACTACATGTTTTTGCTGGTCCAGTTTCAAGATGTGAATCGCTATTCGGTTGAGATTCTACAGTTTCAATTTGTTTGATGACGGAAATAATAATAAGAATAATGATAGAGAATAAATAAAATTTATTATTTATTTATGTCCAAATTTTGGACATATGATCTTCGGACTCTATAATACAATAAAAACCAATATTTATAAAAAATAAAAGATATATATGATAAGTAATTCCCTAGGATGAATATGGATCTTTACATATTACATGATTCTCGATCAATTATATTGTTATTTCTCATTATTTTTCCATAATATTTTTATGAGCGGCACGAAAGTTTGGTTTTATATTTATATGACTTTGATAATTTTGATACTCAAAGTTTTTTAATTGTGTAAACTGACAAATTGATCCACATAATTTATAAATTTTGACAAAATAATTTATATAGTTTATTATATTATACCATTATTGGTATTAAAGTTTTCTAATTTGGTACATATATATTGGTGTAGAAGATTCATCCAATATATCAACCAATACTAAGTAAAACATCTGTATCTTTAATTTCATGGTTTTTAATAAGTTTTATTAACCGAAATCGGTATAAAGCAACTTCTACGATTTTGTTTAAGGAAAAATTTAAACAAAATAGATTAACAGATTTTACACCAAAAAATCAATAAACTGACCGTTTTCTCATCCATATAGACCCAAAAGAACTAGTTTTATATTTTGAAAGATCATACCCGAATAATGGGATCCGACCTTACAACTCGGTATCGGTCGGTTTCCGACAAAATGTCAGGGCAGCATGTATGAAAGTATTGATTATGTTCTATTCGGATTTAAGATTTTCATTTTAATTTAATAAAATAAACATTGAACATCATAATTAAATTCAAAATTTGAGATCAAATTCACCAAAATTAAAAACTATTGAAACCAAATGTATATTTAACATTGAAAGTTGATTTTATCAAAATATGTAAAGTAGAAGAATTGATTTAATCAAAGAAAAGTATGAGAACCATAATAACTTCACTTGTTTTTGTTGCAACTATTCAAATCAATTATTAGGTATATTNTGGTGAGTTAGTTTTATTACATTGTTTCTTCTGCTGACTTTCTAACTTTTTTGTAATGTACGCAGGGGCTAAAGTGCAGATTGTCTGTCCAAGTGGTGATGGTGGGATCCAAATTAGAAGAGAAGAAACTACAAATTTTGTAGGAGGTTACACCGTTAGATTCGACGGTGCACCGGATTTGAGCGGCTGTTTTGCTAGAGTTGCTACCGGCGGAGGTTTGAACAACTGCTCGGCGTTTGCCGGCCCACCCAAGTCTCTTAGACTTGTGTTTAATATATTTGGGATGGAAATGTATACTGTGGATCCTTTGCTTTCTCAGCCGGCAGGAATCATGTCTTTCTGCTCACGATCACCTCGCCACCATGTCCCGGTTTCACAGCCACCGCCGTCAAATCCTGCTTCGCCGCCGCTGCCGTATTTCCGATCATCGGCCTGCTCTCACCAGTAAGTCGAAGCTTTACAATCTAGTCTCCTCCCCTGAAATATTATTTACCCAGAATACAATCTAGGAAATGGCTTATGCCAGAACACAAATGCTACTGGAAAGTGGTTACACCAGACACCAAAGTAGCTCTGGTGTTCGGACCGGTCGCCGCCGCTAGGTATGGGTTCGAGATGACACTCCGGCAGGCCATGATCGGAAGAGGCGATCCGTACAGAACTTTGCTCCGGGAAGCAACTACAGCTCTTCTAAACTCTTATGACAGTATGGTGTTTTCATATCAACCTCTAGGAGTAATTCAGGACTTCAACATGGCGTTGATGGGGTCGAATCGCGGTGTTCTTCATACTGCTTTGCGGTTCTTGAGGGCTAACTCCGGCGAAACAGTGCATGCTAGTTGCAGATTCACAAATTGCAAGTGATGTTTTGATTGCTCTATTGTATAATTAAATTGCCTTGCTAAGCTATATTTATAATAATTGAGTCATTTGTGCTTTAAAACTAGTTTTTATTAATTCTAATGAAACATTTAACTATCTCTATCCTTATATAAGCCAATTTCAAATCAATTTACATATAATCATAACATGTGTTTTAAAAAATATCAGTACTACTATGATAGATAGAAAATGACGTGTTTGGTTCTCAAATTTTTATTTGACATTTATAGTTTTCGATAGTTTTGACAAAATTGATTTGAATGGTTTCCAAAATTTGACAAACTTGGTTTCCATGTGACAAAATTAGTCCCCAAAATTTGAGAATCAATTTCGTCATATACATTAAACTTTGAGGATTAGATTTGCCAAAATTTACAAAATATGATTACTAGTTTTTCAAAAAAACGAAGTTTTGAGACTAATTTTGCCTCCAAATAACTTTGATTACTAAATTTATCAAAATAATGAAACTTTGGGAATCAAATTTATCAAATTATACAAACTTTGAGAACTTTAAATGTAATTGGCCGGTTATAAAACATATCATTTTACTAAACATTTTAGTAAGTTTTTTTATCATTCAGTTTATCATATTGCAGTTAGAAATCTAATTCATTCTTCAACCAATTCTTCTTCAAGGTTTCAACTCTTTCGTTTGAGTGCTATTTAAGAACGATATGATACTAGTATTTTTTTATGTGCCATGATTCTTTTTTATCTATCAATGTTTTTTTATCATGATTTTCAAACCACGTTAATATTGTATTTTTGCTATGTTTAATAACATTGGAATGCCAATTGCATGATTACATTGGATTACCAAAAACTCAAATCCACACTAAACCATACTCAAATCGACTCAACCCAACACTATGTTAATTTATTTTTAAGATCAAATTACGTCATTGTCCCTCAATGTTTAAACTAGTGTAAATGTTATACCTCAAAGTTTGTAAATTGCATGAGAAATTCTCAAGTTTCAAAATCGTTCAAGAATAACTATCGAGTGAATATAAACGGTTTTCGTATAAGTGATTTTGATAATTTATGTGTTATTTTTAAAATTTTCAAAGTACGAAGACATAGACATTACATTTTTTCAAGGTTAATCGGTCAAATACAAATGAATTTAAAAGTTCGGGGGCCAACTACGTAATTCTTAAACTTTGAGAATATGATGTTTCCAAAATTTAAACGTTGGTGGATCAACATGTCACATTATAACAACTTCAAGAGTTTTATATGTAATCTACAAATTTTGATAACATCACATTTATACTATTATAAAGATTGGAAATTAATCACAAACACCACTCATTTACTTAACTACTTCACACAATTTTCTAGTTGTACTAAGAATACTTAAATTCTTAGTTTAATTTTTTTCAAATGATTCATCCATAACGACTATTATTCCTTAGCAATGTAGTTTGTTATTTGTGTATCATTGAGGACATTGATTTCACTTGAATTATTTTTAAGTTCAATATTATTACGACGTGACACACACTATACTTATACATATTTGATTATAAATAATATATTTTATTCAACTCCATGAACTTATAACTCTACGAACTAATCTCCATGTTTTGCGCTTTTGTCTCTATTGTAATTTGTAAGAAGACAACAACCACAGCCAAGTTTTCCCAGCTTTATCATATGTAATGTTTTCATACCGATCCAGAATTACGTACCGGTATGAGCGGTATGACCGGTATACTGGCCTATACCGGTCGGTATCAAATTTTATTTTATTTTATATTTAAAAAAATTAATTTTGAATTAATTTTTTAGGATTAGACACGAAAAAACCCGAAAATCGACCCTAATACCCGGTACCGAACAGTACGAAAAAAAATACCGATACCGAGTAAAATTTGATGTATCGGACGGTATACCATCGATATATCGTCCGTATGAAAACACTGATCATATGTTACTCTTCAACGCCATTTTTTTCATTGGGCTTAATAATAAGTGGCCCAACTCATTGGCAGTTTTGGGCTGAATCAAAGCCCATTAATCCAACTTTGATATCATCATATTACATACAAATTATGTTTGGAATAATGTTGGAAAAATGCGATTAGGTGATATCATTGTATTGTGATAGAAAGTGATCTTAATTTTAAAAATTATTTTATAAAAACGATAAAATAATTATGATTTAATGAGATAATTTTTTATCTTTAATTTAAAATTAAACAATAATTTAATAAAGATAAAAATGAAATTTTTAAAAGTACTATTTACTAAATGTTGTGAGAAATCTACTACCACCACTGATATTTATTATGTTCAAATAAATATAATTTATATTAAATAAAACCACAAATGATCCCATTGTACCACTCAGTATATTTTCAAGAATAGTATAATCTTCTTCATCGATCATCAACAACACTCCATTTAGGTTGTTTGACTTTATCGATTCAATCGATCGAATTCTTTGCAGCCAAATGAACCGGTCGGATTTAAAAACAGAAACAATTAATGTAAATGGTATTTGATATTTACAAATTACATCTACCACAATTTACAATGGGCCAGATGGCGTTCTCAACCGGTATCTATATTTATGAAAAATAAAACTTTTTTTAAAAAAATAACACAAAAATATAAGATTTATTGAAATATAGAAGAGGCGGGTTAGCGTTTATCCAGTTCTTGGAGGTAGTTGAGGCATTTTATTGATGTCTTAAACTAAGCGACAAATGCAATAATTTCATCCATATCAAATGCCACGTAATTTTCCACGTCTCTCAATTATTGTTACCTTAATTAATTACATCAAACAATAATAATAATTAATATCCAATTAATTATTGTTTTTTTCTTTTTGTTCAAACGTCATTGACTTGTAAGAGACTGATGAGTATTCCTCTTTTGCCATTTAGGTCAGATTCTAGGACCACTCCACCCAATCCAGTCAGACTTTATCTATATAATTGGAGAAAAATGTATTTATTAAACACTACGAGAGTTTTTGGTTGATTGTATTATATGATATAAATAATATCAATTCGAATATTGATGTGTTTGATACGTTGGATTAAATTATATCGATCTTATTTTGTATCATCCAATCCTCTATTTATATAATTAATTTATCTCATATATTTGATATGATAAAATAATCATATGAGATTTACTTTCAATTAATGATGGAAATACCCATTTGCTTCACTTTTTAATTAGTATAAAAAGTGCAGACCTATTTCACATTTTCCATTTCTCTCATATTTTCAAATCTAGATCTCACTTTTTCCATTTCCATTTCAAATATATTATCTTATATGTTTGATTTCAAAAAATTATTTAAAATTAATTGTTTCGATAAAAAAATACATTTATTACATGTTTGAAAAATGAGGACAATAAAGTCATTTGTTTATATATACAGTTTTATCTTGTCAACCAAATAAACTTATACATTATTTTATCTAAAAATTATCTTATTTACCAAACATACCTAGTATTATTTTAAACTATGTTATCATATAATTTTATTTCATCCTACATGTTTTTGCTGGTCCAGTTTTAAGATGTGAATCGCCATTCGGTTGAGATTCTACAGTTTCAATTTGTTTGATGATGGAAATAATAATAAGAATAATGATAGAGAATGAATAAAATTTATTATTTATTTATGTCCAAATTTTGGACATATGATCTTCGGACTCTAAAATACAATAAAAACCAATATTTATAAAAAATAAAAGATATATATGATAAGTAATTTCCTAGGATGAATATGGATCTTTACATATTTCATGATTCTCGATCAATTATATTGTTATTTCTCATTATTTTTCCATAATATTTTTATGTGCGGCACGAAAGTTTGGTTTTATACTTATATGACTTTGATAATTTTGATACTCAAAGTTTTTTAATTGTGTAAACTGACAAATTGATCCACATAATTTATAAATTTTGACAAAATAATTTATATAGTTTATTATAATATACCATTATTAGTATTAAAGTTTTCTAATTTGGTACATATATATTGGTGTAGGAGATTCATCCAATATATAAGCCAATACTAAGTAAATCATCTATATCTTTAATTTCATGGTTTTTGATAAGTTTTATTAACCGAAATCGGTATAAAGTGACTTCTACGATTTTGTTTAAGGAAAAATTTAAACAAAATAGATTAACATATTTTGCACCAAAAAATCAATAAAGTGACTGTTTTCTCATCCATATAGACCCAAAAGAACTAGTTTTATATTTTGAAAGATCATACCCGAATAATGGGATTTGACCTTACAACTCGGTATCGGTCGGTTTCCGACAAAATGTCAGGGCAGCATGTATGAAAGTATTGATTATGTTCTATTCGTATTTAAGATTTTCATTTTAATTTAAATAAAATAAACATTGAACATCATAATTAAATTCAAAATTTGAGATCAAATTCACCAAAATTTAAAACTATTGAAACCAAATGTATATTTAACATTGAAAGTTGATTTTATCAAAATATGTAAAGTAGAAGAATTGATTTAATCAAGGAAAAGTATGAGAATCATAATAACTTCACTTGTTTTTGTTGCAACTATTCAAATCAATTATTAGGTATATTTTGTTTAGCTTTTTAAAATTGCGGTTGTGTGGTGAGGTGTGGTGAGATACGATGATCGTGAATTTTTAAGTATGTTTGATAAAATTGCGGTATTATGATCATGATTTATGTAAAAATACTAATATATCCTTATATATATAATAATAAAAAATATAATTATATTATAATTAATAGAAGTAAGGGTAAATGAGTCTTTTCCAAAATAACGATGAAGCTATATCTGGTTTTAACAGCTGTGATGATATTGTAATTTTTTAACGTTTATCACATCGCAATTAAGATTGTATTTTGCGTGTATTAAAAAAATCACGATTGGACCATCTCATCGCACCTCACCGTATTTTTAATTGTGGTACCAAACGAACCTATTGAGGATCATTCTAAAACAACACTCTACAAAAAATATTATATATTTGTTACATATCTAAATACAAATCAACCCAACACAAATCTTTCACTTCGAGGTATATTCCAAATTAATTATGAATTTATTCGGTATGATTTGGATTTTGGACTTTAGAAAATGCAACTACAAAATAAATCCCTCATTTGTATTATAATATTTAGATGGGAGTGCATTATTTGTATTAACAGATTAAGACATGATTAAGGAAGTTAATGTTTTTTATTTTTCCCCTTTGTCTCTATTTTCTTTATTTTGGTTCCTTCGTCATCACTCTCCACTTCTCACTCGGTTGGTTTGCCATGGCTACTTCTCTTCCGTGTCTTCGTTTCTTTGTCTTGTTTCCGTTTTTTGTGTGGATATGTTCAGCTCAAGAGGCGCCGACGGCTTACATTGTCAGGGTCGATGGTTCTTCCAAGCCGTCGGTTTTTCTAACCCATTACCTTTGGTACGCTGCTGAATTCACGGAACCCACTAAGATCCTCCATGTTTATGATACAGTGTTTCATGGGTTTTCGGCTTTGCTTACTAAAGACCAAGTGGCGTTGGCCCTTGAGCATCCGGCTGTTTTAGCGGCGTTACCGGATAGACGCCGACAGCTGCATACTACCCGTTCGCCGCAGTTTATTGGTCTGAGGAACCAGGAGGGGTTGTGGTCGGAGTCGGATTATGGTTCTGATGTTATAATAGGGGTTTTTGATACTGGGATTTGGCCGGAGCGGCGGAGTTTTTCGGATCTGAATCTGGGGCCAGTGCCGAAGCGGTGGAGAGGAATTTGTGAAACTGGTGTGAAGTTCACACAGAAGAATTGCAACAGAAAAATCGTGGGTGCGAGGTTTTTTTCCAAAGGGCATGAAGCTGCTTCCGGTTTCGGTGGGATTGTCGGCGGAATTAATGAAACAATTGAGTTCAAATCGCCGCGAGACGCCGATGGTCACGGAACCCATACCGCCTCCACCGCTGCTGGAAGATACTCCTTCAGGGCGAGCATGGAGGGTTTCGCTTCAGGCGTTGCGAAGGGTGTAGCGCCTAAAGCTCGTCTAGCAATTTACAAAGTGTGCTGGAGAAGCGCCGGTTGCTTAGATTCAGATATTTTGGCAGCGTTCGACGCCGCCGTGAAAGACGGGGTCGACGTAATTTCAATTTCCGTTGGCGGCGGGGAGGGAATCTCCTCCCCTTATTATCTTGACCCAATTGCAATAGGAGCGTACTCTGCTGTCTCAAAAGGAATTTTCGTTTCCTCTTCCGCCGGCAACGATGGTCCCAATGGTATGTCTGTTACTAATCTTTCCCCTTGGCTTACAACCGTTGGTGCAGGCACCATCGACCGGAATTTCCCTGCAGATGTGATTCTCAGCGACGGCAGAAAATTCTCCGGCGTATCTTTATACGCTGGCCAACCATTGAACGGGAAAATGTACCCATTAGTTTACCCAGGCAACTCAGGAATGCTCTCTGCTTCTTTATGTATGGAAAATTCACTCGATCCTATGATGATCGAAGGCAAAATTGTTATCTGTGATCGCGGGAGCAATCCCCGTGTAGCCAAAGGTTTAATCGTCAAAAAAGCTGGCGGAATCGGGATGATTCTCGCCAACGGTATCTCCAACGGCGAAGGTCTAGTCGGCGACGCCCACATGATTCCATCTTGTTCAGTTGGGTATCATGAAGGTGATGAAATCAAATCATATCTCTCTTCAAATCCATCTGCAACTGCAACCATTAACTTCCAAGGAACTGTAATCGGCATCAAACCAGCTCCAGTTGTAGCTTCATTCTCAGCCAGAGGACCAAACGGCTTAAACCCACAAATCCTTAAACCAGACTTAATCGCACCAGGCGTTAACATTCTAGCGGCATGGACAGATGCTATTGGTCCAACCGGTTTAGATTCCGATTCCCGGAGAGTCGAGTTCAATATCTTATCAGGTACATCAATGGCTTGCCCACATGTTAGTGGCGCAGCAGCTTTGCTTAAATCTTGTCACCCTGATTGGAGCCCTGCAGCAATAAGATCTGCAATGATGACAACCGCAAGCTTAGTTGACAACTCTTTAAGTCCAATGTGGGATGAAGCTAACCAAAAACCAGCTTCCCCTTACGATTTTGGTGCTGGTAACTTGAATCTTGGTTTAGCCATGGATCCTGGGCTCGTTTATGACCTCTCAGAAACTGATTATATCATCTTCTTATGCTCAATCAACTACACCCCCAAGACGATTCAAGTGATCACATATTCACCTGTCCAATGTCCGACAAGGAAGCCATTGTCGGAGAATTTCAATTACCCATCAATCACAGTTTCGTTGTCACACAACGTTACCAAAAAGACATTCTTGAGAACAGTTACGAATGTGGGTTCGGAGACGAATGGTGTTTATCGGGTTCGAATCGAGCAACCGAGAGGAGTAATTGTTAGAGTTAAGCCAAGAAAGTTGGTGTTTTCTGAGAAAGTAAGGAAACTTGCGTACATTGTGAGTGTTAGTAGTGAAAGTGATAATCTGTTGTTGGGGGATTCAGGAGCTGTGTTTGGTTCGATTTCTTGGTTCGACGGGAAGCATGTGGTTCGAAGTCCACTTCTAGTTACTCAAACAGATCCTCTGTAAGATATAGAGGCACATAAGTGTTTTTTGCTTGTTTGTAATGTACTGAGACTGGAGGATGCTTCTTCATCATCATCTAATGATACGGTAGATTAAATTGTACGATATTTAAGGTTTTTAAAGTTTGTATGATTTGGTAAATTTGGTTTTCAATGTTTTTTAATTTAGGTAAATTTACTACTTAAAGTTTTTGAAATGTAAAATTAGTTTCTAAATTTTGAATTTTCGGTAAAAGTGATCCCAAACTTTCATAAATTTTGACAAATGTAATCCTTAAATTTTAATATGTTGCAAATTCTACTATGTTCTCAAAAGTTTAATGTAGTCCCAAAATTGGTCCTCAAATATTTAGGATTAGTTTCGCCACAAGGGATCAAATTTGAAAATTTTGGAGATTATTTTTTTCAAAACATTCAAAGTTTAGGACTACGGAAGCCAAATAAAAAATTGGTTGATCAAATTTACTAAAATCATATAATATGAGGATCATTTTCTCAATTAAATTAAATATAAATTTATTCTATAATTTGGGTAATTCAAAATCAAAACGAAACCCTAATTCTTTAGAATGTTGCTGGCCCATTAAGGGTGGTGAAAAGCAAAGCGATTTACCCAGAAGCTCCTTCAATTTGCTATTCCCACCCCTCTTTAAATAATGGGCAGGCCCAAATACTGATATGTTTTATTGGACTTTTTAACTTTGGAAATCTGATTTTTTTGTGATTATGAAATGATTTTTATTTGACTAATTAAATTCAACTGTTTGATAAATAAATTCTAACTAATTCAGTGTTTGATAAATATATTTTTAATTAATTAATAGATGTTGTGCAATTATTGCGGTCACGTGTAAAGAGAAAGATAACAACTCGTGGTGTTAGCGTATGGATAACCGCGTCCTATGGTAGAATGTAAAATGAGTCTATATTATATCGTCTTCTACACAAATTATTAAAATGAATTATGTATTATAGAATATATAATTTATTTTTATAACAGAATAATATTCATTTTAAATTCTGATTATAAATTCTAATTCAAAATACATTCTGATTTTTCAATTATAATACATAATCAAGTTCTGATTTAATTCTGAAAATGTATTATGCATTCAACATTTTATTTTCATATATATATATATATATATTTTAAATTAAATTTCATCGTTTTCATAATATTGAATATTTTTTTCCTATAACTTATCATTTATATTTTCAATTGTTGGGTTTCTTCTTCAACGATATCGCTTCAACATTTTTTTTATTATATGATTTTGTGTTTATAAAAAAATTGTTATTAATTTTATTTACAAATATTATTTTAATTTACAATTATAAATTGACTGATCTAAAAATAAATACCCAACATATTTTTAGACTAGATCAAACTTAATTCACATTTTTCATATATTCAAAACGCTTTCATATTTTATAATTCAATGTATATTAACATATAACACTATGTTGATTCTAATTATACATTCTGATTATACATTTTAATAATAAATTCTGATTATACATTATATAATTAGTACATAACACATATTTAGACTATGTTCTTAATTTATATTTTACATTAGTTTTCTTTTTATATATATTGTTTGATCGTGTTTATGTGATGTCAAATAATAACCCAATTTGATATTATGAATTTAAGGGTTATCAAAAATAGTCTCTTTGACTTTCGATTTTAGATTTTGTTATTGTGAAGAACAATATTAAAACTGATTGTGAATACCGTGAATCTGATACTAATGATACTCTTGAATGTTGGCACTCGGATGAAGGTGACATGAGATTTTAACGTGAAAAAACTCTAGAAAAATAGGAAAAAAACAACGTAAATCTCATATTTATATTCATGATGAAATACTCGATTTCCAAGCCCCGATGTCCAACAACTTTAATACTACCATGCATGATTTGATCATGCCCTAAATTTCATAAATCTCAAGGATTATGTCAACACTTATATTTTTAAAAAATATCACCCTTGGGTTATAATAATTATTAGAGTAACCATATCATATTGGTGGTTAAATGAAAAAATAGTTTTATATTCCAACATAACATTTTGGTGCTCTAATAATGATCCTTATACAAAATAGAATACTCAACCTTAAGAAATAGACATACATATACAAAAGATTGATAAAACTATTTTATATTTTATAATGACCTACAATTAATTTTCTATAAAACCGATCCATCTATCTAAAATATTGATACCATTAGAGCCCGATATATCGATATGAAAACCTTAAATTCACGTTGAATCTCTCTTACAATGTTGAAAGTCGACCATGTTGAAAAATATCCTACAACGGTTGTGGAAATACAAAACTCATTGTTTTTAAGGAGAATGATATCACAAGTAATTGGTTTGACTTAAGTCTTTTAATATAATTCACTTCTTTTATGGATTGAACTACACCGACACTATTATGTCTCATTAAATCATGAATTTCAATATGGTATCGTAGCTCTAGGTTAGTCCGTACCAATTTAGAAAAAATAAGAATTTTGGTAGAAAAACATATCAAACTTAGGCGACAAAAATATATCGACATATTATTCGGGTACTACCGAGTCTATTGAAGTAAGTTTGAACCGAACCAAGACAGTTCGACTTAAGAGGGAATGTTGAAAAATATCGCACATCGATTGTGGAAATACAAAACCTCTAGTTTAAAAGAATAGTGATATCACAAGTAATTGGTTTTAACCAAACATTTTTAATGAGATTCACTTCTCTTATTCACCGTGCTACACCGACACTCTTTTAACATATTGAATCATGAATTTCAATAGACCATTTAGTTTTTATCGGATCTATTTACATTGACCCTCTAGTCATTTATCCAAGCATAGATTTCATCGTTTTAACAAAATTGAATGGATTCAACTTGTTTACGAGGTCACTTTTTATGATATTTTAAGCTAGTTTTTACCTAAACCTACAAAAGACAAGTTGCAATTTCAACTTTGACAAACACAATATAAAACTAATTAATTAATTATAGTTTAATATAATAGTTTAGGTGGGGGATTAGAATTAAGAAGCTTTGGTTTGCTTTTTGGTGGTACCTAACTTATTGAAAAATGGATGGCCAACTACCTTTTTAGAGTAACATGTCACGTCGTCTTTAACAAACTAATGATATCTACAAATTTAAAGTCTTTTTTATTTTCTTTAATTATATTTTATAAATTAATTCAACTTTGAAAATTTCTAGAATGACCTTGCCAAACTTGTTAAGATAGTTAGATTTGAGACTTTTAAAATATATAAATTATGAATAATTGAATTATATGTATTTTACGATTTGATATGCGCTCATGTATATTCTCTATGTAACTTGAATTAACTCTATAAATATTTGCAAATTTAAGTTGGGAGTAAATAGAGCTGTTGAGTCATTCACGATTAATTTGATATATAATCTATTTTAAGTTGGATTTAAAATTTTATAATTTAGAGTTTAATGTAAATATGAGGTAAGTAAGTTGCTGTTGCTGTTGCTGATAGTATTTTTAATTAATAAAATAAGGCAGGTATGGTACGGCGTCAGTGTGAGTGGCAGTTGACAATATAAATTGCAGTTGGTACGCGGATTGTCGTGTGTAATTAATGGTAGTTGGCTCGTTCATGGCCTGAACGGAACGGAATCCATATTTCATTTTATATTATATTTTTATTATTCTTTATTTGTTTGTTAGCTTTACGTCGTCCTGTCCAATTAACTTCTAACCAATCTTTAATACTATATTCTATATCATTTTTGAAAATTAGAATGCACTTTGAGAATATGTTTTCAGAATGTGATTATAAATAAAAAATGCATTGAGTTTTCTGTAATTGATAAATTGAATTGTAGAACAATAATAATGTTCTGTATAAAATTGAATTTATCCAAATTAACCTTATCGTAGCTAGTATCTACATTACGAATGAAATTATGATGGTTATAATTGCACGTTAAAAATACATGAGAATTGACAACTTACAAATATGCCAAATGACAATGTAAATGTGAGATTGTTGAAGATGAAAGAAAATATGATTTTTTAGAAGATATATTTATAATTTAAATAACGAGAATGCATTCTAATTTCCAAATCCAGTCTCCTACAATATTCTGCATTCAAATAACAATTTAAAAATATATTCTGTTTATAATCAGAATGTAAATGTTGTAGTGTTATGTAAAAACTACAATAATGTATTCTAACATTAAAATGCAATTTGAGAATACATGTAGAACATAGCCATAAGTATTATTAATCATGTAGGTAAATTCATAACATAATTAAATGTTGCACTATACTTTTAATTAATTTATTTACTTATGATATCTCTTATGAACAAGAGTTTTGATGAAATAAAAATAACTATGGAAAAAATGTTTACTATCAAAAAATAATTTTGGTCACCCTTCTTATAGTAAGAATTTAATTGGTAATATTGTACAAATTTACTTTTAATGAATTTTTTTCTTTTAAATTTTCAAAACTTGGATATAATGAGGTATGTTAAAAAATAATCATCATATATTTGTAAATATATTTGATAAATAACTGTAATTTATAAAAATATCAATATATTCTTATATAAAAAATAATAAGAGTAACTATATTTTAATTATAAGAAATGATGATAAACTAAAAGAAAATTGCATAATTAACCCACAACTTACGAGATGCGTGAATGCCATGCTCTCAAATTTACGAAATTGCAAGAATGACACCTAAAGTTATCAATACCGTTTGTTTTTTACCCATGACATTCTAGCACCAGTTTTCTGTAAGTTAAAAACCGTTTGAAAACCCATAATAAAGTAAGCAAATAAGACCCGTTTGAAAAATTATACAAATTTTGTCCTTGATGTTCGAGAATTGTATATAAAATATTAAAAATTTACGAGTTCAATAAAGTGTCAATGATAAACGATATTGGAAACTTGAGGTGTCTAATATGCATTAAATTGAAGTTGGGGGACTATAAATCCATATTTTTGCTAAAAAGTGTACATTATTTGCAATTTTGTAACTTATAGACATGCTATTTACACAACCCGTAAGTTGGGTGTTATGGTCCCTTTTTAGGGGGTACCAACAGTCGTCCGGTTCGTCAATAAACGAACTCGGTTTTGATTTGTTTTTATGGGAAAACGATTAAGAAACTAGAAATAATAATGAGGCAATGCGATTTATAGTGGAAACCCCAGGAATTGGGGAGAAAACCACTTGCTAAGAGCGAAATAAGCTCTTAGCCTGTTCACTAATCAAATGATCAATTACAGAATACAACAAAGACTTTAAAAAGAAAACAGAGAATAAGAAAGCAATAAGAACTCCGACAGGGTAACGGCCTGTTCTTATGCATCCAAAGGATCCTGCTTTTTATGTCGTTGTGCTCTGTATTTATAGAGTTGATGGCGTGTGTAATTCACGCTCTGTAACTGCCTCTGACAGGTTTGTTAGAGGTTGTTGTCGCGCGATGTAAAACGAGGCCGGGACCAAGGCCTGGTCTGCGTGATCTGGTCCGAGGCGTGGTAAACGTGTAGAGACCCAAAGCGTGGAATGCGTGGGTTTGTAACCGTTTGGACCGAACCATGGAGCCAGCTGTCAGAAACCGTTTTATTTCGCCAAGGTTGTCTTCGGTCCCATCGCGGAGCATCAGACCATTCTATCTTAAGTACACTGCTGGGCTGCACAAGTTCGCTTCTACCATATGGATCGGCCCAATCGTTATTGGAACTCATCCATTGTAGGGTACCCGGTCATAGAGTTCTCATCACTAGCCCCTCGGACTTGATTGTCATCGTAGAGGTGATACAAGGCCGATCACGCAATGTTTATACATTCGGGAGAATATAGGACCGTACCTGCTCGTGGTGAGCATCCAGGGGCCCGATCTTTCACTTATGTCTATAAGTGAAGGAATGAATTTGTACTTAAAATTCAATAGCGTATATTTGTATTATATTTTTATTTATTTATTATTATTATTTTGTTGTAAATACTAATATCCAGACATGCGTCTCTTCACATTCGATTATCCAACAGGCGTGATGAGTGTGTTTATACTGCCATCGCCTGTGACAATATTACGTGGCAGCTCACCATTGGTCGGGAAATTAATATTTAAATCGGGATTTTGAGTACTGTTTCTCCTCATCGTCATTTCGCGAAGGATGAAATTGCCCAAATCGAGCTCTCTTAGCCCTTATTCTGTTTCACGCTCAAACCCATTTCGTTCCGATTTTCGTTAAGGTATAAACCATGGCTCCTCATAAAATGAGATACCCAGCCATGTCTGAGTTGGATATTGAGGAGTTCAGGTCTAGGTTTTCGATTCCGGCACATTATTCTAGCTGGAAGGGACGAGAAGATATTCCATATTTTCTTCCGGCGGAAATGAATGTGCTGGCTTCCGCTATTCCGGTTAGTTATGCTTCTCTAAAGTGCGGGCTACGTTTTCCGCTGCATCCTTTTGTAGCAGCCGTTCTTAAAGAAATTCACTACCCGACTTTTGCGTTATTTCCGGATAGTTATGTGTATATAGTGGTGTTCATATTCTATTGCCACCAACAGAACATGGCCCCAACCTTAGAACATTTTTTCAATTTATTCTTGGTGGGGTCCCGAAGGGGTAAGGGTCTGTTAGCATGACGCAAACTATATTATATAGCGGTGCGCACTAAAGAGTACGCTATAGTTGATAAAGAAGAGTCTCTCCATGCGTAAGAATCTTGTTATGTGTGGATAACAGTCCCAAGAGAGGATATGTTAAAGGTGTGGCCACGAATAACTCACCCACGCATAGGCCAGTTGGACCGAACCAGGTTCAACCCCTCTCGCCCGGACACCGCAAACACACTTGCAACGTTTCCCCCTCCCGAAGCACGCCTTAAACGAACAGAACTGCTTTGGGAGAAAAGGTTGATAGAAATAGGTGTCACGGGTAGGACCGGAGCCCCATCATCGAAGGGGATGTTTTCTAGTTCAGATCCGTTAGAAGGATCGGGTATGAAGTAATGTTTTCATTCCGTCATTTCCTGATCCTTATGTATTTATTTTGCAGACTCAACTGAGACGATGCCTAGCTCACGGTTCAAGCGTATGGCTGCTGCTTCAGTCCGTCCTTCTGAAGGACAACGCGAAGCAACGGGAAGTGCTGAGGAGAGTGAACCGGGAACCCCCGATTAAAACCACCAGCGCGGGCACACTAACCCTGCATTGCACAAGGCAGCCTTCGACAGGAGAGGGGTCTGCGTTTCGGGTATTTGGAGTGGTAGAGGAGGTGATAATGGCTCAGATTCGTTCTTTGAGCTTATCCAGCCTCTACCAAATCGGAAATAACTCCTTCATTAGTGCTAACATAGTTACTTTATTGGTGCAGGGAGCCGTTCCCGTGGAGAAAGTCATCCCCGGTCCCAATCTTAAGGCGAACGTCTCCATACCGCCGATCCCCTTGGGAAAAGGAAAGAGGGCGACTGAAGCAAAAGTCCTGAAGGATTCCAAAAGGCTGAAGAGAGGGGGAAGTGCTTCGGTCCCCACTAAGGGGATCCTTTTGAAGGAACCTGACTCGGACCCTAAGACCAACTCCGACTGGAGTGTCACCTTAGGCCTGTTGGACAGGTTTAGTAAAGGGAGGAAATTAACCTCCTGGAGGAATGCCTTCATAAAGGATTTCCGCCTTTATGGAGAGCAAAACCCAGACAATGTCCAACCGGACATGTCTGGGGAAGAAAATATTGAGGGCTTCATTGATCTCGCAACTAAGGTAATCTCCTTTTACATTAAGACCCGAAGCTTTATGTTTGACATTATTGTCCTATGCAGATGCTGAGGAAAGCTTTCACAACTGCCATCACCGTGGAGAAGAACCAGGGTGGCAACATTGTGTCCCAACAAGTCCAAGATCAACTTGACCTTGCGAAAAGGCAAGTTGAGATCAAACATGGTGAGTTTGTCAATGTACGAGAGGACCGGGACCGACTGGATAATGAACGGCTAAGAGCTGGGACGGAAGTCTCACTCTTAGCAGACAAAGTCTCTGAGCTGTAGAAGATAGAGAAACATCTCAGGGCCGAATTTCTGACCTGGAGGCCAAGCTGCGGGTCAAGGAAGAAGAAGTCAACCAAGTTCAGGGTCGGGCCCAGGAGAAAAGGAATAAGCTCAACGAGCTTCTCCTTCAGGCCCAAGAAGAGAATGCGAACTTGGAAGAAGAATTGACAAGGACCCGCACTTCGGCTGAAGATTCGGTACGGGAAGCAGTCCTAGGCTTCGCTCGGTCCCCTCTGTTATTCGCTTTGGCGGATAACATTCATGGGATGTACACTGCTAAGTATCTGGATAACATGCGAGAGCAGGTTACGAAGCAGTTCGGGCTTTCCCCTTCGGATGAGCGATGGAAGGTGATCGAGCCACCAGTCATCATCCTTATTTCGCCTGATTGGGGCCTCCATTGCCCTGTTGAATAAACCAGGATTGCGTCTCAGATTAGGTTCGCAATCCTTTAGCGCCCGCATGCTCTCCAACTCCTTAGTGAGCTCGTCAATCCGTCGCTGCATATGCTCCTGGTCATTCCTAGGAGCGAGAGTTAGAGCCCTGGCTGGGGGAGGAGGAGTGGATCAATATCTCGGCCTCCTTGTTGTTACATCGTGCCTAATGATTTTCTCATCATCAGTGTTGCGCTCGTCAGGGTTGCTCTCGTACCCTCTACTTCTTGGAATAGAGCTTGAAACAGCCGGTGGTTCTGTTCCACTTCTCTCTGACGTTATTTCCAGTACCACCTTCCTGACGACAGCTTCCAGATCCTGTAAAGTGAATGTTGGTGCTGGGAGATTGTCGGGAAGCACGTCACTATCATTTGTCGAAGTTCCAGTCGCCATGCCTTTGATTATCATATCCCTGGTAGAAAACTCAAATGGGATTAGAGAATCGTCCCCACGGACGGCGCCAAACTGTTATGGTCCCTTTTTAGGGGGTACCAACAGTCGTTCGGTTCGTCAATAAACGAACTCGGCTTTGATTTGATTTTGATGGGAAAACGATTAAGAAACTGGAAATAATAATGAAGCAATGCGATTTATAGTGGAAATATCAGGAATTGGGGAGAAAATCACTTGGCTAAGAGCGAAATAAACTCTTAGTCTGTTCACTAATCAAATGATTCATTACAGAATACAGCAAATGCTTTTAAAATATAACAGGGAATAAGAAATCAATAAAAACTCTGGCAGGGTAACGGCCTGTTCTTATGCATCCAAAGGGTCCTGCTTTTTCCGTTGTTGTGCTATGTATTTATAGAGTTGATGGCGTGTGTAATTCACGCTCTGTAACTGCTTCTGACAGGTTTGTTAGAGGTTGTTGTCGCGCGATAAAAAACGACGTCGGGACCGAGGCGTGGTTTGCGTGATCTGGCCTGAGGCGTGGTAAACGTGTGGAGGTCCGAAGCGTGGAATACGTGGGTTTGTAACCGTTTGGACCGAACCATGGAGCCAGCTGTCAGAAACCGTTTTATTTCGCCAAGGTTGTCTTCGGTCCCATCGCAAAGCGTCAGACCATTCTATCTTAAGTATACTGCTGGTTTGCACAAGTTCGCTTCTACCATATGGATCGAGTCAATCGTTATTGGACCTCATCCATTGCACGGTGCTCGATCCTAGAGTTCTCATCATTGGGGTACCGTGGGCAAACATCACCCGATAAACTAACTATTTCTAATATTGTGATTGATGGTAACACGAGTCATACAACTAATTTTAGAAACAAAAAAATGGGATTATTTAAAACATAACATAATTTTAATGCGTTAAAAAAATTAAATGAAAAAACTCTTAAATTAAATTAATTTGAAGGAGAATTAAGGAATGTTACCACGATTTATGATACGACACGATTCACGATTCGTACTGCATCTTTTTTTAAATAATTCGGATAAATTCGTTAAGAGTTCATAAATTTTATAATTATAATATTTATTGTAGTTATATAATTTATAGTTTTTTATAAGTAAAATTTGTTATGGTCCCTTTTTAGGAGGTACCAACAGTCGTCCGGTTCGTTCAAATAACGAACTCGGTTCTGATTTCTTTAAAATATGAAGACGATCGAAAGCGAGAAAATCAAAGTAAATACACGACAATTTATAGTGGAAACCCCGTGAATTGGGGTGAAAACCACTCGACTAAGAGCTGATTATGCTCTTAGCCTGCTCACTAAAGAAATGAATCAAAGTTTATACAAACATGTTAATGAAAATGACGAGGTAAAGAAAGCAAGAAGAATTCGGCAGCGTAACAGCCTGTTCTTCTGCGTCCAAAGGGTCCTGTNTCGGGCCCAGGAGAAAAGGAATAAGCTCAACGAGCTTCTCCTTCAGGCCCAAGAAGAGAAGGCGAACTTGGAAGAAGAATTGACAAGGACCCGCACTTCGGCTGAAGGTTCGGTCCGGGAAGCAGTCCTAGGCTTCGCTCGGTCCCCTCTGTTATTCGCTTTGGCGGATAACATTCATGGGATGTACACTACTAAGTATTTGGATAACATGCGAGAGCAGGTTACGAAGCAGTTCGGGCTTTCCCCTTCGGACGAGCGATGGAAGGCGATCGAGCCACTTGAGAAAGATGGCAACTTTCAGGTAATTCCATCTTTGAAAGAACCCGTTTTAGAAGATGACCCTTTCTTCTATCTCTTTGAGGAAATGGAGAAAGCGGTCAACCAGAAGGTGGCCGATCAAGAAGAAGAATTGAAGCAGCTCGCGGCCCGGACCGAACCGTAGGAGCAGAGAGTGGAAGATAAGGAAGATAGGCATGATAGTTAGATCTAAACTGTATTTTGTCCCTGCTTTGTTCCTTATTTTTAATATAAGACTTTTTCCACTCAATTCCTGTCTTTTTAATCTTCAGAATGAAATATTGTAACTGACATTTTAGGTGAATTAATATGTTTCATATTAACTAGAGTGTTTTAATCACCAAGTGTAAGATCGGGGATGCTTATAGAGTGTCAACCCATCGGTCCCAGATATTATGTTTGGCTCACACATGTCAATTTTGATTGGATCGGTCGTTTTACATTGTATGTGGATCACTCTTATTCCGTCATTGGGATCACAACTTAATTAGAAAGACGCGCTCCAGGTTCAATATGAGTCCATATAAGCATCGACCGAACCTTGGTTCTACTGAAGTCCCGTATGTTATATTGGCCAAGCTTTTGTTCATCATATGTCCCATAATAGGACCGAACTTGTGTTTCGATATGTTGACTCTCCATTCCTCTTTTCGTGGTGGGTTTCATAAGTGCAAGGGCCATTTCCCAAGAATGAATGTCGTTGAAGGGAGTGTCTTAGTTCGTAATGAGTACTGGGAGAATCGCAACTCATCCATGAGACTATACAAGTGCAGGAGCATCTGACTCATCAGAGCGATCACTACAACTTGGGAGCCTTGCGGATAAGAAGCTGCGGTCACCAGTCCAGATCCGTCCTAAGTTATCCAACTTCAAGATCGGTCCATCACTCAATTAGAAACAATTTGTTTTGTACTTACTTGTTTTCAGCTTACGTTTAAAGGAATGTATATTTATTGAGTCAAACGTATTAATCGAAGGTTCACAAGATGTACCGCCTTAAATTCATGACATTCCAAGTTCGGGGGATCTCTATACCATCCAATGTTTCAAGTTTATACGCATCTGATTCCAATTTCTTTGATATTCGATAAAGTCCTTCCCAATTTTTGTCCAGCTTTCCAACGTTCCTCTGCACCTTTATGCTTCTGAGGACGAGGTCGCCTTCAAAGAATTCCCTTGGGAGGACTCGCTTGTTATGGGCCCGTTCCATAGTTCGCTGATAAGTACGCATCCGCGCGTAAATCGCATCTCTCTTTTCTTCGATCATCTCGAGATCCAATAATCTTCTTTCACCATTCATATGCTCATCATACTGAGATATCCGAGGTGATCGGATGGCAACCTCCACCGGGCTAACAGCTTCGGACCCGTACACCAATGAGAATGGTAATTCCTGGGTTGTTGAACGAGGTGTAGTTCGGTATGCCCATAAGACCTCATAGATGTGTTCATACCATTTTCCTCCAAAATCCTCTAACTTGGTCTTCAATCCTTTCAGGATAACCTTGTTAGATACCTCCGTAAGTCCATTAGTTTGGGGATGGGCTACTGACAAGAAATGCTGGGCGATGCATAAATCCCGTATGCTCTTTCAACGGAACTGGTTCCCGTTATCTGATATGAGTGCTCGGGGAACCCCGAAGCGGCTCACAATATTTCTTCATAAGAAGTGTTTGACAACCTTCTTCGAGATGATGGATACTGCTTCTGCTTCAATCCACTTCGAGTAATACTCCACCGCTACAATACAAAATTTTCTTTGCCCTATTGACCGAGGAAAAGGTCCAAGGATATCAATTCCCCATATGTCAAATGGACAAGACAATGGGGTGACCGATAAGGGAGCCCCAGGCAGCTGTGGGATCGGAGCATGGTACTGACATATGGCGCAACGTTTAGTGTATTTCTTGGCATCTGCAAACAACGTCGGCAAAAAATATCCAGCTCTGATGATGCAGTTGTATAAAGATCGAGCCCCTGAATGAATGCCGCATATCCCTTCATGAACATAAATCATGATGGCTTCAGCCTCAATAGGGGATAAGCAACGCAGAAGCGGGCCCTCAAAACTCTTTTTAAACAATCGTCCGTCAACCAGAATAAATCTCTTAGCCCGGACTTCTATTTTTCTGGCTTCAGACTTGTCTTCAGGAAGATAGCCGTTAGCAAGATGTTTAATAAATGGATCAATCCAATTGGGCTCTTCAGGAGATTCAGTAACGTTAATATTCAAGCCATGGAGTTCATGGCATAGAGACCCGATTTCTTCAATTGACTGTTCGGTCACTGATATCTCGACCAAAGATCGGTCCTGGATATGGACCAAAATAGTACTCGGCTCTATGTCAGGTATGCCCGCGGCCAATCTGGCAAGTACGTCGGCAACCTTATTCTGTTCTCGTGGCACGTGGTCAAGAGAAAACTCATTGAACTTTTTGGATAATTCCAGGACTTTGGCACAATATTATTTCATCATTGGATCATGTGTTTCATATCTCCATGCGAACTGTTCCACTACTAACTTTGAGTCTGAGAACATTCGCACTCGGCTAACTCCCATCTTTCGAGCCAATGTCATTCCCGATAATACAACCTCGTATTCTTCCACATTATTTGTTCCAGCAAAGTAAAATTTAACTGCGAAATGAATAAGGTCACCTTGTACCGTTGTTAGGGTAATGCCCGCTCCTCTTCCTCCGAAGGTCGACCCATCTACGTGGACCGTCCATCGATCATCCTCTTGGTTTAGATATATGGCCGATCGGGTCATTTCAACCACAAAATCGGCTAGAACCTGAGCCTTGATCGCCCTTCGGGGCAAGAATTCCAGATACATAGTGCTGAGTTTGATAGTCCATTTTGCTAATCTCTCATTCAAATCCTTTTGTTTAAGGATCACCTTCAGAGGTTGATCCGTATAGACATAAACCGTTCGGCCTTCAAAATAATGTTTCAGCTTGGATACAACTTTCTTCAAAGCCATCATGAATTTTTCCAGGGTGGAATATCTGGTTTCGACAGATACCAGAGAATGGTTTACATAATAAACGGGTCTATGAATGTCATCTCGGATGGTCACCAGAGCTGCGCTGACGGCAAGTTCTGATACAGAAAGATACAACCCCAAAGGTTCATGACTTGTTGGACTCACCATCATCGGGGGAGTGCTTAAATAAGTCTTTAGCTCGGAAAAGGCCTGATCGCATTCTTCGGTCTAATCTAGATGGCTTGCTTTTCTTAGCACTCTGAAAAAAGGCAAAGCCCGGTCTGTGGATTTTGAAATAAACCTACTTAGCGCAGCGAGTTGGCCAGTAAGCCTATGAAATTCTCTTTTGTTTCTTGGAGGTTGCATATCAATGATAGTCTGCACTTTCTTAGAGTTAACCTCTATGTCTTTTTCTGAAACGTAATATCCTAAAAATTATCCACTTCGGTTCCCTAAGCAGCATTTGTTTGGATTTAGTTTGAGCTTATATTTGCGGCATACTTCGAAACAACGAGACAAATAAGACAGATGATCTTCATCATTCATAGATTTAACAATCATATCATCAACATAAACTTCCATCATATGGCCGATCAATTCGCTAAAGATTTTATTGACCAACCTTTGATATGTTGCTCCAGCATTCTTAAGACCGAACGGCATAACCACATAACAATAAACGCCATCTTCGGTCATAAATGATGACTTCTTCTGATCTTTCTCAGCCAGAAAGATCTGATGGTACCCGGAATAAGCATTCATGGCACTCATCATGGTGCTGCCAGACATAGCATCTACTAATCGGTCGATATGCGGTAGGGGAAGGGATTTGACTCACAGCTTTTGTTAACATCGGTGAAATCGATGCACATCCACCATTTCCCATCCGGTTTGGAGACCACTACTGGGTTTGCAACCCATTCATTATAGTGGATATCTATGATGAATCCTGACCGCATCAATTTGTTCACCTCAGCCCGGATGATCTCGATTTTTTCAGGAGAATAATGTCTCCTCTTCTACCTAATACGCTTCGTTCCAGGCTCGGTGTTGATCCGATGTTCACTATCGGATCGTTCAATCCCCTGAACATCGTCCGGGGTCCAGGCGAATATCTCCACGTGGTTTCTGAGCAAGTTGATCAGCTCTTTTTCAAAAGCAGGGGCTAAATGTGCCCCAATACGAGTTGTTTTGGTTGAGTCATCCTCAACCAGATTAATCAACTTGAACCCCACGGGTTCCATTGCTTGCCTCGGGTGCGGCGGCTCTTCCAACAGATCTATCCGGGCCCTTTTGACAGGTGCCAATGTTCGGCACGAGCTCACGTAGCATTGTCTAGCTACTTTTTGATCCCCCATTACAGAAATAACTCCATGAATAGAGGGGAATTTGAGCATCATATGATAAGTAGAAGGGACCGCCTCGAACTTATTGAGGCCGGTCCATCCGATAATGGAGTTGTAAGCCAAGTCGACTTCAACGACAATGAATTCCAAATCTTCCGATCGATCATTGGATGGTTCTCCAAGGGTAACTGGGAATAAAATCTTCCCGCATGGAATGACGTTTCTCTGTTCGAACGACCAGAGAGTTATATTAGGGATCGGAAGGTCATGAGCAGCAACTCCCAACATTTTAGCAACTTCACGCTTCATCAAATTGCACGAAGCCCCGGTGTCCACTAAGATCATGTGGACACGACGACTCCCAATGATTCCAGTAATGGTAAGGGGATCATCGCATGGATCGATAATCCCTTCCCGATAGACCATAGTGAAAGTGGTGTCATCCCCGAAGGGAGGGAACCGCTCAGTAGGATCATATTTAACCAGCGCCACAGATTCGGAGCTCTCAGCAGAGTCTCCGCGTGCGGTTCTCTTTGGGTCCCGAACCGATTCATTTATCCTCAGACCACCGGAGATAACATAAATATCTCCGGCTACTTCTCGGTGTGCCGCCTCATTTTGAGGAGGTTGGGCACATGTTTCCGTAGGTGGAGGAGCGGCCTGCTCCTATCTTCCACCCTCGTTTTGCGGGGCTCTGCCGGCACGACCCCGCCATCTTCTTCTTCGGCCCTGACCACGGTTCTCTCGACCGTGTTGGCCTCTGTCTTGTTATGGCGGTGGAGACTATCGGTCCTCCGTTCGATCATTATAATTTCTGGGTTGTCCCCGATTATCCCTTCCCCGCGGCCTGTGACGATCGTCACCTTGATGGCCCTATCGAGGGGATTTAGCTCGCTTGCCCTTCTGACAATTCCGGTTGGGCTTCTCTTTATTTATTGCCGCTACTGTCTCTTTCAACAACGGGCACTTCAAGGTCGGGTGATCACGATTATGATGTAATCCGCAATACACCCGATTGTCCTCCTGCTTCGGTGGGACGTCTTTCTCGCCTACATACGCTACTTCTCGCGACTATTTATTAGGGTAGGAAACCCTATGATCACCTGCAGGCTCATAATTCCGCTAGGTTTCCGATAGCCTAGCCCCATCGCTTCATCCACCTTAATATACTTGTTGATTTTCTGAAGAAATTTTCTCAAGGTTGATGGTGGGCTCTTTACCAAACTTGCCGAAAGGCCGCACGGTCCCAAGACCTACTGTAGGATATCAATCTTGTGATGGAGCTCAAGCTTGATGCCCCGGGCGGTCCTATTGAATTTCTCCATGAAGGACCGAAGACTCATTTTTGCCTTGATGTATTTCAATTGATATAGTTCCTGCCTACTTCGGGGCGGTCCTACATTTGGAGCGAATTGCTTTGAGAAAGCCAAAATAAATCCTCCATACCACTGTATGGATCGGGCCGGCAAATTTTTTAACCACGTTCGGGCGTCGCCTTGTAATCCTACCGCGAAGATGCGACACTTTAGCGAATCTGAGGCCCGAACCGTTCCTATGCGTAATTCAAAATCGGCAACGTGATTGATCTGATCACCGTCACCGCGAAACGTCGGCAACCCCTCGGGGTTGCGATAATGCCGATCTGGGACTGCCGCCCAGATCTCTTCGGAAAAGGGGAACATCAAATCTCCCAAGGCGGCGGACACGCCTTCAGATTGTTGGGATGACGTCTGGATCGCATGCAGATTATGCCACCAGTCATCATCCTTATTTCGCCTGATTGGGGCCTCCATGACCTTGTTGAATAAACCAGGATTGCGTCCCAGATTAGGTTCGCAATCCTTTAGCGCCCGCATGCTCTCCAACTCCTTAGTGAGCTCGTCAATCCGTTGCTGCATCTGCTCCTGGTCATTCCTAGGAGCGGGAGTTAGAGCCATGGCCAGGGGAGGAGGAGTGGATCGATATCTCGGCCTCCTTGTTGTTACACCGTGCCTAATGATTTCCTCATCATCAGTGATGCGCTCGTCAGGGTCATTCTCGTACCCTCTACTTCTTGGAATAAGGCTTGAAACAACCGGTGGTTCTGTTCCACTTCTCTCCGACGTTATTTCCAGTACCACCTTCCTGACGACAGCTTCCAGATCCTGTAAAGTGAATGTTGGTGCTGGGAGATTGTCGGGAAGCACGTCACTATCATTTGTCGTAGTTCCAGTCGCCATGCCTTTGATTATCCTATTCCTGGTAGAAAACTCAAATGGGATTAGAGAATCGTCCCCACGGACGGCGCCAAACTGTTATGGTCCCTTTTTCGGGGGTACCAACAGTCGTCCGGTTCGTCAATAAACGAACTCGGTTTTGATTTGATTTTGATGGGAAAATGATTAAGAAACTGGAAATAATAATAAGGCAATGCGATTTATAGTGGAAATCCCAGGAATTGGGGAGAAAACCACTTGACTAAGAGCGAAATAAACTATTAGTCTGTTCACTAATCAAATGATCCATTACAGAAAACAGCAAAGGCTTTAAAAATATAACCGAGAATAAGAAAGCAATAAGAATTCCGGTAGGGTAACGGCGTGTTCTTATGCATCCAAAGGGTCCTGCTTTTTCCGTCATTGTGCTCTATATTTATAGAGTTGATGGCGTGTGTAATTCACGCTCTGTAACTTCCTCTGACAGGTTTGTTAGAGGTGGTTGTCGCGCGATGTAAAACGAGACCGGGACCGTGGCGTGGTTTGCGTGATCTGGCCTGAGGCGTGGTAAACGTGTGGAGGCCCGAAGCGTGGAATACGTGGGTTTGTAACCGTTTGGACCGAACCCTGGAGCCAGCTTTCAGAAACCGTTTTATTTCGCCAAGGTTGTCTTCGGTCCCATCGCGAAGCATCATGCCATTCTATCTTAAGTACACTGCTGAGTTGCACAAGTTTGCTTCTACCATATGGATCGGTCCAATTGTTATTGGACCTCATCCATTGCACGGTACCCGATCCTAGAGTTCTCATCATTGGGGTACCGTGGGCAAACATTACCCGATAAACTAACTATTTCTAATATTGTGATTGATGGTAACACGAGTCATACAACTAATTTTAGAAACAAAAAAAAGGGATTATTTAAAACATAACATAATTTTAATGCGTTAAAAAAATTAAATGAAAAAACTCTTAAATTAAATTAATTTGAAGGAGAATTAAGGAATGTTACCACGATTTGTGATACGACATGATTCACGATTCGTACTGCATCTTTTTTTAAATAATCCGGATAAATTCGTTAAGAGTTCATAAATTTTATAATTATAATATTTATTGTAGTTGTATAATTTATAGTTTTTTATAAGTAAAATTAATCATAATGATTGATAAATATATTTTAATAATTATTAAATTATAAAATAAGATATAATAAATAATTTATTATCAAATTAAAAATCTAAAAAGTTTATTAAAATTTAAAATTAATAAAATAATTTAAAACCAATATAAATTATATAACTTATCAAATTACATAATAATTTAGATTTTTTATTTATTTTTTGAATTTTATTAATATTTTTTCACTAAATTGGTAATTGGAAGAGAATAATGAATCTTATTGAATCGGATTCATAAATTTAGGTAAAAATAAAGAATAATTGTAACATTAGAATTAAGACAAAAATAGAACTGTTAAATCACTTCATCTCCAATCCAACAACATCATTTACACCACCAGTATTGAATCCCAGAAAATCATACCCGGGATTCGTGCTCGTAATTGGACTCATACTCCTTTTTCTACAAGTACAATCTCTTGTATTTGGAATCCCAATAATACAGTTGAAGCACGAAGAACCTCTTCCTCCTGTAAACTTTTCATCTCTATTTCTGCTTGTACCTTGTTCGTTTTGATGAGGAGGGCTAATTCTTAACTCAAGGTTTAAATCCGGGCACCGTAAAAAAGCTGAGTTTTTCTCTTCACTGCTGATCGTACTCCCCTCTTCTTTCACTTTCCCGCCGGAGAAAGAAACCTTCGCCGGCGTAGGACGGTGAGTTACCGGATCAATTCCACGGCTCAAAAGTTTTCTTCTAATATGAGTATTCCAATAGTTCTTTATCTCATTGTCCGTTCTCCCCGGTAATCTCCCAGCAATCAAAGACCATCTAAATAAACACAACCCATTAAAACCAGACACGAATACATATGAGTTAAGAGAGAATTAGTAACAAAAAGTCATTACTTGTTACCAAGGAGGCTGTGGAGTTTGATGATGAGTTCATCTTCATCTTGAGTAAAGTTTCCACGTTTAAGATCAGGTCTCAAGTAATTAATCCAACGAAGACGGCAGCTTTTTCCGCATCGGAGTAACCCAGCAGCTTTGGGAAGTGAACGCCAGCAGCCTTCACCGTGTACACGTATATAAGAAATGAGACGATCGTCTTCTTCTTTAGTCCAAGCTCCTTTGTTAGTATGAGCTTTTTCACAGCAAGGAGACCTGCCCATTACAAAAAAAGCAATCTTACTCGAGTTAACTTGAAGAGTCTTTGTATTTGTGAAGAAAAAAAGGCAAGAGAAGGCTTTGAGTTTGACTGATGGAGGTGGGTGGGGTGGGACAGACAGGTGTCGACTTAATGCTTCTAGATGAGAGTTGGTAAAATAGGTTTTATGGGCAGTCTTTATAATCCACACAAACACAGGGTTTAGGTGAAAAGGGCAACAAACAAGATACATAAAGAACACAAATTCAACTTCTGAAATAAATAGTGAACACATTTGGCTAGTTGATGACAGTAGATTGCTTCTAGAAGAAAGGGCTCTAAAGTCTAAATGAATATCATGTAATTCTGTCATCATATGTTTATGGACGAATTAACCACAGTTAGGCGTAGCCATAAACAGAAAATTACATTGAAAGATGACAATTGACAACCCAAATTGGGATTAAGAGCAGTTATACGTCGTCTTGACTTGTCAATCACAATAATATCAACTTTTTCAGCATATAAACCATACTTTTCAATCATCAATCACCAATATATTTGCATATATTTAATCCATTCAAGTCTAATTCACAATCGACCACTAAATACCAAAAGTAAGTTATTGTTTATGCATCCCTTTAAAATCTAGACTGTTGTTTTCCCAGGTACTCTTTTCATTAAAAAACTCATCCCCTGGAGAAAAATAGAGATTTAAATCCATGTAGTATATGTATGACTTACTTGGGCTAAATGTAATTTGAGGTTGTTGAATTTATGCCTTTCATCATCACTCTGTGTTTGGGAATTAATCTTGAAATGGATTGATTTGGTGTGGTTGGTCCTGAAAATCAGTTAGCTTGTTGCAATCCCAAGTAAAAGACAGATGAATAATAAAGAAATGACAGATTGGAAGGATAGATGATTGAAACCGGTTTCTAAGTTGTGGATTTAACTGCATTGCAATTCCCATTCAACCTGGAACACCATTTCCCTGTGCAAATAAAGAGCAATAAGTGAAATTGCTGAAATCGAAAAACAGATGATTTGAATTCTCAGTCGTTTGTTTCAATTGCACTCAAAATTAATCTGTTGCATCGAATCACAAAGGAAAAACATTCACAGAATTGAACACTGATTGCTTCAAAGATTCTTAACCTGCAATCGGTATATCGCAGCAATTAATTTCGGATTATGTAAAAGAATCAGCGAGGTTCTTACCTTGCAATCGCCCCACCGTGAACTAAAGCAACTCAAAAAGATATGACAAGGACTGAATTACATCGATCAAACACCTGGTGGGCCGAAGATACAAACCCCTGAAATGCAATTCGAAATGCTCAATAATGGAGTTCCTTCAAGAGTCATGTGATAATTCGACTGCAATGAAATTAAACTCACCTTCTCGGAGGGAATTTGTTCAAACAATCACTAGAATTAAACCGGTTTGGTTGTAGGAAGTTGAAGACAACTACCAAGAATACACTTTGAAGGCTGTTTACTGTTTAGTAAGGGAAGGTTGATTATGCATATTATTCCTTAATGGATGGAATTCTATGAAAACAACATAATCCCATAGGCCATAATTCATATTTATGACATTTTTTTTAAGCTTTACATTCTTCGCCCATAGACACTCGGGCATTACAACGACTTATCAATGTGTCGAGACACTCTTCAATTGACGATCTACATCACGAGGATGTGATGTGTTTGACATCGATAAATCAACATGACGTTCGGTTCGTGGTCCAGATGTAGAACATATGAAGAATTTGGTGACAACTATCTCATCATCAGCCTAAGACAAAATATCGATTGGTGGCTCAAAAGAGAGAAATGAACTTGCTAACCCTAGAGTTCATTTCAGGACAATATATATATATATGAGTGCAACCACAATTAATACGGTACCTGAAGTGCATTATATTGAGAGCAAGAGAAAAGTTGCATATACTTTTCGAGAGATAATCTTCTTTTTGTTGTTCGATAACTTGATACTTCTTCAGACATGTAACTTGTGTTTCATTGTAATAATAATAATAAAATATTAATTTTACCACTCTTACTCTGTTACAAATCTAAATGATGGCGTCCAATGTCCACCCATCAAAGCTACAATTTTACCGCCTTCGCAAATTTATCTGATGGTATGGTCTTTAAGCTTTGTGAGTTAGATTCCGAAGCCAAGAAGTGGGCCGATTTGAAGTGACCAAATACCCAAAAGGCCCATTTAAACACAGGCCGAAATATAAAATGGATTTAAAGTTAAAAGCATTACGAAGTATCGACTAGACCAACTTAACGGTGGCCATTTTCGCCGTGCCGGAAGATCGCATCGAAATCACTCATTTAAGGCAATGATCGTATGTGTCGCCGTCGTCGGCCACCAGGTTGGTTGCTAATTTTCTTCTGTATCGCAAGAATTTTTTCAATTCAGAAAAATACTGGATCAACTGAAAATCAATAATCGGAGTGGTATGTTTTGATTCGGCAGAACAATCCACTGTACATACAGAGCTTTACAGAGGCAGATGATGCTCTCAAGCTCCATCACATTGTTCACTGTTCCCTTGATGTTGTTGACGAAAGAGGTTTTGTTCCTTGTATCTCCTAAAATTAATACATGAGTTGTGTCGATTCAAATACGCCAATTGGGAATTTATTTTTCGCTTTTCACTATGGGATTGAAGGCTTATTGTTGTAGAGACATTTTCAGCTTGCTTCTATGCTGTTTTTATGCTCATTGTATTTTCCTTTTTGTGGGAGTTGTTCTCATCAGTGAACAATCCCAAAAAGTCAGGGCCACCGCTGAATGAGACATTTCTAGGTCTGCTGTATCCTACGGAAAACTACAAAGTGTAGGCCAAACATAACATGGATTTGCTTTCTCTTCAAGGATTCACTTTTTGTGTTGTTAATATTCAAAATTTGCAGGTATGGCTACCTGACCAACACTAAGGTGAAGTTTATAATGGTAACGACAGATCTCGATGTTCGAGATGCTGATGTGAGAAATGTAAGTTACACAATAGTTTCAACTAGAATGCCATTGTTGCTTACTTCATTTTTTACAGTTCTTCAGGAGGTTCCACACTGCATATGTCGATGCAGTTTCGAATCCATTTCATGTGCCCGGAAAGAAGATAGAATCGAAGGTGTTCGCAGATAGAGTACGCGGAATGGTGAAATCCTATGGCTTAAGTTCAGAAGTCTGAACACTTAAAATCAACTGTTTTTTAGTACTTCCTTGAAGTTTCTTTGTTTACTTCTGTTTTTATCCCTCAAACATTTCTATGCCAGTCCTGGAGTAATACATTTGTGAACAAAAGAGATTCTTGAATGAAGAATGAACAAGTTTCCGACAATAAGATGTGTTTCGTGCACTTAAAATGGTTCAAATCGAACATAAACATTGTACGAAAGCACTGAATTTGCGAAAAAATCCGTAAGCAGTCAATACGAAGCATGGTTCCAATAAATATCAGAATCTGATGACGGATAGTAGAGAATCATACGGAGACACCCTTCTCAGAATTCATCGTCATCTTCCTCGGCAATGTGTTTAGCAAGCTCTTGTTCTTGCTGCTGTCTTTCTCTCCTTTTCTCAGCACTTTCCTTTTCCTTGTGAGAATTTGGTGGAAAACGAAGGGCACGAACCGCTTCGTTGTGCATATTTAGACAGAAGGCAATTCTTGAGTTGAAGGCGATTTGAGGCTCATTTGTAGAGTAGATATCCCCAGTCTCTTTTGACACCATCCATCCATTAGTATGATCAATTGTAGCATCAATAGCACCATCACGAATTGCTTTGGCAACAATGCTTTCAGCATCAGCAACTGGATTACCAGAATCCAGTCTCAATTTCTTTGCAATATCAGCCAGAGAGATCCTGGAGTACGATATGCTGATGTTACGGAGACCAGTTCTGATGACATTATGACGGAGACGGATGATTAAATTGTTTGTTCGATCCGAACTGAATGTGCTTGAAAACTTCTCAGCCACTGCCTTGAAAAGCTCCAAATCTCCAATTCTAACAGCCTGAAACAAAATATAAAACAAGTTAAGAGAAGGAAGACAAGAGTAAATTGCTTCTTGTGCATATTTATACACAACTGAACATTGCAGTATATCAATCTCTGCGGCCATAATGAATCAGTTATATAAGAAAATAATTTGATTATAAGCTTTTTCTCATGCTTACGTTTGTAAGCTCAAAGTATGGCCGCAGTGTTTTTTCCATGCCTTTCTGCATAAAGACGGTTCTTTCTGGAATCTCTCCGAGAAGCAACCGAACAATCACAGCCCATTTGGTGCATTGAACTCGAAAACCAAGAGCTGAAACAGGAGCTTTTCTTGCAGCTTGGAGGAGAGACTCTTTGGCATCAGTATATTCTAGCTGAATTGTTCTGATCTTTCCAAGGTAAAACAAGTAGCGACAGAACTGCATTCAGAATATAAGTTGGAGTTATGACATACAAAAATTATGTAGCAAACTTAGCTAACAGCAAAGACAACATGTAGACAGAAGATACATGCTTAAAAACCAAATGAAGCACTGAGGAGATATAAACATAAAAATCAAGCTTTTAAAAGAAGACAAACATGTAAACAGATTTTCAATAAATAACCACATAAAAATAAAGGGAGGAATGTTATGAGATGTGCCTGCTGGTTTGAGTGAGCTTCAAAACGAGGAGCCTTTGATCTCAGCTTCTCTGCCTGATCATATAAATTGTAATGGAGATAGTTTCTGAGCAACAGATTAAGAAGAGTTTCCTGCAATATGAGACAACCAAAGATCATTAAAAAATCAAACACTAAGATTTTAAACAGTTAAACACACCTGCCCTAACTCATCATGGCGGAGTGTTGCTGTACGGTGCAATATGAGAAGATTTCTGCCAAGAAAAGTTTATATAAGTAAACACGAAAATAACAATGCATCCATAAACGTCTATAAGGAAAAATCAGAATACGAAATTGCATACCCACGTATGTCAGCAAGATCACCAGTTATCTCATAGCTCAAAGAGTAGTAAAAGTATAGTCTTGATGCCAGAACATCAACAGTTCTTCGATTGAGACTCTTCAGACGAGCAATGCTAGCTGTAGAGCAAGCTTTTGCCTGACAATGAAAGGATAACCATAATACATATATTAAGTCAAACTTAATAAAAGACCCCATAATGGTATTCATACAATAGTACCTCATTGTATTTCTTCTCATCAATCAAAAATATAAGAACCAGTAGGTAACAGTAGATCTCAATTTCTGGTGGAGAATGCTTGGCAGGAGCTTGGTTTGCCGACGTAGCTGTATCAACCTCCATATCATGATCATCTTCCTACAGTTTTCATGATAAGATTAATCAATGCACGGTAAAGCATGCAACCATTCTTCAAATAGGTAAAAAAGTTGCAACTTTAACTGTAGACAGAAAAATGAAGAGTTTGACATGATACTGGGTTTGATACCTTTGGAAGATATGAAGACAGGCGTGAATGAATCTCAGATCCAGGCACAAGGGCGAAATCAAGAAATGAAGATATCACAGAAGCATTAAACTTCTTCCTAAGCTGAATTGTCCATCGAATAGCCCTCACAATTCGACGAACTTCACGTGCGTAAGCCCCAATCTCAACCAACCCAGCTATGTCCTTCAAATCTAATACAATAGACAGAATATAGAACAACAATTTACTTGTCTACAATATAGAATTTAAAAAAATTCAAGCAATATAATTTACACTTACACTGAAGCGTTGAGGGCGACCCTGAAGAAATGGAATCAGAGGGAGCCACCAGCTGCTCCTTCATTTCAATATCTTGAACCATTCTCGTTATAATCTGAGAAACAAAAGCAATTAAAATAAAAACATAGAACACAAGTAAAAAAGTCGGAAACACCATTTCCAATTTCTCGGTGAGTCTCACTTGTTCGCGCGACCGCAGATTGTCGAGATGAAGGCAAAAAGTTGGGGTCCAATAGCTTTCTTCGGCTGCAAGTCAAACCAAACAAAAAAAGATACGAATCAAACATCAGAAGAGCAGCGCAAGGAAAATCGAGGAGAAACCCGAGAAGAACCCAGAATTTTACCCTAGGATTGAAGATGCCCTCCCCAAATTCCACGATGCAAAGACATCAAATATCAAATATATACATTACATTTCCAATTTTAAAAATTATTTACAATTATTTTTTATCAATTTAATACCTTTGAAACAAATCAAACAATCACTTTTTATTATTTAATCCGCAAAGATTTGATCTCAAATTTTAATAATTTGATAATTATGATCTTTAAATTTAAGTGTAGTAATACAAGTTATCATACTTTCATAAATTAATAAAATCAATCATCAATTTTTATACTATCTACAATATTTATAAAATTGACACCATAAAAAAACACATTGATCCTTATACTTTCAATATTATGAGTCATGTGCCATTAGTAGTCTCATAGGTTGTCTTGAAACATCTTTTCCAAAAAATAAAGCGTTCTTGTTACACACATGAAACGTTTCTCGTTTCATTACCATTAAAATGCTTCTCATATCTTTACAATTTCACTTAATGTTTGATTTTGCTTCTAATATTGTCCGCAAACAATATTTTTGACATAGATAAACATCAATTAAATATTCAACATCTTCAGTTGAAATAAAAAAAATTAAATTTAAATTAAGTAAAATTTCTAAAATTATATTTATAATAAAATTAAATATTGATATAAGCACAAGGAATGCACTTAAGTAAAGTTACGCGGTGTAAATTAATATGATACATCTATAATAATATGCTTTTATTTTTTATTAGGTTAAGTTTTATCCATATAAACTTTTAACTAGTCGTTCTTTGTTTCTTGTTTCAAGCTTTTCTACGTTCTAACGTTTCACGTTTCCAACAACCTAAGTAGTCTCCCAAAATATGGATTTAGCGGAATATTTATTTGAACTAAATTAGTATGAAAACCATAAACTGTAATAAAACCTAACGAGTGTTTTCACATTGAACCCGAAAAAACCCAAGGTCCAACCCTATAACCCAATACCGCTCGATATTTCTTCATATCAAGTGGTATAAAAACATTACATTAATATAAAACAATAATGTCAATTGAAGCTCTCAAATGTTCTACAAAAATCTTTGATATACCATATGTATACAATTTTGCACCACTTTGGAAAATATAGCATACGCATCTGGTTACTTCATATCTTGAAATTTTAAGAAAGCCTTGTGGTCGGTCAATATCGAGAGCCAACTTGGAAACAATATTCATTTGTTAAACTAAATGGTGTGCCGATATCAAGAATTGGTTTAATTGAAAACTTCTTATGGGTCCAAGTATTGGATCCCAATAATCTTTAAATTATAGAGTTTGTTCGAAACTATAATAGTAGAAAGTGAACAAAAGAGATCAAGGGAATGAGATAACAAATTTAAAAAACTTGATCAAATCATTATACGATATCATTCATCACTCTTATGAACCCATTTAATGTCACTTCTATAACCAATGTATGCTAAATTCAACACTACAATATCATATTGAAATTAAAAAACATTTTTTACTATGACCTTACTAATGAAATAGATCACTTCGTAATCCACAGATTTGAATTATCAAATCTGTATTATCAAGTGATTGTACTGGAAATATGCAACAATTGTTCCACATTGAAAGCATGATAAAGTTTGGATTGATTTATAAAAATGATTGTGGACTATCGTAAATGAGTTTTATAGTGTGGATTTTTCCTTCTTATATGCTATATCCGAGTATACACCCATATGAAATTAACCTAATTTTAGAAATATAATAGACATCATTAACAAACTCTTTGTCATCAAGTTTCTCATACTTTGCCTACACCAATTTTAACTGATTTAATCAAAATTGTGTCACTTTCCAATCATCTATGTTTGAATACATGATTTACTCAATTTCTCGTATTAAGTTGGATTTGTTAGAATATCTATTCTACTTATGTGTACTTAGTATCATTTAGAAATACATGAATCTGCTGTTTCTTTGCAAAGAACTAGCTCTTATCTTCACTACCTAATTAACCTGTATGCTCACTATATTCGCTATGGTTCCGGCTTTTGCGTTCATCATTGAGTCTTTCGTCTTGAGGGCTTTGTGGTTCTCCAGATTATAGCACTTGGGTCTGGACAAATTCTGAAAGGAACTTTTCTTGGAGGACTTACTGGAAAACTGCAATTAGATCGGTTAAGGCAAGAATGAATTGAAAGTTGAAATAGTGGTTATTATCGCACATCATAAAATAAAAGTGGGGTGGATTGATTTATAAGAAGGAATATGGATCATAGTAAATGATTTGTTCAATAATTTTACAGTGTGGTCTCATCCTTCTTATACGTTATATCCAAACATATTCCCCATATAAATTGATCTGACTCTAGAAACTTAACATTGACAACATAAAACATGAAAATTATGTTTTAAATTTTACCTGAGGCTTGATGGCTGCTGGATCTCCCATAAATCAATGTCACTCAGTGTCACAGTTGTTGATGAAAGTTTAGAAGCCTCTTTAACAGCCACAACTTTGCACCTTAACAATCCCCTTTCGCTAGCGATCAACCTGCACAATGGCCATTATCATGTCTTGATTGAACCAGGAAGCAAGATTAATGCAAGGAATGTCACGCAGTTAAATCCAATCAAATTAACAATAATCTGATTCTGGTTGTTGCATATCATTGTAATGATTTTTTAGCCATATATTCATCTGTTTTTAGGCATAATAACCAAAAGTCCACAATATATACACATGATGATATAGTGATGCAAATAATGATCTTAAAGAATTGGGAATAATTTCGAGGTAAGATGATTAATCATTCACTACACATAAATCACACAACACTAATAATCCGCATTAATGAACTGAAAAATCCACTACACCTCAGTCATATAACTAATCAACCGTATTAATGACAAAGGATATGTTGTATCACCTTATTTCCTGAGAAAAACCCAAATTAGTATTGTAAAATATCCTCATTTAGAACAAAAAACTCATAAATCGACCATGCAATAAATAAAATCAAATACTAATAATTTTCCCAGTCTATATTCTTATAAAATATAGACAAAACAATGAAGTAACTAAATGAAATTACGATTAACATTCTCTTTATACGACAAAAAGATTTTTTATTAGATTACTTTATAGGGGAATCCTATAAAAATAACAATGAAATCTAGTTCTGAAAATTGGTGCTTCAACAAAAAAATGATTGTTTTTTTGCTGAAAAATTCACATTTAAATTTCAACTTTTTATTTCACTTTCTTTTGAAAAAATGAGTGTAACTATTTTTATTATAAACACTCACGTTTGGTTGAAGCAATGCATGACATTTTTTAAAAATCAGACTAAAATTGGTCATATACTTCTAAATGAAATGGGAATTTCGAGCTAATATTAAACACATGGGGAAATGACAAGCTTGATAACGACTATAGAAGTTTCAAAACTTAGGGGCTGAATAGAAATTTCAAAAAGTTAAAGGACTCAAAATCAATTAAAACACTCCACATGGGGAAGAAGGAAAAGAAACGACAGGCTATGTAAATGAAAATACGACGAGGAGGATTGATTACTTGTAAAGGAAGCTGCGATCATGGAGACCCAGCACAAGTGTGGAGATGCCGATTTCACTTACCTTCGCGGCGATTCTCCTCCCCTCGTCATCGCCATCCGTAACCACAATCTCCACGTTAATCTGCTAAAAGAACTCGAATCAGAAATTTCAATGAAAATTAATAGCGACTCGATTTGTCATACATTGGGAAAGGAGCGGCACAAATCTCTGAAAGAGAGGGCTAACCGGAAACCCTGTAGGCGTAAAATCCGGTGCGTTATCTTACTTTCAGAAGGTGCGGCAGAGTAAACGTGGAGAAGCGTGAGGAGATCTCCATGGCGGAGGATGTTGTGAAGCGCCCATCGGAGTGCAGTTCTCGCGGCATCAACGTCCTCCACAACCACCGCAATTCTTTCCGTCATCAATCTCCGGATTATATTTCTGAGTAGGAGAGCAGTTAGGTCATAAAGGAGAGCGTTACAAAAAGAAGCATACATTGCATGATCCCTCTTTTTTCTTTATGAACTGAAAGTTGTTAGCAGTCAACACCATCTCGTTTAAGGACTCTTTCCTAATAAAAGAAATTGAAAATCATTACAATTCTTTTTGAAGTTTTTGTAATTTCGATAAATTTGATTTTCAAATTTTAATTTACAAAACATTTTCTAGTATTTTCAAAATTTGAAAAATTCAATTAGATAAAATTAATCTTTAAAATTTGAAGACATATTTTATTACATATATAAAATGAGGATTAAATTTACCAAATTTAAGAAATATAATTAATTTTACCAAAAAATGAAGTTTTAGAACTAGTTTTCATTTAATAACATTGAGTACTAAATTTATCAAAATTATGAAAATTTATGAATTAAATTTATTAAACTATACAATCTTTGAAAACTTTAATATCCATTCATCACATTTTTAATTAAAGATACTTTAAATTGGGTCGGGCCATAAAACCAAACTTGGGTTTGCACAGGCCTCATTCTAGTTATAGCCTCGAATTAATTCTTAAATAAAACGAAAACTCAATCTTTTATTTTTTATTGTTCGTTCAACTTACCATAATTTCTTACAATGACTCTTTTAGTACATGTTCTATTTCTATGCATCGATACTATTAGTACATTAAGATTTTATTTAGTCTATTTGAATACACCTGGAATTATTAGAATTATTCTAGAGTTGTGTAGTTCAGATTTGTTGAGTAAGTGGGAATGTATTTCAATAATTAATGAAGTTTGAATTTGTCTTATTTTTCGAAGAAAATGTTGCCCTTAAAAGCAATATTTTCATACATGACGGTAACGTCGAATTTCGCTCAATACCGGTATTTTCTTTCGTATCGCTCGATATTAAGTATTAGGGTCGATTTCCAGGTTTTTTCGATTCTGATCCTAAAAAACTAATTAAATATTATTTTTAAAAAAATTAAAATGAAATAAAAACCGGTACCAGCCGATATACCGATCGTACCGATCAGACCAATACGTGATTCCGGACCGGATGAAAACATTGCTTAAAAGGTTATTTGAGAAATCCCGTTGAGAAAATGATGTATGATTTTATAATTTGATGATATCAATCATATCATGTATGGTATGAGAATTATGTAGTGTATTCGTATACTAAAATCTTATGATATTTTCGATAATATCTTGAATTGAGTACGACCTCGATCTTGTGCTTTATTGTGATCATTATTTTCATGTGAATGTTTGTCCAACATTAGCTCTCCCACATATTAGTAGTTATAGGTATATTATAGAGAGATATATATCCTTTGAGGGACATAATTTGAGAATGTTGTAGAAAAATTATGGTTTTATTTGTGATCTTTATTGTCTAAAAATTGAATAAAAAATTAGAAAATGCCGTTAACTCCAAACTTTTATATTTTTGGCAAATTTAGTTTTTAAATTTTTATTTTAACATTCGTAGTCCCCGTACTTTGATAATCTAGACATAGTCCACAATGTTTCAAGAATTAGGCAAAATGGATCCACTAAATCTAAATTAATCTTCAAAATTTCATTTAAGCAATACTAGTACAGATACGGGCAAACACAGCCTCCCAAAGTTCGGTAATTTGGAAAAATTAATCCCTTTCAAATTTCAATTTAAATGTGGTTGGTATTTGGGTGTAAATATGATTATAGTTCTTATCGGTACTTGATTTTCTTCCCTTCTTGGTCTCAAGTGGTGCCTCTTCTTTTCGTCGCAACATGTGGTTTTTGGTTCCTCTTCTCGTTATTTCTTCATATGTTTTCTTATGTTATTGCTTTTGTAGGGATGTGCTTGTTTGTGTGCGTCTCTCGTCGTTGTTCGGTGTTCTTGTAATCGTTCCGAAGACGGCTCTAGATATAGAAATTTATGATTCAATGGGCCGAAAAAGTGTCGGTGTAACTCATTTTATAAAAAAAATGAATCACATTGAAAATGTTAGGTCAAATCAATTATTTATGATATCATTTCTTTTATGAATTAGAATATTTCTATTTCCACGATAGACGTGAGAGAATATTTGATCGAAGAAACCATCAATTATGGTAGATTAGACCCACTAGCCGAACACATCAGCTTCCCTGTAGTATTGCCCAATTTCTGAAGCCTTGTAATTTATTTGGCTGAAATGTATAAAATTCTCTAAATAGTAAATGGACTTGAAAACATTATTGAATGCCCATAATTTGTTTTTCTTAAATTTTATTAAACATTTGCAGTAACTGTCTGTGTGTGTTTGTTTCTTATCAAACATTGATTGATTCATCCTGAAAATATTAATTTATTTGACTGATTATAATATTAAGGCCGCTTTGACTAGAGCATGTAAGAATTCACTCAATTAGTGTCTATTTATTAAATTTTCAGCATCTCAAAGTAGTATATTTTTCGTTATGAATGTGATATTTTCTATGTTGCACGGGTATGGGATACGGGTGCTGAGGTACGGGGGTACGGTGTGCGGTGATTTTAAAAGTATCCGATATAGGGTGCGTTAAATTCAAGATAAAAAATAATGAGTTTTAAAATAATTTACGAATGAAATATGAAATTATTAATTCACATTTTAACTTTTTGTTCTCACTGTCTTCTAGGCACGTGTGCATTTCTTTTCACCACCCAAAATAACTTCCATGTAGCTTCTTATCATCCCACTCTCATTAATCCAAACTTTTTTTAAAAATGTATGTGGGTGCGTGAATCCGAGCACCCAAGCACTCAACACGCACCCGGTACATAAAGATCTTAAATTTGAAGCACCCGTGCAACATATAATATTTTGTAACGCCCTGAAAACCTGCCTAGTTGGATTACATAAACAAAACGTAATAGTTTAGTGTGATATGAAACAAGTGTTTAAAACTCCATAGACAAAATGACAACATAGTTTAACAAAATGGAAGTTAAAAAAATTTAAAAGAGATGTATTTTCGACTGTGGAAATCAAACGGCCATCTGCCATCTCTATCTCAAACCTCTGTTTTATCACCTACAAAATCTGTAAAATAGTCACAATCTATAGATGAAAACTTCTCTATCAATACAATAAAACAATTTTTAAGTAAATTTGTTATTTGAAGTTAGCTCATTTCTATTTATATATTTATCTTCTTCCTCATTGCTATTGTAATTTTCATGTTATTTATAATTAATCCAATAACTTTTGATTGACTATAGAATTTTAATATTTTTATATCAAATGATTTTGTAATTATAATAATATAAAAATACATATGAGTCTTTCCACATATTTTTTGATTATATCTATAAATAAATCAAAATTATTTATTTATAAATTAATTAATTTTTTTCAAATATTATTCATATATGATACAATCAACTAACCAAAAACGTTCAATTTTAATTCATCATACAAAATCAATATAAATTTATACAACTCAATCTCAAATGTAACCAATTTTACATCATATTGTTCTAACAAAAGACCTCTAATGTTGTCCACAACTATGAGCACCCAATCTAACTAGTCGCCACACGTTGCCACATCACTTGTCCACTCTCGTCTTTAAGGTAAGAAAGTGTCCTGCTCTCTTTAATCAAAGAGGATGAATATTTAAATGTTTTTTTAAAAAAATCAAAAAATTATAATTTAAAAATAAATTATAAAAATTATACATTTAAAATCGAACATTACACTCATTGTCGATAATATTATGATTAATCAATACTAAAAGTAGTAAAATAATGGATTTATCGATTTTAACCAGGTTGATGATTTTAGTCAATCAATTATTGAGTTTTTATCGATCGATTACACTTTTAATTTAGAATTGCAATAATAAATGTTTTTACTAATTAGTTAAAATTCTAGAATGTTTCACTATCGTAAAATTATAAGTACCAATTTAATACATAAAATGGAATTTCTACAATAATAATATCATTACAAGGTTAAAAATAATGATATAAAAAATTTTAAAATTATAAATGATCGGATATTTTATTAGAGATGAGATGAAAAGTATTTATCAAAATATCGATATTAATATTAAAAAAATAAATAATTATATGTATAGAGATAAATATGATATGGTGAGAGAGAATATATTTATGAGGAATGTTGAAGATGACCTTATGGGTTATTATGAACTAGTCTATAATAACTATTTTGTATCATGAATCAAGGGGCATGCATAATTTGGTTGCGGTTCCATCTATATCGGCCCAATCTTCTTCATTTTGGGCTGAATCAAGTATTGAACTAAACTCATTTCATGGTATACGGTCCAGTTATCCCATTAACATGGTACTTGGGTTTTAAGGAAACTGAAGATCGTTATGATATGTACGCAATCATTGCAGATATTATTGGATTTGATTTATCTAAAAACTAATGGAGGCGGAAAATAGGGGTAAGTAAAAGATGCTTCGGCTCTTGGAATGATCTATAAATATAAGATCACGAGGATGAGAAAGGAGTTCGACTTCGATTTCGAATGCACCCAGATTCCGAAACCCCAGACGGATCAACCTTAGCTACAGTAGTGTGATGCCCTATTATTTTGTTGATTTTATGTCGCTTGTTTTGTGCTATTGTATTCTATGTATCCTGCACCTTGCCATTTTAGTGTATCTGCTGATGATATTTTCCCTCGACAATGTGATTTTTTCTTTTTATCTTATGGCTTTCCACGTTAAAATCCGTATGTCTTTTAACTCAGGTTGTCTCCATAACAACAACATAAAATTCAGGTTTTGTTAGGCATTAACCGTAAAAAAACTTTGTGACTATTGATATTCCTAAAACTGAACCAAAACAATTGGGATGTTGAATTACATTATTTTTCATTTTGACAGTGTCAAATTTTCTTACAAATTTTTCATTTCCCACAAAATAAATAATATTTTACTTGATCCACATATTATAAAGCCACCTTCCTTGTTTTTTATGGTTAAAAAAATTCATTTATTCAAAAGAAGGATGAGCATGTAATGAAAAATAGGAACAAAAGGAAGTAGAAATGGATAAAATAGAACAAAAATAATAAAAAACACAATGATGGATTCATCTTTAAAGACTTGATGGGGATTCTTATCTTCAATAACTTTAGGTACAATCAATAAAGGTGTGAAATTTTCAACTTCTCAAGGCTCCATCTTGATCCAATTCCCATCTCTCTTCTTCCTTTATTCTTTTAAATTCATCAAATACATATTTGTTTTGTTTGGAACATCAATTGAAAAAATAGGTATATTGATGGGGTTATTTTCAAAAATACATTTCTTTCCAAATCTTCGTTCCAAAACTACACTCATTTTAAAATCAATTACAAAACTACATTTTCTAGTTTTTTTATTATGATAAATTCACAATTATAATTAATTAAAGTTGCACGTCTCTTTTTAATTATAACTAAACATCTATTGAATTTAAAATTTCATTACAAAACTCTACGAATTCTATGTGCCTCATGAACACAGTGACGGATTTTCAGTTAGCAGTTTCTTTGTCTCCATTCCCAAGTGATCGTGGATGTTTCATATCTTTCTTCGATTCGTTTCAGGGGAACGAATCGGAGAAATATGTCACTGCCTTCATGAGTTTACCAAGAATTTTATGGGTCTTACAACCAGGTTTTATTTCAATGCATGCCTAGTTATAATTAAAAAGAGATCCACAATTTTAATTAATTATAAATGTGAATTTATCATAATTAAAAAAACTAGAAAATGTAGTTTTGAAATGGATTTTAAAAGAAGTGTAGTTTTGAAAAGAAAATTTGAAAAGTCCCCTATATTGATGTGTATGGTGATGGTTAAATAAGAGGTGATATGAGCGTGAATGTTTTAAAACGATTAGTAAAACTGATTATAATAGTGATTTATATAAAATAAGGAGAATCATATTTTAGTTATTAGAAATAAAAGCCAATTAATCATTTCTAAAATTGTGATACAACTAGTTTTAGTCATTGCAGTGAAATTGTGATTATTTAACGATAAAAATATCTCAAATTTTGTATTTAAAAATTTTGTATTTAAAAATGGATGATTTTGTTCATGCATTTCACAACGCAGTTTTAATCGGAGTATCAAACATACCCAATAAATTATGCAATTATACAAAAATAAGTGAATCTGCATGTTTTAGCCATGGTGTGATCTTACCATGTTGCAATATTTTTATATAATTTATAATATTGTGAGATGTTATATTTCTCACATCCAAGAAGTTTTATATTGTGGTGAAACTAGATACGTTTATTACCATATTTTCATACTAGAAGTAGATATAGTGAATGCACATTAGTAATGATATTTTTTATTTTTTATTTTTTATCCATCAAGTTGTATATTTTCACAATTGACGTCATTTATCTCTATAAATTAAATAATTAAGTTTTATATTATTGTCAATTTTGTCATAAATGAGCGAACTACCCCTAATGTTTTAAATATATTTTATGGCACATGTTAGATATATATAATTAAAGTCAATTTAATAGAAAAATTCATATTTAGCAAAGTATTCATCCCAATGTTATATCACTCGTTTTTTTTAATGAATCGATCCAAAAGATTCATTAAATCGACTCATAGGTTTTTCTTGAGATTGTGACTACAAAAATAATAAAAAATTTGATTTTTTTTTATTTATAATAATAAAATATTGATTATTAATTTTAAATATAATAATTAAATATATATTTTCAACCAACTTATATACTATTTGCTGTATCCTATTTCTATATTTTTAATTGACTTTTTTTATATGAAAGCACTACAAATCAAATATTATATGTTAATATTTTAATTTTAGTTATTGTAGGCAAATTTATACATTAGTAATAAAATAAATTAGGCAAATTGAAAGCTCAATGACTAAATGTTAATTTTTCTATGATTATTAATCAATATTATAGAATCGAACACATTACATAAAATATATAAATCTTTAGGGATAACATCGTCTATAAAGATCAAAATTGATAATAATACAAAATTGAGTTACTTAATTTGTAGTTTGTTAAGGGAATTATGCAACTTTTCAATTTACAAAGCTTGAATGATTAAAATTGAAATTTATCTTATAGGTAATTGTTTAAACATTGATTTGATTAGCCAACTTAATTGTGTTTAATTATCTAGTTCATCAATATGAATAGAGACATAAGGAAATATGAAATTACACCAACAATTGAGCTTACATTTTCTAAAGAGAAGTGCTCTACATGACTCTTCATTTCCATGTTTTATACCAACCGGTACGCCAAAAATCGAGCAGCACCGGTATTTTGACCGGTATCGCCTGGTACCGGGTATCCAGGTCGGAACCCGGGTTTTTTTGGGTTGACAAGAAAAAAAAAATTTAAAATTTTTAAATTTTTTTTACCGGCCATACCGGTCTGGATCAGTACGAAATTCCGGACCGGTATGAAAACATTGTTTCATTATGATGATTATGTCTTTACAAATTACGATAGAAATTACCAATTCACATATAATAGGCCCTCTAAGCAAAAAAACCAGACATTCCCAGCAAAGTAATCAAAATCCATGACCAAACGAATGAATTCCTTGCGAATCTTACTTTGCGACCAAACTTCAATATTTGTGGCCGGATCATAATTCACGACCAAATGTTCAATATGCGATGAAAGTGATGTAATTGTTGATGAATGCGCTCTAATCATGATGAACGTGCTAAATCAATGATGAACGTGTTAAAATTGCGACAAATTAAGTCCAATTCTTCCGGAGTTAGACTTAATTTGTCGGAAGTTAGACTTTATTTGAAAGTAAAGAACTGCCATGACCACGTCCTCTTCCATCCACGGCCTTGGAAAGTTTCCTTGCTAACATTCGGGTTGCTACTAGAAGCTCTTACTACATCAGATTCATCCTTTCTTCATAGGCTTGAATAGAACTGGTTAATTCATCCAATGATAATTCTTCAATGTCATTTGACTCTTCATTGGTCACAACAAAGTCAAATATGGATTTCATCGATCTCAAAACTTTATCAACAATCCTGAAATCCCTCATTTCTTGATCGAACCTGACCATTTGATTTGTTATGGGCTGAACTCTTATAAAATACTCAACAATTAGTTCTTATTTTAAGCACTCAAACTCTCTTCTCAATGTTATGGGCTGAAGTCTTACTTTTTACACGATCAACACCATGAAAAGAAACTTTCAATATATCGAAAGTTTGTTTGGCCATTGTTGATTTTTGCATCTTCTCAAATAATCTATCATCCAATGCTTGATAAATTAAAGATAATGCATTATTATCTTGTTTTCCAATTTCCGTAGTTACAACATCCAAACATTCATATGCACTAACATAAGTTTTTATAATTCTTTTGTTAGCGCACGAACAAAAAGGTTGTCACCTTTAACATAATATGTGCTTTTGATCACATCACATTAGTATGCTTTTGATCTTGCAATAATATGTGCATATTAAATGTTTGAATGAAAAAAAGAGACTAAAACTTGATATTGAATGTTGCGTTATATTTCGATGATGATTATGGTGTTTAGAATGACTTGGTGCTTTATTTATAGTTCCTATGACATGAATTGCAGATTCTTAGCCTTGGATAACAACTTATTTTCCTTATCTATACAAAAAATATTTGTAAGACTATCCCAAAGTTTATCCTTCAACACTTTACATTATTTGAATTTTAAAGTAATAGAACAAAAACAGAGCTAGGAGAGTAGACTAAAGACAAATGGTAGAAGCGATGTCAGTGTCTCTCTCAAAGACTACTTTATTTTTCCTTATTGGCTATACCCAACTTAGGGCTAGGGTTTCAGACTTGTTTCCAAGTACGAGGACCACTTCCTTGACTGAAATAAACTTTCAAATTTACCAGCAAAACAAAACAAAACCCTATTTTTTTATATAATCTTATCAAAACCAGAGTTATACAGAAAGAAATTGGGTACATAAAAAAGTTAACAGTGTAAAGTAGAATATGAATAACTCGACCTTTTTATTGAAAGTGACAGTCAAAAGAAAAGAAAGCAAGCCAGCCGGGTCATACTCTTTAACCTACCTGTTGTTTATTCAAAAGAAGAATATGTCCTTGGGACTATTTGTCTTTCATGGCAAACGCCACTTACATAATGATATGTTTTGTGTAATAGAAGAGTGCACGTGTGTGCCCCATGTCCATGTGCCCGCACCCACAAACTGAACTGTACCCACAAAGACTAGTCCAATTCACTTAATTAACCCCCAATAATCTGATCCCGAAGAATTTTTAAACATAAAAAATGGAGGATTATGTTTGAATCGGTAGAAATTCAGGATTCAATGAACTGAGAATGTGTCTGAGCTCTATAAGACAATTGAATCACATTGAAAAGAATAAGACAAACCAATTACTTATGATATCACTACCTTTATAAACTATGGTTTTTTATTTCCACAATAGATGTGAGATATCAACACTTCCCCTCAAGTCGAATTATCTTTGGTCCGGTTTAAACTTACTTCAATATGTTTGGTAATGCTTGAATAATAGATCGATCATGTTTGTCACCTAAACCCGATTCATTTTTCTATCATAGTCTTTTTTATTTTGTCTAAATCGGTACGGACCAACCTGAAACCCACCATATAGCTCCGATATCATGTAGAAATTTAGAATTCAATTGACCGGAAGAGTATCGGTGTAGCGAATTCCTCAAGATAATTGAATCACATTGAAAAGGTTAAAACAAGCCAATTACTTGATATCATAATCAAAGAAATAGAAGACAAAGTCAGCAAAAAGACCATCATTTTTCATAGGTTTATCAGAAAAACCCTCTTTTTTACTTTGCAATTATACTTCCACTTGTTGTGTTCACGTGAAGGCATCCAATTTCTTCGTTTAGACAGCTACTTCGGCATGCTTTGCTACTCTGCATAAAGTTGAAAGATACTTATTGCATATAATAATACTATTGCGAAAGGGGTAGCTGATAAACTTACTAGTGGTTGAAATAACGTAAACTTACACTTTGCGTTGCACTTTACATCTCTTAAAGTACAACAAGTATAAATCATTAGTATTATTCGCATCGAGATTTAGAACTTGGTAAGTTGGTAAAAAAGTAAAAAAAATGATGGGATGTATGTTTCTTTATAAACAGGAACCTATTTGTAAAGCTAAGGTTGGAAATTGAAACTTGAATATTTAAATGAGTGATTCTTGTTCTTACAACATTATAATAAGAAAGACAGCAGAGAAAACAGTGAAAGTTCTGTTCATTGAGAGACTGGTGCATTTAGGTTTACAAAGATAGGCTGTTTTTTATATATTTTAACTTCAGAATCGTACGATTCCCATATTTGTCTCTTAGATCTTGAAATCACTACAAATCGTCTTCTTTCTTCTTTTTCTTCTTTTATAGTTTGCAGCATCTTCCTTCCCTAGGCTTTAAAAGCAGTGGAGTTTTTGGTATACGGACCCAAAGCAAAGGGGGTGCGGTGCGTTTCACATTTTTGTTAGATATGAAATGCTAAGATGAAACATAACCCTAGTACGAGATAATGGTGTTGTTTGGAAACTTAGTCTATCGGTCGGTGCGGTGAATGTACCGCAGTTGTATTCTATTTTAACCAAACATCACTAATAACTGCGTTCGTGCGACCGCAGAAAACAGCGGTGAGTTCACAGCTGGTTTAACCCAACTGCCACCAGAACGCACCTGACAAATGTCAATTTTATGTTGAGAAAATTCCCTCCTTCTCGGAGAAGAAAAAGAATTCCCGTTATCCGGGGTCGGATCGAATTAATGTGATGAGAACCGAATGTAAATGAAGAAATGTAAAAAGACACAAGATATACTGTGGAAACCCAAAACCGGGAAAACCACGTGACCGATAAACCTCGGCCGTGAACTCACTATCACAAGAAGAATAGAATAAATTGATTACAATTATCTTCATGATGCCTCTATTTATAGAGTCCAACTAGAATCTAATTCAAGAAATATTCTACAGAATATTTTACAATATTCTCTTTCAATATCTTTAACCGCATCTTCTATATATATATAACAAAATATATTTGCATATATTCTTCCATATATATTTCCAGAATATATCTTCATATCTTCTTTCATATATATCGCCAACAGAATATATCTTCATATCTTCTTTCATATACGCAACCAATAAGATATATCTCAATATCCTATTCCATATATTTAATGCGTCAATTAAGGAAATATATTTCCCCTCGATACTCTCGAATCCCGATCCAAGTCTAATCCGACCTCTATCAAATAGATTCATCACAATCGTCCGATCGATATTCTTAATAGATCCGAGATCCATCAAGTCGATCAACATCAACGCTTTATGTTAGGTTTCCCCCGGTTGGTCTTTCACCATCGAGCCCTTCGACTATCACCCGACCTCCATTCCTAACAATCTCTCACTTGGAGTTGGTTGATCTTTCATTCTTCTTAAGTAGTCCGTCCAACACTTATGCACCGACATAATGCTATTTGAGAGTTGAACAACTCTAGCCTCCAACTTTCGAGGTAAGTGTCTACCCTAGAAAGTCCACGTTCGCCAAATCACCTGGTGAACCAAGTTAGGGCATGCCCCAGCCCTAACTTAGCCGAAGTGACAAAACGTGTCAACTTCCCCAAAACCGAAGTCTTGGCCTCCAATGACACTACCTTGTCTATTAGGGCAAACTCCTACTCCTCGGAAGCTTTCCTCGCCCTCCATTGCCTAACCGCAGAAGCTAACGATTCCCTTGTATTCCGATCTACCGTTTGATCGACCATACCCGTATCCGTTTCCGACCAATCAACCTTGCTATCACCGATATCCTCATCGGTTGATTTTCCTGAAGGCCTCTACAACCGATCCACCTTTACCGGTGTTCCACTCTCACTCGACAATGCCGATTTTACCGCATCTTCACCATTGTATCGATTTCGAACGTGTCCTCGTTTAGTCTTGCGTTTTGCGATACCCGGTCGGTCCGCCATGGTGCCGATCCCCACATACACACTTCCAGACTTAACTCCCTTGGCCACGATCATCCATCCCTTCGACACTTTTCAACATCCGCCTCCAAAAGTCGTTCGATACCCCTTTGAGTCAAGCTGCCCAAACGAAATCAAATTCTTCTTAAGACCGGGAATATACATTACATCCTCTAACAACCAACTGTGACCGTTAGAATTGATCGGTATGTCTCCCCGACCTGTAATTTTCAGCGTCTTCCCGTCCGCCAAGTAGACTTTTCCATGATTTCCGTCAGCAAAATTAACGAATATACTTTTATCTGATGAAATGTGAAATGATGCTCCCTAGTCAAATACCCATGACTCAATCGGACTCTCAATGCACACGACTACTACATTATCCGTCTCGGTAAACGACGCCGATACTTCCCTTCTTTTCTCCTTGCACTCTCGCTTCAAGTGCCCCATCTTTCCACAATTCCAACACTCCGGTTCGCCACGTGACCTAGACTTCACCCGAGTTTTTCCCTTTGACCGATCATCCTGATCGTCATCGCCATCACGTCCTCCCTTTCCCCATCGGTTATTATACCGACCCGACTCTATTGCCAAAGCAACAGGGTCACTGCATTCCCGACAGGATCTCCGCACTTCCTCACTGATCAGCTGATCCCGCACGTTGATGAACTTTAACTTACCCGGTTGGCTACTAATCACGTCGACCGTGGTCCCCCAATTGTTCGGCAATGATCCAAGCAAAAGGACTGCCAATTGATCATCCTTGATTTCGTGCTCCATCGATTCAAGTTGTCCGACAAGATTATTGAACTCGTTCAAGTGTTCGGAAACTGAACCACCTTCGACCATCTTCAAGGTGTAAAGTTACTTTGTAAGGTGCACTAAATTTGTTGATGTCGGCTTTGCGTACATATCCTCAATTGCCTTCATCATCCCGTAAGTAGTGGTTTTATCGAAAACGTTAAAGGCAACGTTTCTCGTTAAAGTTTCCACCACAAACCCGAGAGCCTTTTCGTCGATTCTCGACCACTCGGCATCCTCCATCTCTTTCGGTTTATCCTTCTTCATAGTCGCTCCGAGATCATGCCGTCGTAGAGTTCATTCAATTTGCATCTTCCAATACCAATAGTGGTCGCCATCAAACATCTTCGAGATAACTCGGTATTCCCCCATCGCCACGATCCGTCACAACCTACCCCACGGGACTACCCCACGGACAACCCCAATTGTTGGGAAAATTCCCTCCTTCCTGGAGAAGAAAAAGAATTCTCGTTATCCGGGGTCGGATCGAATTAATGTGATGAGAACTGAATGTAAATGAAGAAATGTAAAAAGACACAAGATTTACCGTGGAAACCCAAAACCGGGAAAACCACGTGATTGATAAACCTCGGCCGTGAACTCACTATCACAATAAGAATAGAATTGATTTATTAAAATTGTCTTCATGAGTCCTCTATCTATAGAGTCCAACTATGATCTAATCTAGTAAATATTCTACAGAATATTCTATAATATTCTCTTTCCATATCTTTGGTCGCATCTTCTATATATATATAACAAGATATATTTGCATATATTCTTCCATATATATTTTCAGAATATATCTTCATATCTTCTTCCATATATATCGCCAACAGAATATATCTTCATATCTTCTTCCATATATGCAACCAATAAGAGATATCTCAATATCTTATTTCATATATTTAATGCGTCAATTAAGGAAAAATATTTCTCTTCGATACTCTCGAATCCCAATCCAAGTCTAATCCGACCTCTATCAAATAGACTCATCACAATCATCCGATCGATATCCTTAATATATCCGAGATCCATCAAGTCGATCAACATCACCGCTTCATGTTAGGTTTTCCCCGGTTGGTCTTTCACCATCGAACCCTTCAACTATCACCCGACCTCCATTCCTAACATTTTACCCTTGGTAATTATAATTTATTTTTTTTAAAAAAATAATTTTAATAAAAAACTTCTTATATTTATCAATTGGATGTTCAAACTATAAAAATATATATAATAATTTAAAAATGTAGTTTTGACATAACAAATTTATCAAAAAATTATATAAAATATAATTTTTAAGTTATAAACAATTATTTGAAAATAAGGGAAAAAAAGTCATTTTTTGACATCACGATCACTGCACCGCTGTTTTTAAAACAGCTTTTTTAAATCACGATCAGTTCATATCGCAGCACAGTACAATCATCTCACCTCACCGCTATTTATCAAACGATATTCCAAACGTGCCTAATGAGACCATTTCGTTATGAAATATGTTTGTGTTAAAGTAAATTATTTTACATCATCTCCAATTTATGAAACATGAAATATCATGATTGATTTCTTTGATTTAGTTTTTTAATGTGATTCATTTCTCTTATTAAATTGACTACATGAATATTTTTACGATCTATTGAATCATGAACTTTTTCATGGTATCAGAGTTTGATGATAGATTACGGGATCATTTGTATTGGTTTAGACAAAAAAGAAGTATAGTAGATAAGTGGATAAAGCTAAGGCAATAAAATATATCAACATATAACTCGGACACTAATGAGATTTTGAAGAAAGTATCAATCATAACCAAGCTATTTTGACTTGAGGATGAGTGTTAAAGTAAAAAGTCCAAAATTTCAACTTTTATGCAGTGTTTTAAATTTCCGGTATATTGATCCAGTATACCGGAAATTTCGGCGGTATTTGACAAAATACCGGTTGGTACGGGTTTTTGAGCAGGTCGGGCAGGAAAAAAATAAAATATGAATATTTTATAATTTAATTTATTTTAATATTATGTTACATATTCATTATACCTGATACATATCTGGTATACCGATCCAATGAGCTTATAATGTATACCGGTCGATACCAATTTTAAAACATTGCTTTTATGTAGTCTTTTTAATATTATTCACTTATCTTATACAATGAACTTCGTGAATATTCTCACAACCCATTGAATTTTTAATTTCTTCAGTTTCATATCAAATGAAATATGGAATACCATTTATATGAATGAAGATATCATGAACCAAGGAAGTTAAACCGGTCGGTATCGTTCGTACCGGTCATGACCGGTACGAGCGATTTTTCCTCTATACCGGTGATATATCGGAATATCGATGTAAATGTCATGATCGATATTTACCGGTATGATTGGTATACCAGGCAGTATACCACCGGCATGACTACCATGATCATGACTAGGTAAACTAATCATAGTGATGAGGGATTTCATGATTAATTACTCAGCTTTCATTGTCTTCTATGTTGTTTATATTGTACTAGACAAACATTCTCCTAATTCAGTTCAACAAAGCTCGTCTTAATCGACCGAAAGAACCGAACCCGGGTTATTTTGATTTGTAAATGAACACTCTTAACTACTCATTTGATACAAAATTTCTAAATGAGAAGAGCGTAGAAATAGCTATGTATATATATATACATAGAATGCATAAAACAGTTTCCATGTGCAATGTATTCATCAAATTGCAGCTATTCTATCGCCTACGCTGAACCAGAAAAATACCCTTTTCCTCAAAATGACTTGACCTTCAATTCCATTTCTGAAATCTGTTCCTTCTTGGGAATCACTGATATTCCTCAGAATTTTTCAATGGAGTTTGATGATCTTCATTTACAGTTTCTAGATCTTTTATACGACGAAACTCCAACAGAAGTAGCTGATTTAAATGAAGAATACAATCAACAAAATCAGCACAAAAATGAAGATGAAAAACCAAGATCCTCAAAAAAAGACAGGCACAGCAAAATCAACACTGCTCGTGGTCCTAGAGATAGAAGAATGAGGCTTTCACTTGATGTTGCTAGAAGATTTTTCGATTTACAAGACTTGCTTGGGTTCGATAAGGCTAGTAAAACAGTTGACTGGTTGCTTAAGAACTCTAAATTTGCGATCAGAGAAGTAGCCAAGCTCCGGCCGGTAGAAAGTCATCAGCNAATGTAAATGAAGAAAGGTAAAAAGACACAAGATTTACCGTGGAAACCCAAAACCGGGAAAACCACGTGATCGATAAACCTCGGCCGTGAACTCACTATCACAATAAGAATATAATTGATTGATTACAATTGTCTTCATGAAAGCTCTATTTATAGAGTCCAACTATGATCTAATATAGTAAATATTCTAAAAAATATTCTATAATATTCTCTTTCAATATCTTTGGCCGCATCTTCCATATATATATAACAAGATATATTTGCATATATTTTTCCATATATATTTCTAAAATATATCTTCATATCTTCTTCCATATATATCGCCAACGGAATATATCTTCATATCTTATTCCATATATACAACTAATAAGATATATCTCAATATCTTATTCTATATATTTAATGCGTCAATTAAGGAAAGATATTTCTCCTCGATACTCTCGAATCCCGATCCAAGTCTAATCCGACCTCTATCAAATAGACTCATCACAATCGTCCGATCGATATCCTTAATAGATCCGAGATCCATCAAGTCGATCAACATCACCGATTCATGTTAGGTTTCCCCCGGTTTGTCTTTCACCATCGAGCCCTTCAACTATCACCGGACATCCATTCCAAACATTTTACCATTGGTAATTATAATTTATTTTTTTTTTAAAAAAAATAATTTTAATCAAAAACTTCTTATATTTTATCAATTAGATGTTAAAACTATAAAATATATATAATAATTTAAAAATATAGTTTTGACATAACGAATTTATCAAAAAATTATACAAAATATAATTTTTAAGTTATAAATAATTATTTGAAAATAAGGGCAAAAAAGTCATTTTATCACATCACGATCACTGCACCGTTGTTTTAAAAACAGTTTTTTTAAATCACGATCAGTTCACATCGCAGCACAGTACAATCATCTCACCTCACCGCTATTTATCAAACGATGTTCCAAACATGCCTAATGAGACCATTTCGTTATGAAATATGTTTGTGTTAAAGTAAATTATTTTACATCATCTCCAATTTATTAAACATGAGATATCATGATTGATTTCTTTGATTTAGTTTTTTAATGTGATTCAATTCTCTTATTAACTTGACTACATGAATATTTTTACGATCTATTGAATCATGAACTTTTTCATGGTATCAGAGTTTGATGGTAGATTACGGGATCATTTGTATTGGTTTAGACAAAAAAGAAGTATAGTAGATAAGTGGATCAAGCTAAGGCAATAAAATATATCAACATATAACTCGTACACTAATGAGATTTTGAAGAAAGTATCAATCATAACCAAACTATTTTGACTTGAGGATGAGTGTTAAAGTAAAAAGTCCAAAAATTCAACTTTTATGCAGTGTTTTAAATTTCCGGTATATCGATCCAGTATACCGGAAATTTCGGCCGATATTTGACAAAATATACATTGGTACGGGTTTTTGAGCAAGTTGGGCCGGATCTAACTTATTTGATTTAGGAAAAAAATAAAATATGAATATTTTATAATTTAATTTATTTTAATATTATGTTACATATCCATTATATCCGATACATATCTGGTATGCCGATCCAATGATCTTATCATGTATACCGGCTGATACCAATTTTAAAACATTGCTTTTATGTAGTCTTTTTAATATTATTCACTTATCTTATACAATGAGCTTCATGAATATTCTCACAACCCATTGAATTTTTAATTTCTTCAGTTTCATATCAAATGAAATATGGAATACCATTTATATGAATGAAGATATCATGAACCAAGGAAGTTAAACTGGTCGGTACCGTTCATGAACCGACCGATACCATTTATAGAGCGATTTTTCCTCTATACCGGTGGTATACCGGTGATATATCAGAATATCGATGTACCGGACATGATCGATATTTACCAGTATGACTGGTATACCGGACGGTATATCACCGGTATGACTACCATGATCATGACTAGGTAAACTAATCATAGTGATGAGGGATTTCATGATTAATTACTCAGCTTTCATTGTCTTCTATGTTGTTTATATTGTACTAGACGAACATTCTCCTAATTCAGTTCAACAAAGCTTGTCTTAATCGTAGTGATGAATTGCACCATCTAAAAATTGTAAATTGTATATCCTTCCACTTAGATTAATAATTTTCTTAATCGACCGAAAGAACCGAACCCGGGTTATTTTATTTGTAAATGATCACTCTTACCTACTAATTTGATACAAAATTTCTAAATGAGAAGAGCGTAGAAATAGCTATGTATATATATATACATAGAATGCAGAAAACAGTGTCCATGTGCAATGTATTCATCAAATTGCAGCTATTCTATCGCCTACGCTGAACCAGAAAAATACCCTTTTCCTCAAAATGACTTGACCTTCAATTCCATTTCTGAAATCTGTTCCTTCTTGGGAATCACTGATATTCCTCAGAATTTTTCAATGGAGTTTGATGATCTTCATTTACAGTTTTTAGATCTTTTATACGACGAAACTCCAACAGAAGTAGCTGCTTTAAATGAAGAATACAATCAACAAAATCAGCACAAAAATGAAGATGAAAAACCAAGATCCTCAAAAAAAGACAGGCACAGCAAAATCAACACTGCTCGTGGTCCTAGAGATAGAAGAATGAGGCTTTCACTTGATGTTGCTAGAAGATTTTTCGATTTACAAGACTTGCTTGGGTTCGATAAGGCTAGTAAAACAGTTGACTGGTTGCTTAAGAACTCTAAATTTGCGATCAGAGAAGTAGCCAAGCTCCGGCCGGTAGAAAGTCATCAGCCTGCTCACGAGCTTGAAATCTCAGTTCCCAGCAAGTCAGCGGCTGGAAAAAGGGGTAAAAAACAGAAAGCCAAACTGAAACCGAAAGGGACTAGAGCAAGGGTGGGTACTGAGTCAAGAAGAATGGCAAGAGAAAGGGCGAGAGAGAGAACCAGTCAAAAGAAACGGCTGTGTGAATTTTACAACATATCAAATGTTTCTACAGAAACAACAACCTTTAATGAAACATTGGAGGAGCCAGTTCACGGTATATTCTCTTCTGGGTTTTACGATTTCACCTACGACGAAGTCTCTGCCTTCCACAGCCTCCATGAAAAGATGCCCAGTTTTCCCATATTTAACTAAGCTTCATCATTTTACCTCAAATTCCGCGATTCTGTAAGCAAAATTCCATTCCCATATGAGATTATGGTGTAGTTTAAACAACGATGCTAAAACGTACTAATCTTTTTGTGCAAATGCAGTGAAAGCAGCTTACGCATTTTCCACTGGAAGCCCTAAAAAGCAGCTTCAAATAAAACTGCTCACCTTTACTTGGAAACCTGGAACCAGTTTCAAGACTAGTTAATTGTGTTTCTTGAATATCTATTTTTATGTATTTTATATCTGATTAAGAAATTTGAACTGAACAACACAACGTTTCCAGGCCATAGCCGCCGTCTCTGTTTCCATTTGAATGAATCAAAGCAAATACGCACTAGTTTTGGGGGCAGAAAGAAGATGCAAAGAAGCAAGATCTTAGATTTAACACAGAAGTGAAAAAAACCCTAATGTTATGGAACAGAACACACACTCCTTTTTTTATTAAAATAGAATTTAATAAAAAGAAAGCCATATTCATGCTAAGGTTACTTTTTCTGGTGCCATTTTTTTAATTATAATATATTATATTTATTTAGATAAAACATTAATTTTTAATTAAACCACCATTCATATTTTCTTATTTACATTAAATTTTGATCACATTGGGGATAAAATAGTAAAATACCCTATTGGAATCAACATCTAAAAAAATATTTTTAAAGTATTGCTCTCAAATACGCATTAGATATAGAGTTTAATTGTTTTAACACAAACTTTACTATGATAGTTTAGTGAAATCTTCAAAGAAAAATTAACTTAATAGCTTACGATTTAATCATGTGGTATATTTAATAAAAAACGTTGTATTGAAGCATTCCTATGAGAGGTTCATTTTTTAGAAATTGGACTCTTAAATAGGTGATTAAATGTTTAAAAATTATTAATATTTAAAAAAAAACATTAATACAATTTTGTACCAATTTAACATTTTTATGAAACAATACATTTTATGTAATGATTGACGTCTTTTTAATTATACAATTTTTCAAAATAATGACGTATATTGATTGAGGAGCATCACATAAATAATAGGGTGGCAAAAAAGACTGATAACCTATGCTCATGTGGTCAACAATCTACAGTAGATAAGGAGTAGGATGTTGTGTTGTTACCCAACACCTTAATTTAATGTGTATTTTGGGTGTGATATTTCATAAAATTGGTCGGAATATTTAATAATTATGACAATTTTGATGTTCAAAATTTATGAAATGTAAAACTAACCTTCATATTTTATAATTTTTACTAAAACTGATAATTGAGATTTAATGTATGTATCAAAATATGTATTTAATGTTTCAAACCTTGACAATTATCTTCAAGGAAAAGGAAGGCAAATTTAATCATGATTATTTCATTCCATAAAGTTTAAAAACTTTGATATTATAAGATATCTATCATATAATGTTTACCATAAAATTGTAAGAATCAATGAGTTCGTTTGATTTCCCAATCAAAATAGCGGTGAAGTGTGGTGAAATTTTCAAATTATTTAATTTTTAACTCACACAAAAGAGAATCAAAATTATAGCATCATCACCATGCTAAAATCAATCATTGAGATTTAAAAATAATTAATTTACCTTACTTATAATAATTATAATATAATTAAATTTATTATTTTTTTTTATATAAGAATATATTAATATTTTTACATAAATAATGATAATGATATCACTATTTTACTAAAGTATTTAAAAATTCACAATCATTATATCACACTACACGTCTCCTCACCATACCTCATTGTATCTCATTTAATCACACTTCACAACACTTCAATTTTAAAATATTGAATGAAACAAACCCAATGTTTGCACTCCATTTTCTCATAAACATTGATTGTACCAAACAAGTCATTTTCTCAATATTGTAAACATTTAGAAAGTAATAAAATAGGTGAGAGATTGATTCTTATATAGAACATAGTAAAAAAGGAGTTTAGATGAGAAGCTGAGCACTAGCAACTTCATTGCATTGCCTAGAATCATCCAATGCATTGACAACACCATCAGTGTAGCCACTAAAAAGCGACTACACTGAAAATAAATCTGTATGTGTTGATGAGTTGATTTTTACGACCAACATATACAATTATTTTTTATAAATCAGCCCATGAATTGACTTGTTTGTACGAGTTGGACCGGTCCATGCCCACTCCTAGTCTAGAAAACCAAATCCCCAACTCATTATATGCAATCCAATTGGGTTTTATTTCCCTTTACTTGGCCCAACACTAACCGAGTTTCAAATTTAAGTGTTTGGAATAATGATATATTTACTAATTTTAGCTAGTTAAGATATTTTTATGCATGACATATTATTATTGAACTTTAGGGTATGTTTGAGATTACATAGATTAATTTTATACAATTACAATTATATCCTTTTGTGAATGTTACATGTTAGAAAATTGTATAATTAGCCCTCTAATTTACGAGTTTTGTAAATGACATGCTGATGAGAACTCTAGGATCGGATATCTTGCAATGGGTGAGACCCAATAACGATTGGGCTGATCCACATGGTAGAAGCGAACTTGTGTAGCCTAGCAGTGTTTAAGATAGAATGACCCGATGCTCTGTGATGGGACCGAAGATAACCTTGGCGAAATAAAATGGTTTCTGACAGCTGGCTCCGTGGTTCGGTCCAAACGGTTACAAACCCACGCATTCCACGCTTCGGGCCTCCACACGTTAATCACGCCTCGGGCCAGATCACGCAGACCACGCCTCCGTCCCGGCCTCGTTTTACATCGCGCGATAACAACCTCTAACAACCTGTTAGAGGCAGTTACAGAGCGCGTGTAATTCCCTGTTATCTTCTTTAAGCATTTACTGTATTCTGTAATGGATCATTTGATTAGTGAACAGACTAAGAGCTTAATTTGCCCTTAGCCAAGTGGCTTTATCCTCAATTCCTGGGGTTTCCACTATAAATCGCTTTGCCTCATTGTTATTTCCAGTTTCTTAATCGTTTTCCCATAAAAAACAAATCAAAACCGAGTTCGTTTGCTGACGAACCGGACGACTGTTGGTACCCTCTAAAAAGGGACCATAACAGTTTGGCGCCGGCCGTGGGGATGATTCTCTAATCCCATTTGAGTTTTCTACCAGGGATAGGATAATCAAAGGTATGGCGACTGGAACTTCGACGAATGACAGTGACGTGCTTCCGGAAAGTCCCCCAGCACCAACATTCACTTTACAGGATCTGGAAGCTGTCGTCAGGAAGGTGGTACTGGAAATTACGTCGGAAAGAAGTGGAACAGAACCACCGGCTGTTTCAAGCCCTGTTCCAAGAAGCAGAAGGTACGAGAGTGACCCTGACGAGCACAACACTGATGAGGAGGAAATCATCAGGCGCGGTGTAACAACGAGGAGGCCGAGATATCGATCCACTCCTCCTCCCCCGGCCAGAGCTCTAACTCTCGCTCCTAAGAATGATCAGGAGCAGATGCAACGACGGATTGACAAGCTCACCAAGGAGTTGGAGAGCATGCGTGCGCTGAAGGATTGCGAACCTAATCTGGGACGCAATCCTGGTTTATTCAACAGGGCCATGGAGGCCCCAATCAGGCGAAATAAGGATGATGACTGGTGGCATAATCTGCATGCGGTCCAGACGTCATCCCGACAATCTGAAGGCGTGTCCGCCGCCTTGGGAGATTTGATGCTCCCCTTATCCGAGGAGATCTGGGAGGTAGTCCCAGAACGGCATTATCGCAACCCCGAGGGGTTGCCGACGTTTCGCGGTGACGGTGATCCGATCGATCAAGTTGCCGATTTTGAATTACGCATGGAAACGGTTCGGGCCTCAGATTCGCTGAAGTGCTGCATCTTCGCAGCATGATTACAAGGCGACGCCCGAACATGGTTCAAAAATTTGCTGGCCCGATCCATACAGTCGTATGGCGGATTTATTTTGGCTTTCTTAGAGCAATTCGCTCCAAATGTAGGACCGCCCCGAAGCAGGCATGAACTATATCAGTTAAAATACATCCCGGCAAAAATGAGTCTTCGGTCCTTCATGGAGAAATTCAATAGGATTGTCCGGGGCATCAAGCTTGAGCTTTGGGACAAGATTGATATTCTACAGCAGGTCTTGGGACCGTGTGGCCTTTCGGCCAGTTTGGTAAAAAGCCCACCATCCACTTTGGGAAAACTTTTTCAGAAAATCAACAAGTATATTAAGGTGGATGAAGCGCTAGGGCTAGGCTATCGAAAACCTAGCGGGAATTCTGAGCCCGCAGGTGATCACAGGGTTTCCTACCCTAAGAAACAGTCGCGAGAAGTAGCGGATGTAGGCGAGAAAGATGTCCCCCCGAAGCAGGAGGACAATCGAGGGTATTGTGAATTACATCATCACCGCGATCACCCGACCCTGAAGTGCCCGCTGTTGAAAGAGACAGTAGCGGCAATGAATAAAGAGAAGCCCGACCGGAATGGTCAGAAGGGCAAGCGAGCTGAATCCCCCCGAAAGAGCCATCAAGGTGACGATCGTCACAGGCCGCGGGGAAGGGATAATCGGGGACAACCCCGAAATTATAATGATCGGACAGAGGACCGACGATCTCCTCCGCCGGAACAAGACAGAGGCCAACACGGTCGAAAGAATCGTGGTGAGGGCCGAAGAAGAAGATGGCGGGGCCGTGGCGGCAGAGCCCCGCAAAACGAGGGTAGAAGACAGGAGCATGTCGCTCTTCCACCTGCTGAAATAGGTGCCCAACCTTCTCAAAATGAGGCGGCACCCCGAGAAGTAGCCGGAGATATATATGTTATCTCCGGTGGTCTGAGGATAAATGAATCGGTCCGGGATCGAAAGAGAACCGCACGCGGATACTGCGCTGAGAGCTCCGAATCTGTGGCGCTAGTTAAATATGATCCAGCTGAACGGTCCCCTCCCTTCGAGGAGGATATCACTTTCACCATGGCCGATCGGGAAGGGATTATCGATCCATGCGATGATCCCCTAACCATTGCTGGAATCATCGGGAATCGCCGTGTCCACAGGATCTTAGTGGACACTGGGGCTTCGTGCAATTTGATGAAGCGCGAAGTTCCTAAAATGTTGGGAGTTGTTGCTCATGACCTCCCGATCGCTAATATAACTCTCTGGTCGTTCGACCAGAGAAGTGTCAATCCATGCAGGAAGATTTTATTCCCAGTCACCCTTTGAGAACCATCCAAGGACCAGTCGGAGGATTTGGAATTCATTGTCGTTGAAGTCGACTTGGCTTACAACGCCATTATCGGACGGACCGGCCTCAGCAAGTTCGAGGCGGTCCCATCTACTTATCATATGATACTCAAATTCACCTCCATTCATGGAGTTATTTCTGTAAATGGGATAAGAAAGTAGCTAGATAATGCTACATGAGCTCGTGCCGAACATTGACACTTATTAAAAGGGCCCGGGTAGATTTGCTGGAAGAGCCGCCGCACCCAAGGCAAGCAATGGAACCCGTGGGGTTCAAGCTGATTAATCTGGTTGAGGACGACTCAACCAAAACAACTTGCATCGGAGCACACTTAGCCCCTGCTTTTGAAAAAGAGCTGATCCACTTGCTGAGAAGCCACGTGGATATATTCGCCTGGACCCCGGACGATGTTCCGTTGATTGACCGATCCGATAGTGAACATCGGATCAATACCAAGCCTGGAATGAAGCCTGTTGGGCAGAAGAGGAGACGCTATTCTCCCGAAAAAATCGAAATCATCCGGGTTGAGGTGAACAAGTTGCTGTGGTCAGGATTCATCAGAGAGATCCACTATACTTAATGGGTTGCAAAACCAGTAGTGGTCTCCAAACCGGATGGAAAATGGTGGATGTGCATTGATTTCACGGATGTTAACAAAAGCTATGAGTGAGATCCCTTCCCATTGCCACATATTGACCCACTGGTAGACGCTGTTTCTAGCAGCACCATGATGAGTACCATGGATGTTTACTCCGGGTACCATCAGATCTTTCTAGCTGAGGAAGATCAGAAGAAGTCATCATTTATGACCGAAGATGGCGTTTATTGTTATGTGGTTATGCCATTCGTTCTGAAGAACACTGGTGTAACATATCAAAGGTTGGTCAACAAAATCTTTAGTGAATTGATCGGCCATATGATGGAAGTTTATGTTGATGATATGATTGTTAAATCTATGAATAATGAAGATCATCTTTCTTATTTGTCTCGTTGTTTCGAAGTATGCAGCAAATATAAGCTCAAACTAAATCCAAAAAAATGCTGCTTCGGGATCCGAAGTGGAAAGTTTCTAGGATATTACGTTTCAGAAAAAGGCATAGAGGTTAACCCTGAGAAAGTGCAGGCTATCATTGATATGCAACCTCCAAGAAACAAAGAAAATTTCAGAGGCTTACTGGCCGACTCGCTGCGCTAATCAGGTTTATTTCAAAATCCACATACCGGACTCTACCTTTTTTCAGAGTGCTAAGAAAAGCAAGCCATCTAGATTGAACCGAAGAATGCGATCGAGCCTTTTCCGAGCTAAAGACTTATTTAAGCACTCCCCCGGTGATGGTGAGTCCAACCTATGATGAACCTTTGGGGTTGTATCTGGCTGTATCAGAAGTTACCATCAGCGCAGCTCTGGTGACCATCCGAGATGATATTCATAAACTCGTTTATTATGTAAGCCATTCTCTGGTATCTGCCGAAACAAGATATTCCACCCTGGAAAAATTCATGCTGGCTTTATAGAAAGCTGTATCCAATATGAAACATTATTTCGAGGGCCGAACGATTTATGTCTATACGGATCAACCTCTTAAAGTGGTCCTTAAACAAAAGGATTTGAATGAGAGATTAACAAAATGGGCTATCAAACTCAGCGCTATGTATCTGGAATTCTTGCCCCGAAGGGCGATCAATGCACAGGTTCTAGCCGATTTTGTGGTTGAGATGACCCGATCGGCCATATATCTAAACCAAGAGGATGATCGTTGGACGATCCACGTAGATGGGTTGACCTTCGGAGGAAGAGGAGCGGGCATTACCCTGACAACGTTACAAGGTGACCTTATTTATTCCGCAGTTAAATTTTCCTTTGCTAGAACAAATAATGTGGTAGAATACGAGGTTGCATTATCGGGAATAACCTTGGCTCGAAAGATGGGAGTTAGCAGAGTGCGAATGCTTTCAGGCTCAAGGTTAGTAGTGGAACAGTTCGCATAGAGATTTGAAACTCATGATTCGATGATGAAATTATATTGTTCTAAAGTCCTGGAACTATCCAAAAAGTTCAGTAAGTTTTCTCTTGACCACGTGCCACGAGAACATAATAAGGTTGCCGACGCACTTGCCAGATTGGCCGCGGGCATACATGACATAGAGCCGAGCACTATTTCGGTCCATATCCAGGACCGAACTTCTGTCGAGATATCAGTTACCGAACAGTCTATTGAAGAGATCGGGGCTCTATGCCATGAACTCCAGGGCTTGAATATTAACACTACTGAATCTCCTAGAGAACCCAATTGGATGTATCTCTTTATTAAATATCTTTCAAACGGCTATCTTCCTGAAGACAAGTCTGAAGCCAGAAAAATAGAAGTCCGGGCTAAAAGATTTATCCTGGTTGACGGACGATTGTTTAAAAAGACTTTTGAGGGCCCATTACTGCGTTACTTATCCCCTATAGAGGCTGAAGCCGTCATGATTTATGTTCATGAAGGGATATGCGGCATTCATTCAGGGGCTCAATCTTTATACCACCGCATCATTAGAGTTGGATATTTTTGGCCGACGTTGCTTGCAGATGCCAAGATATACACTAAACATTGTGCCATATGTGTAACGACCCTAATTTGGGCCTAGTTGTTTTGTTAAAACATGATAATTAAAACGGAAATATTCGAAAGCAATTTAAAACATAGTTCGAAACATTAAAGTACGACTGCATAATTTAGAGTGTTCTCCGAAGGACCGGACTCTATCACCGGACAACCGACGACCTCCTTCCCCGTCCCTATCATATCTCACCTGCGTCACCTACAAAATCTGTAAAGCGGTCACAATCTATTAAATGAAACTTCACACACACTACACATTATCTTTCTTACTTCTTAGTTACATCATACACACACACATGAACCAATTCACTTAGCCGTTTTCTTATTTCCCTCTTCTTTTACCCTTATCATTTCCATCATTCATTAATTTTTCTATTGCCGAGATTAACATGCTCGGTGCATGTCCCGCCCAAGCCAACCGTTAGCTGTTGGATGACTCGACGGGCCATATGCATCCCTTCCCGGGTGGATACTTAGGCGCTACCCCTTTTTCCACCCGGATCCGTTCCGCCCTCTTCGTACGTATCTTTTCATCTTTGGAACTTATCGTTCCCTTCATCAGGCATGCCCTTCCTTTGGCGAATCGTGTACTAGGCACGATGCCGGGTTCGGTCGGACGGTCCATCCTTCCTCACCCCGAGTCTTATTATCATTTATCTCGTTCATTCGTATCATTTCTTCCTTCTTTATTAACCCAATCCCATTCCTTAAGTCTGAACCTTCCCTTACTATATTGTGTTCACTCCGCTTACCGTTTGCTTTAGCGTATTATAATCTTCCCGTGCTTCCCCTGCATTTCATAACAGGTCTTAATTATTCGAATTCTGACGTTATCATCTTATTGTTAACTATGTGGTTACCGTAGACCTCACGTGTACTTTTCCTCCCACGATCCGACTTCGGGACGTAACGAAAACACTCGAACTTAGTATTTTCGCGACAATTCTACTTCTGCCCTGAAATTCGCGATAATAATACCCTAGGATTAAAATTCGCGACAATATTGCACTGGGATGAAATCCGCGATAATTTATGCCTTACTGGAAATCCGCGACAATTTTACTCTTCGTGAATTTTCGCGACAATTTTGCCTTCGTAAATTTTCGCGACAATTTTTGTTCTTCAAAATTTTCGCGACAATTCTTGCCTTCAACTTTTTCGCGATAATTTTGTGCCTTGGAGATTTTCGCGATAATTTTCCTTCTTTGCGGGATTTTCGGATTTTCGGGTCTTAATGATGATTAACCCGTTTTTGGGCCTCCTCACTCCTATTTATAGACATCCTAACTTTTCTAATTCACACTTTGACCCCTTCTTCCTTTACTTTTGACCCCTCTTTTATCTTTTTCTTTACTTTTCTATTCTTCGCTCCCTTTTACGTTCTTTCGTTCCCGTATCTCTCATTATCTCTCGTCTAGACTCTACCATTACATTCCCTACTATTTGATTCGACATACCTTTTTCTCGGCTATTACAATATGTCAGTACCATGCTCCGATCCCACAGCTGCCCGGGGCTCCCTTATCGGTCACCCCATTGCCTTGTCCGTTTGACAAATGGGGGATTGATATCATTGGACCTTTTCCTCGGTCAATAGGGCAAAGAAATTTTTGTATTGTGGTGGTGGAATATTACTCGAAGTGGATTGAAGCAGAAGTAGTAGCCATCATTTAAGAGAAGGTTGTCAAACACTTCTTATGGAGAAATATTGTGAGACGCTTCGGGGTTCCCCGAGCACTCATATCATATAATGGGACTCAGTTCCGTGGAAAAAGCATACGGGATTTATGCATCAAGTTGGGCATCGTCCAACATTTCTCGTCGGTGGCCCATCCCCAAACTAATGGACTTACGGAGGGATCTAACAAGGTAATTCTGAAAGGATTGAAGACCAAGTTAGAGGATTTTGGAGGGAAATGACCTGAACACATCTATGAGGTCTTATGTGAATACCGAACTACACCTCGTTCAACAACCCAGGAATCACATTTTTCATTGGTGTATGGGTCCGAAGCTGTTAGCCCGGTGGAGGTTGGCATCCAATCACCTCGGATATCTTAGTATGATGAGCATATGAATGGTGAAAGGAGATTATTGGATCTCGAGATAATCGAAGAAAAGAGAGATGCGATTTACGCACGGATGTGTGCTTATCAGCGAACTATGGAACGGGTCCATAACAAACGAGTCCTCCCAAGGGAATTCTTTGAAGGCAACCTCGTCCTCATAAGCATAAAGGTGTTGAGGAACGTTGGAAAGCTTGGCCAATATAACCTACGAGACTTCAGTAGAACCAAGGTTCAGCCGAAGCTTATTTGGACTCATATTGAACATGGACCGCGTCTTTCTAATTAATTTGTGATTTCAAGGATGGAATAAGAGTGATCCGCATACAATGTAAAACGACCGATCCAATCAAAATTAACATGAGTGAGCCAAACATAATATTTGGGACCGAAGGGTTGGCACCCTATAAGCATCCCCGATCTTACACTTGGTGGTTAAAACACTCTCGTTAATATGAAACATATTAATTCACCTAAAATGTCAGTTACAATACTTTGTTCTGACTATTTAAAAGACAAGAATCGAGAGGAAAAAGTCTTATATCGAAATTAAGGAACAAAGCAGGTACAAAATGCAACTTAGATTTAACTACCCTGCCCATCTTCCTTATCTTCAACTCCCTGCTCCTACTGTTCTGTCCGGGCCGCGAGCTGCTTCAATTCTTGATCGGCCACCTTTTGGTTGACCGCTTTCTCCATCTCCTTAAAGAGATAGAAGAAATGGTCATCTTCTAAAACAGGTTCTTTCAAAGATGGAATTACCCGAAAGTTGTCATCTTTCTCAAGTGGCTAGATCGCCTTCCATCGCTCGTCCGAAGGGGAAAGCCCGAACTGCTTTATTACCTGCTCTCGCATGTTATCCAGGTATTTAGAAGTGTACATCCCATGTATGTTATCCGCCAAAGCGAATAACAGAGGGGACCGAGCGAAGCCTTGGACTGCTTCCCGGACCGAACCTTCAACCGAAGTGCAGGTCCTTGTCAATTCATCTTCCAAGTTCGCCTTCTCTTCTTGGGCCTGAAGGAGATGCTCGTTGAGCTTATTCCTCTTCTCCTGGGGTCGACATTGAACTTGGTTGACTTCTTCTTCCTTGGCCTGCAGCTTGGCCTCCAGGTCAGAAATTCGGCCGTGAGCTGTTTTCTCTATCTTCTCCAGCTCATAGACTTTGTCTGCTAAGAGTGAGACTTCCGTCCCAACTCTTAGCAGTTCACTATCCAGTCGGTCACGGTACGAGAGGACTTGTTGGGACACAAAAAGTTTGATCAACTCACCATGTTTGATCTCAACTTGCCTTTTCGCAAGGTCAAGCTGATTTTGGACTTGTTGGGACACAACATTGCCACCCTGGTTCTTCTCCACGGTGATGGCAGTTGTGAAGGCCTTCCTCAGCATCTGCATAGGACAATAATGTCAAGAAATAAAGCTTCGGGCCTTAAGGTAAAAGGAGATTACCTTAGTTGCGAGGTCGAAGAAGCCCTCTATGATTTCTTCCCCAGACATGTCCGATTGGACATTATCTGGGTTTTGCTCTCCATAAAGGCGGAAATCCTTTAGGAAAGCACTTCTCCAGGAGGGAGTTTTCCTTCCCTTACTGAACCTGTCTAGCAGGCCTAAGGCAACACCCCAGTCGGAGTTGGTCTTAGGACCCGAGACAGGCTCCTTCAAAACAATCCCCTTAGTGAGGACCGAAGCACTCCCCCCTTTCTTCAGCCTTTTGATATCCCTCGGGGCTTCTGCTTAGGCCGCTCTCTTCCCTTTACCCAAGGGGATTGGCGGCAGGGAGACGTTCGCCTTAAGATGGGGACCGGGGAGAACTTTCTCTACGGGAACGGCTCCCTGCAGCAATAAAGCAACTGTATTAGTACTAATAAAGGAGTTATTTCCGATTTGGTAGAGGATGGATAAGCTCAAAGAACGAATCCGAGCCATTATCACATCCTCTACCACTCCAAAATACTCAAAACGCAGGGATGCCTTGTGCAACACAAGATTAGTGTGCCCGCGCTGGTGGTTTGAATCGGGGGGTTCATGAACCCCGATGGAACCAGCATACCCCCGTTGCTGATTCACTCTCCTCAGCACTCCCCATTGCTTCGCTTTGTCCTTCAGAAGGACGGACCGAAGCAGCAGCCATACGCTTGAACCGTGAGCTAGGCATCGTCTCAGTCGAGTCTGCAAAATAAATACATAAGAATCAGCAAAGGATGGAATGAAAACATTACTTCATACCCGATCATTCTGACGGATCTGAACTAGAAAACATCCCATTCGGAGCTGGGGCTCCGGTCCTACCCGCGACACCTATTTCTATCAATTTTTTCTCCCGAAGTAGTTCTGTTCGTTTAAGGCGTGCTTCGGGAGGGGGGAACATCACGAGTGTGTTTGCGGTGTCCGGACGAGAGGGGTTGAACCTGGTTCGGTCCAACTGACCTATGCGTGGGTGAGTTATACGTGGCCACACCTTTAACATGTCCTCTTTTGGGACTGTTATCCACACATAACAAGATTTCCACGAATGGATAGACTCTTCTTTATCAACTATATCGCACTCTTTAGTGCGCACCGCTATGTAATATAGTTTGCGGCATCCTAACAGACCCTTACCTCTTAGGGACCCCACCAGGAACAAGTTGACAAAATGTTCTAAGGTCAGGGCCCTGTTCTGTTGGTGGCAATAGAATATGAACGCTACTATATACACATAACTACCCGGAAATAACGCAAAAGTCGGGCAGTGGATTTCTTTAAGAACGGCTGCTACAAAAGGATGCAGCGGAGAACGTAGCTTGCACTTTAAAGAAGCGTAACTAACCGGAATAGCGGAAGCCGGCACATTCATTTCCGCTGGAAGGAAACATGGAATATCTTCCCGCCCCCTCCAGATAGAATAATGTGCCGTAATCGAAAACCTAGACATAAACTCCTCAATATCCAACTCAGACATGGTTGGGTATCTCATTTTATGAGGAGTCATAGTGTATACCTTAACGAAAATCGGAATGAAATGGGTTGAACGTGAAACAAATTAAGGGCGCAGAGAGCTCGATTTGGGCAAATTCTTCCTTCGCGAAATGACGATGAGGAGAAACAGTACCCAAAACCCCGATTTAAATATTAATTTCCCGACCAATGGTGAGCTGCTACGTAATATTGTCACAAGGGATGGCAGCATAAACACACTCGTCACGCCTGTTGGATAATCGAATGTGAAGAGGCGCAAGTCTGGATATTAATATTTAAAAAATAACAAGAATGAAAGTATAACACAAATATACGCTATTGAATTTTAAATACAAATTCATTCCTTCACTTATAAACTTAAGTGAAAGATCGGTCCCCTAGACGCTTACCACAAGCAGGTACGGTTCTATATTTTCCCGAATGTATAAACATTGCATGATCGGACTTGTATCACTTCTACGATGGCAATCAAACCCGATGGGCTAGTGATGAGAACTCTAGGACCGGATACCTTGCAATGGGTGAGGCCAATAACGATTGGGCTGATCCACATTGTAGAAGCGAACTTGTGCAGCCTAGCAGTGTATTTAAGATAGAATGGTCCGATGCTCCGCGATGGGACCGAAGATAACCTTGGTGAAATAAAATGGTTTCTGACAGCTGGCTACGTGGTTCGGTCCAAACGGTTACAAACCCACGCGTTCCACACTTAGGGCTTCCACACGTTTACCACGCCTCGGGCCAGATCACACAGACCACGCCTCGGTCCCGGCCTCGTTCTACATCTCGCGACAACAACGTCTAACAACCTGTCAGAGGCAGTTACATAGCGTGAATGACACACGCTATCAACTCTATAAATACAGAGCACAACGACGGAAAATGGATGACCCTTTGGACGTATATGAACAGGCCGTTACCCTGCCGGAGTTCTTATTGTTTTCTTATTCCCTGTTATCTTCTTTAAGCCTTTATTGTATTATGTAATGAATCATTTGATTAGTGAACATGCTAAGAGCTTAATTTGCTCTTAGCCAAGTGGTTTTCTCCCAAATTTCTGGGGTTTCCACTATAAATCGCTTTGCCTCATTGTTATTTCCGGTTTCTTAATCGTTTTCCCATAAAAAACAAATCAAAACCGAGTTCGTTTGCTGACGAACCGGACGACTGTTGGTACCCCTAAAAAGGGACCATAACACATGCCCTCCTCCAACTTACGAAATTGCAAGAATGACACATAAAGTTATCAATAACGTTTGTTTAAAACCCCTAACATTCTAGCACCGGTTTTTCGTAAGTTGAAAACCATTTGAAAACCCCTCACAAAGTACGCAGATAAGATAAGTTTGAAAAATTATACAAAATTTACATTTGATTATCGAGAATTGTGCGTAAAATATTATAAATTTACGAGTTTATCAAAGTGTCAATGATAAACATGATTGGAAACTTGAGGTATCTTACATGCATTTAATTGAAATTTGAGAGCTACAAAAGCATATTTTTGCTTAAAAATGTATTATATTTGCAATTTCGTAACTTGGATGACATACCATTTACATAGCCCGTAAGTTGTTGGCCGTGAGGAAACATCACTCATTCTTTATTAATAATCTAATTTGTTTTAATTCATTAATTAAAATTTTAATCTAATCTTAAAATTATTTTTGTATAAGAAAACATGTAAGAAAATTCAAAAATGAAGGGTAATGTAAGGGTAAAGTAGAAAACACATTATATGAATATGATTATTTTTATTTAATGAAAAAAATGTATGTATGGTTTGAAAATGAACCTATATATCTGTTTTTACATGGTTTTAAAATTAAATTGTATTAAAAATAAAACATTTCGAAATTAACTGTATTAAAATAATTTATAAATTAGATATAGTAATGAAATAAAAAAATCGCTTGTTAATGAAAATATATAAAACATGTATAACTTAACAAATCACAAAAGAATAAGATTTTAATTGTGTCAAAATAATTTATCATAATCCTAACATCTTTACAACTCTTAGGGGTGAGCATTGGGTACCAAATACCAAACCAAACTAAATATTGAAATAACGAATACCAAATTATTAACAAAATCAAATATCGATTTCAATCCAATATTTTTTTGGTACCGAACTGAAATAGCGAAATAATTTCGGTATTTCGTTATTGGTACCAAAATACCAAAGTTAAATCACCTAAAATAATAATCAATAATATCTCATACATGTCTAAAATCAAATACATAGAAAAATATTTTAGAAAGACAATGATTAATCAATTATCACATTATTCTATCCATATAATAAAACAATCTTCAAATTTTCAAGTTTAACTAAAATAGCATATTCAAAAGAAATTGTGTAGATTAACCTAACAATAATATCATGAGTCATTTGGACAAATATATGAATTCTCATACTAATAACTTTCTAATATGTTAAGATATCAAAATTCGATATTAATAATTGAATGAATAATGACTCAATTAAAATTTTTAGAATATATAAATATTATATAAATTAATTTGGTAATTCGGTATATACCGAATTTTATTCTTTTTACCAAATACCAAACCAAATTTCATAATTTCATAAAAATAAATACCAAACCGAATACCAATTACCGAAATAACAAAATTTCGATATGGTATTCGGAATTCCAAAATTTTTGCTCACCTCTAACAATTCTAATAAACATTTATCATTTCCAATCCTTTTTCAATTATTAAACTTTCATTTTTTAGAATATTAATTGGGAGACCATCATAACATGGAAGTTCTATTTAAAACAATGGGTGATGTTTGTCTATGACCCCCAACTTACGGGTTGTGTAAAAAACATTCCCTCCAAGTTACAAAATCGTAAATATGATACATTTTTTGAGTAAAATTATGAATTTGTAGCCCTACAATTTCAATTAAATGTACATAAGACACTTTAAATTTCCAATAACGTTTATCATTGACACCCTAACAAACTCGTTAATATTTTATATTTTATGCACAATTCCCGAACATCAATGGTTAATTGTGTATAATTTTTCAAACGGGTCTTTTTGCATACTTTAATGATCACTCATGCTAATGAAAAATGTTTGTCAACTTAACGGACGATATTGAAAACTTTATATAACATTCTTGCAATTTCATAAGTGATGAGAACTTTAGGACCGGGTACATTGTGATGGGTAAGACTCATTAACTATTGGGCTAATTCAAATGGTGGAAACGAATTCTTGCAGCCCATTTGTACACTTAAGGAAAAGCGGTCCGATGTTTAACGAGAGGACCGAAGATAACCTTAGGCGAAATAAAGCGTTTTCTTGTAACTGGCTCCTTGATTCGGTCCGAACGGTTACAGACTCACGTTTTCCACGCTTCGGGCCTCCACACGTTTACCATGCCTCGGGCCCGATCACGCAGACTACGCCTCGGTCCCAACCTCGTTTAAATCCCGCGATAACAACCTCTAACAAACCTGTCAGAGGCGGTTACAGAGCGTGATTTACACACGCCGCTAACTCTATAAATACAGGGCGCGACGACGGAAATAGCAGGACCTTTTGGACGCGTAAGAACAGGCCGTTACCCTGCCGGAATTCTTACTGCTTTCTTTTCCTTGTCATTTTCATTAAGCATCTGTTGTATTCATTATTAATCATTTGATTAGTGAACATGCCAAGAGTATAATCTGTTCTTAGTCAAGTGGTTTTCACCCCAATTCCTGGGGTTTCCACTATACATCGCCGTGTCATCATTCATTTCCAGTTTTTAATCGTCTTCCACAACAAAAACAAATCAAAATCGAGTTTGTTTGTTGACGAACCGGACGACTGTTGGTACCCCTAAAAAGGGACCATAACAGTTTGGCGCCGTCCGCGGGGACGATTCTTTAATCCCATTTGAGTTTTCTACCAGGGATACGATAATCAAAGGCATGGCGACTGGAACTCCGACAAATGATAGTGACGTGCTTCCCGACAGTCTCCCAGCACCAACATTCACTTTACAGGATCTGGAAGCTGTCGTCAGGAAGGTGGTACTGGAAATTACGTCGGAGAGAAGTGGAACAGAACCACCGGCTGTTTCAAGCCATGTTCCCAAAGCAGAGGATATGAGAGTGATCCTGACGAGCGCAGTACTGATGATGAAGAAATCGTCAGGCGTGGCGTAACAACGAGGAGGCCTAGATATCGATTTACTCCTCCCCCTCCGGCCAGAGCTCTAACTCCCGCTCCTGGAAATGATCAGGAGCAGATGCAGTGACGAATTGATGAGCTCACCAGAGAGTTGGAGAACATACGTGTGTTGAAGGATTGCGAACCTAATATGAGACGCAATCATGGCTTATTCAATAGGGCCATGGAGGCCCAATCAGGCAAAATAAGGATGATGACTGGTGGCATAATCTGCATGCGGTTCAGACATCATCCCAGCAATCGAAAAGGCGTATCAGCCGCCTTGGGAGATTTGATGCTCCCCTTTTCTGAAGAAATCTGGGCAGCATTCCCAGATCGGCATTATCGCAACCCCGAGGGGTTGCCGACATTTCGTGGTGACGGTGATCCGATCGATCACGTTGCCGATTTCGAATTACGCATGGGAACGGTCCGGGCCTCAGATTCACTAAAGTGCCGCATCTTCGCGGCAGGATTACAAGGTGACGCCAGAACGTGGTTCAAAAATTTGCCGGCCCGATTCATACAGTCGTATGGCGGGTTTATTTTGGCTTTCTCAGAGCAATTTGCTCCAAATGTAGGACCGCCCCGAAGCAGGTAGGAACTATATCAGCTGAAATATATCCCGGCAAAAATGAGTCTTTGGTCCTTCATGGAGAAATTCAACAGGACCGCCCGGGGCATTAAACTCGAGCTCCAGGATAAAATTGATATTCTACAGCAGGTCCTTGGACCGTGCGGCCTTTCAGCCTATGCGGCACCGACTCGTCCGACCGACTCGGTGCGACTCGACTCGACACGACACGACTCGGCAAGAGTATAAGAGTCGTATTTTTTGACTAGGCTATTATTTTTAAATAAAATAATATTAAATAATGTTAAAATTTGTTGAAAGTTACATAAACTATATTTTTTAAACTACAAATAGTTTATCAATTTATTATATAAGTGATCTAGTCTAAAAATATTTTGGGTATTTATTTTTAGATCAGTCAATTTTTTTAATTATTCGGAATTTAATTTATGTGGGGACACGAGTGATATACAAGGTTGGGCCCACAATGTGTGAGCTTACGTCCTCGGGAGAGCGAGACTCTACCTTGGTTTCCACTATAATAATCGAAGGATACAAGTACAATGAGATGATAATGATAACATGGGCAAAAACAGCTCGAAAAACGATCAAAAACACTCAGTCGGGCTCGAAAGGCTGGCAGCCGCGAGTTGTGGTCAACAACTCGCAGAAAACACTGTACCAGCAACAACTCGCAGAAAACACTGTACCAGCAAGAACTCGCGAATAGTAATTTCCGAGCAAGAACTTGCGACTGGCACTATATCGACAAAATCTCGCGAATAGTGATTCATGGCAAGAACTCGCGACTGGCACTGTTCACACGAAATCTAGCGAATAGTAACCCATATGAAGGTGGCCGCGAGTTTTGGTGCGAAAACTCGCGGATGGGGGCTGAAAAACGATGTCTCGCGACTGCATTAGCGAATTTGAGCCAGAGTCTTGCCTTGGGAGGTGCTAAGAGAGTCTGAATCCATTTTCAGTGCAATGGAGCTTCTATTTATAGAGAAATCCAACACAATTAATAAGTTTCAAGCCGAGGAGCCCAATTTCACTGGATTAAGCCCAAAGGTACCTAAATAATATTCAATTAAATTAGAATAAATGCCATTCTGCAATAGAACCTCGGAAATGCGTCCCGATCGAGAATTAGCCGGAAATATCGATGAGAAAATATCGGAGAACCTCGTAAAATAATTCACTGCTTCCAGATGTTGAATATACAGCCAAAAATATCGCCACAACTTACCGGCATGCTTCTCGGGTGCCAAATTACGAAAAAAACCCTTCGACCCCTTCTGGGGCCGAACTTGCCTGAGACTGCTAGAAACGATAGTCAAATGCAAATATGTACGCCCGGGAAGTCCAAATTACGAGAATACCCCCAAAACTATAGAATGACGTAAATAGACGAGAATACCAAGAATACCGAAAATACCATATAGCCACGTCGGACGAGCTCCTGGGGCATCGTGATACCAAAAACATCCCCAGGTAATATCAATAAGATAATTCAACTTTATAAAAAATGAATATAGTTGTCTCCCCAAAAAGCAACAATATTTTGGTCCATTATCGCTTACACGATTAATTCACAAGTAGATAGATTATATGACAAAGTCATGAATGCATATAAGTCATTTTTCTAATGAATAAAAAATATAATTAATGAAGAAATCAAAACGACGTCGTTTTGTGTCAAGTGTCAAGAGTCGTAGCGAGTCGGAGAGTCGGACGCAGTCCGACACGGGTACGTGAGGAAAATTGGAGAGTCGGTGTAGCAGAGCTTTCAGCCAGCTTAGTAAAGAGCCCACCATCCACTTTGGGAAAACTTCTTCAGAAAATCAACAAGTATATTAAGGTGGATGAAGCACTGGAGCTTGGCTATCGGAAATATAGCGGGAATTCTGAGCCTGCAGGTGATCATAGGGTTTCCTACCCTAAGAAGCAGTCGCGAGAAGTAGCAGCTGTAAGCGAAAAAGACGTCCCCCCGAAGCAGGAGGACAATCGGGTGTATTGCGAGCTCCATCATAATCGCGATCACCCGACCCTGAAGTGCCCGCTGTTGATAGAGACAGTAGCGGCAATGAATAAAGAAAATCCCGACCGGAATGGTCAGAAGGGCAAGCGAGCAGAGTCCTCCCTAAAGGGCCACCAAGGTGACGATCGTCACAGGCCGCGGGGAAGAGATAATCGGGGGCAACCCCGAAACTATAACAATCGGACGGAGGACCGAAGGACTCCTCCGCCAGAACAAGAAAGGGGCCAACACGGTCGTGAGAACCGTGGTCAGTGCCGAAGAAGAAGATGGCGGGGCCGTGGCGGCAGAGCCCCGCAGAACGAGGGTGGAAGACAGGAGCAGGCCGCTCCTCCACCTGCGGAAACTGGTGCCCAACCTCCTCAAAATGAGGCGGCACCCAGAGAAGTAGCCAGAGATATTTATGTTATCTCCGGTGGTTTGAGAATAAATGAATCAGTCCGGGACCGAAAGAGAATTGCGCGCGGAGACTCCGCTGAGAGCTCCGAGTCTGTGGCACTGGTGAAATATGATCCAGTGGAACGGTCCTCCTCCTTCAGAGAGGACATCACTTTCACCCTGGCTGATCGGGAAGGGATCATCGATCCATGCGACGACCCCCTTACCATCACTGGGGTCATCGGGAATCGTCGTGTCCACAGAATCTTAGTGGACACTGGGGCTTCGTGCAATCTAATGAAGCGCGAGGTTGACGAAATGTTGGGAGCTGCTGCTCACGATCTCCCGATCGCTAACATAACTCTTTGGTCGTTCAACCAAAGGAGCGTTATTCCATGCGGGAAGATATTATTCCCAGTTACCCTTGGAGAGCCATCCAAGGACCGGTCGGAGGACCTAAAATTCATTATCGTTGAAGTCGACTTGGCTTACAACGCTATTATAGGACGGACCAGCCTTAGTAAGTTCGAGGCGGTCCCATCTACGTATCACATGATCCTCAAATTCCCCTCCATTCATGGAGTTATTTCTGTTAAGGGGGATCAGAAAGTAGCTAGGCAATGCTACATGAGCTCGTGCCGAACTTTGGCACTGATTAAAAGGGCTCGGGTGGATCTGCTGGAAGAGCTGCCACACCCGAGGCAAGCAATGGAACCCGTAGGGTTCAAATTGATTAACCTGGTTGAGGATGACTCAACCAAAACAACCCGCATCGATGCCCATTTAGCCCATGACTTTGAAAAAGAACTGATCCACTTGCTGAGAAGCCACGTGGATATATTCGCATGGACCCCGTACGATGTTCCGGGGATTGACCGATCCGAGAGTGAACATCGGATCAACACTGAGCCAGGAACGAAGCCTGTTAGGCAGAAAAGGAGACGCTATTCTCCGGAGAAAATCGAGATTATCCGGGCTGAAGTGAATATGCTGCTGCGATCGGGATTCATCAGAGAAATCCACTATACTGAATGGGTTGCAAACCCAGTGGTGGTCTCCAAACCGGATGGGAAATGGCGAATGTGCATCGACTTTACCGATGTTAACAAAAGCTGCGAGTCAGACCCTTTCCCTTTGCCGCACATCGACCGACTGGTAGATGCTGTTTCTGGTAGCACCATGATGAGTACCATGAATGTTTATTTTGGGAATCATCAGATCTTCTTAGCTGAGGAAGATCATAAGAAATCATCATTCATGACCGAAGATGGAGTTTACTGTTATGTGGTTATGCCATTCGGTCTCAAAAATGCTGGGGCAACATACCAAAGGTTGGTCAACAAAATCTTTAGACAATTGATCGGTCATATGATGGAAGTATATGTTGACGATATGATTGTTAAATCTATGAATGATGAAGACCACCTTTCTTATTTGTCTCGTTGTTTCGAAGTATGCCGAAAATATAAGCTTAAACTAAATCCAAACAAATACTGCTTCGGGATCCGAAGTGGAAAATTTTTAGGATATTACGTTTCAGAGAAAGGCATAGAGGTTAACTCTGAGAAGGTACAGACTATCATTGACATGCACCCTCCTAGAAACAAAAGAGAGTTTGAAAGGCTTACTGGCCGGCTAGCCGCACTGAGCAGTTTATTTCGAAATCCACAGACCGGGCCTTACCTTTTTTCAGAGTGCTAAGAAATGCAAGCCATCTAGATTTGACCGAAGAATGCGATCGGGCCATCTCCGAGCTGAAGACTTATTTAAGCACTCCCCCGGTGATGGTAAGTCCAACTTGTGATGAACCTTTGGGGTTATATCTTGTGATATCCGAAGTTGCCGTCAGCGCAGCTCTGGTAACCATACGAAATGACATTCATAGACATGTTTATTATGTCAGCCATTCTCTGGTATCTGCTGAAACCAGGTATTCCACCTTGGAGAAATTCATGCTAGCTTTGAAAAAAGTTGTATCCAAGCTGAAACATTATTTTGAAGGCCGAACGGTCTATGTCTATACGGATCAACCTATGAAAGTGCTCCTTAAACAGAAGGATTTGAATGAGAGATTAGCAAAATGAGCTATAAAACTCAGCGCTATGTATCTGGAATTCCTGCCCCGAAGGGCGATCAAAGCTCAGGTTCTAGCCGATTTTGTGGTTGAAATGACCCGATCGGCCATTTATCTTAACCAAGAGGATGATCGATGGACGATCCATGTAGATGGGTCAACCTTCGGGGGAAGAAGATCGGGCATTACCCTGACAACGGTACAATGTGATCTTATTCATTCCGCAGTCAAAATTTCCTTTGCTGGAACAAATAATGTGGTAGAATTTGAGGCAGTATTATCAGGAATGACCTTGGCTCGAAAAATGGGAGTTAGCAGAGTACGAATGTTCTCAAACTCGAAGTTAGTAGTAGAACAGTTCGCATGGAGATTTGAAACTCATAATCCGGTGATGAGGTTATATTGCGTCAAAGTTCTGGAACTATCCAAAAAATTCAGTGAGTTCTCTCATGACCATGTGCCACGAGAACAAAATAAGGTTGCCGACGCACTCGCCAGATTGGCCTCAGGCATACCTGACATAGAGCCAACCACTATTTCGGTCCATATTCAGGACCGACCTTCGGTTGAGATTCCAGTGACCGAACAGTCTATTGAAGAGACCGGGGCTCTATGCCATGAACTCCAGGGCATGAATATTAACGCTACTGAATCTCCGGGAGAACCCAATTGGATGGACTCCTTTATTAAATACCTCTCAAACGGCTATCTCCCTGAAGATAAGTCTGAAGCCAGGAAAATAGAGGTTCGGGCTAAAAGATTTACCTTAGTCGATGGACGCTTGTTTAAAAAGAGCTTTGAGGGCCCGCTTATGCGCTGTTTATCTGATATTGAGGGTGAAGCCGTCATGATTTATGTTCATGAAGGGATATGCGGCATTCATTCAGGGGCTCGATCTTTATACAACCTCATCATTAGAGCTGGATATTTTTGGCCAACATTGCTTCTGATGCCAAGCAATACACTAAGCGTTGTGCCATATGTCAATATCATACTCCACTCCCGCAATTGCCTGGGGCTCACTTATCGATTACCCCATTGCCTTGTCCATTTGACAGATGGGGGATCGACATCCTCAGACCTTTTCCCCGGTCAATAGGGCAAAGAAAATTTTGTATTGTAGCGGTGGAGTATTACTCGAAATGGATTGAAGCAGAAGCAGTAGCCATCATCTCAGAAAATGTAGTCAAGCACTTTATATGGCGAAATATTGTGAGCCGCTTCGGGATTCCCCGAGCGCTCGTATCTGATAATAAGACTTAGTTCTGCGGAAAGAGCATACGGGATCTATGCACCAAGTTGGGCATCATCCAGCATTTCTCATCAGTAGCTCATCCCCAAACTAACGGACTTACGAAAGTATCTAACAAGGTTATCCTGAAGGGATTGAAAACCAAGTTAGAAGATTTTGGAGGTAAATGGCCCGAACACATCTATGAGGTCCTATGAGCATACCAAACTACACCTCGCTCAACAACCCAGGAATCACCTTTCTCATTGGTGTATGGGACCGAAGCTGTTAGCCCGGTGGAGGTTGCCATCCGATCACCTTGGATATCTCAATACGATGAGCATATGAATGGTGAAAGGAGATTCTTGGACCTCGAGATGATCGAAGAAAAAAGAGATGCAATCTATGCGCGGATGCGTGCTTATCAGCGAACTATGGAACGGGCCCATAACAAGCGAATCCTCCCAAGAGAATTCTTTGAAGGCGATCTCGTCCTTAGAAGCAGTAAAGTGCAGAGGAACGTTGGAAAGCTAGACAGAAATTGGGAGGGACCGTATCGAATATCAAAGAAATTGGAATCAAGTGCGTACAAACTTGAAACATTGTATGGTATAGAGGTCCCCCGAACTTGGAATGTCATGAATTTAAGGCGATATTTCTTGTGAATCTTCGATTAATGTGTTTGACTCAATAAAATACATTCCATTAAACGTAAGTAGAAAACAAGTAAGTGCAAAACAAACTATTTCTAATGGAATGATGGACAAGTCTTGAAGTTGGGTGACTTAGGACGAATCTGGACTGGTGACCGAAGCTTCTTGTCCGCAAGGCTCCCAAGTTGTAGTGACCGCTCTGACGAGTCAGATGCTCATGCACTTGCCTAGCCCCATGGATGAGTTGTGATTCTCCCAGAACTCATTACGAACTAAAACACTCCCTTCAACGGCATTCAGTCTTTAGAAATGGCCCTTTGTACCTATGAAATCTACTACGGTAAAAGGAATAGTAGTCAGCATATCGAAACATAAGATCGGTCCTAATATAAGACGTATTATGAGCAAATCTTAGCCAACAAAACCTAAGGGACTTTATTAGAACCAAGGTTCGGCCGAAGCTCATAAAAACTCATATTAAACGCAGACTACGCTTATCCAATCGAGTAGTGACTCCAAGGACGGAATAAGAGTGACCCATACACAATGCAAAGCGACTGATCCTATCAAAATTGATACGAATAAACCAAACATAATGTCTGGGACCGATGGTTAACCCCCTGTAAGCGTCCCCGATCTTACACTTGGTGATTAAAACAATTTCGTTAATATAAAACTTATTAGTTTATTTAGAAGTTGGTTATATTACTTCGTTCTGGCAATTAAAAGAATAAGAGTTGAAGGAAAAAGAGTTATATTTAGAATAAGAAGTAAGGCAGATACAAAGTATAAATCAAATCTAGCTAATCTGCCCCTCTTCTTTATCTTCAACCTCCGGCTCCTGCGGTTCGGTCCGGGCCGCGAGCTGCTTCAGTTCTTCTTCTTGATCGGCCACCTTTTGGTTGACCGCTCTCTCCATCTCTTCAAAGAGATAGAAGAAATGGTCTTCTTCCAGAACAGGTTCTTCCAAAGTCGGAATAACCTGAAACTTGCCATCTTTTTCAAGTGGCTCGATCATCTTCCATTGCTCGTCCGAAGGGGAAAGCCCGAACTGCTGAATAACTTGCTCTCGCATGTTATCCAAATACTTAGCAGTATAAACCCTATGTATGTTATCCGCTAAAGCGAATAACAAAGGGGACCGAGCGAAACCCAGAACTGCTTCCCGGACCGAACCTTCGGTCGAAGTGCGGGCCCTTGTCAACTCCTCTTCCAAGTCCGTCTTGTCTTCTTGGGCCCGAAGGAGAAGCTCGTTCAGCTTGTTCCTCTTCTCCTGGGCTCGACCTTGGACTTCGTTGATTTCATCTTCTTTGGCCCGCAGCTTGGTCTCCAGGTCGGCAATTCGCCCCTGAGCTGTTTGTCATGTCTTCTCCAGCTCATAGATTTTATCGGCTAAGAGCGAGACCTCCGTCCCGGCCCTTAGCAGCTCATTGTCCAGTCGGTCACGGTCCTCCCGTACCACGACCAACTCACTATGCTTGATCTCAACTTGCCTTTTTGCAAGGTCAAGTTGATCTTGGACTTTTTGGGATACAACACTATCACCCTGGTTCTTCTCCACGGTGATAGCAGTTCTGAAGGCTTTCCTCAACATCTGCTTAAGATAACACATTTTAAGGGATGAAACTTCGGGCCTTTATGTTAAGTAAAGTTACCTTGGTGGTGAGGTCGATGAAACCTTCCATAATGTCTTCCCCAGATATGTCCGCTTGGACGTTTTTTGGGTTCTGCTCTCCATAAAGGCGGAAGTCCTTCAGGAAAGCATTCCTCCAGGAGGTTAATTTCCTCCCCTTGCTGAACCTGTCCAGTAGGCCCAAAGCAACTCCCCAGTCGGAGTTAGTCTTAGGGTCCGATGCAGGCTCCTTCAAAATGATCCTTTTAGTAGGGACCGAAGCGCTCTCCCCCCTTTTCAGCCTTTTCAGATCCTTCGGGGTTTCCGCTTCGGTCGCCCTTTTCCCTTTTCCTTATGGGATCGGCGGCAGGGAGACGTTCGCCTTAAGCTGAGGACCGGGGAGAACCTTCTCCACGGGAACGACTCCCTACAGCAATAAAGCAATAGTTTTAGTACTAATAAAGGAGGTATTTCCGATTTGATAGATGCTGGATAAGCTCAAAGAAGGAATCTGAGCATTTATCACCTCCTCTACCACTCCAAATACCCGAAACGCAGGCCCTTCTCCGGTTGAAGGCTGCTCTGTGCAGCGAAGGGTCAATGTTTCTGCGCTGGTAGTTTGGATCGGGGGGTCCCCGGACCCCGAAGGAACCAGCGTACCCCCCGTTGCTGATTCATTCCCCTCAGCGCTGCCTGATGCTTCGCGTTGTCCTTCAGAAGGACGGACCGAAGCAGCTGCCATGCGTTTGAAGCGAGAGCTTGGCATTGTCTCAGTCGAATCTGCAAAACAAATACATAAGGATCAAGAAATGATAAAGTAAAAACATTACTTCATACCCGATCCTTCTGATGGATCTGAGCTAGAAAACATCCCCTTCGGGGCTGGGGCTCCGGCCCTACCCGCAACACCTATTTCTATTAATCTTTTCTCCTGAAGCAGATCTATTCGCTTAAGGCGTGCTTCGGGAGGGGGGAACATCGCAAGCGTATTTGCGGTGTCCGGACGGGAAGGGTTGAACCTACTTCGGTCCAACTGACCTATGCGTGGGTGAGTTATGTGCGGCCATACTTTCAACAGATCCACTTTTGGGATTGTTATCCACACATAACAGGCCTTCCAAGCATGGAGAGACTCTTCTTTATCTACAATAGCGCACTCTTTGGTGCGCACCGCTATATAATACAATTTGCGGCAGCCTAACAGACCTTTCCCCTTTCGGGATCCTACCAAGAACAGGTTAAAGAAATGTTCTAAGGTCGGGGCTCGATTCTATTGGTGACAATAAAAAATGAACTCTACTATATACACATAACTGCCCGGGAATAAAACAAAAGTGGGGCAGTGGATCTCTTTAAGCACGGCCGCTACAAAGGGATGTAGCGGAAAACGAAGCCCGCACTTTAAAGAGACGTAACTAACCGGAATAGCATATGTCGGCACATTCATTTCCGCCGGAAGGAAACATGGAATATCTTCCCGTCCCTTCCAGATAGAATAATGTGCCGGAATCGAAAATCTAGACCTAAACTCCTCAATATCCAACTCAGATATGGAAGGGTATCGCATTTTGTGAGGAGCCATAAATGTATACCTTAAGGAAAGTGGATTGAAAGAGGTTGAACGTGAAATCGATTGAGGGCACACAGGGCTTGCTGCAGTTTTTCCTTCGTGATAATGACGATGAGGAGAAACAGTGCTCAAAATCCCAATTTAAATATTAATCTCTCAGCCAATGGTGAGCCGCCACGTAATACTGCCCAAGACAGTGACAGTACAAAGCGCACTCATCATGCCTCTTGAACTATCGAATGTGAAGAGGCGCAGATCGGGAAATTAATATTTAAAGAATAACAAAGATAAACTATAACTTAAATATACGTTATTAAGTTTTAAACGCAATTAATTCCTACACTAAGGGAAAGATCGGTCCCCTGGACGCTCACTACCTACACGTACGGTCTCATGTTCTCACGAATGTGCAGACATCATGTGATCGGCATTGTATCACCTCTACGATGGCAATCAAGCCCGAGGGGTTAGTGATGAGAACTTTAGGACCGGGTACCTTGTGATAGGTAAGACACATTAAATATTGGGCTAATTCAAATAGTGGAAACGAATTCTTGCAGCCCATTTGTACACTTAAGGAAAAGCGACCCGATGTTTAACGAGAAGACCGAAGATAACCTTAGGCGAAATAAAGTGTTTTCTTGTAACTGGCTCATTGGTTCGGTCCGAACGGTTACAGACTCACGTTTTCCACGCTTCGGGCCTCCACACATTTACCACGCCTCGGGCCCGATCACGCAGACCACGCATCGGTCCCAACCTCGTTTTACATCCCGCGATAACAACCTCTAACAAACCTGTCAGAGGCGGTTACAGAGCGTGATTTACACACGCAGCTAACTCTATAAATACAGGGCGCGACGACGGAAATAACAGGACCTTTTGGACGCGTAAGAACAGGCCGTTACCCTGCCGGAATTCTTACTGCTTTCTTTTCCTTGTCATTTTCATTAAACTTCTGTTGTATTCATTTTGAATTATTTGATTAGTGAACAAGCTAAGAGTATAATCTGCTCTTTGTCAAGTGGTTTTCATCCCAATTCCTGGAGTTTCCACTATACATCGCCATGTCATCATTTATTTCCAGTTTTTAATCGTCTTCCACAACAAAAACAAATCAAATCGAGTTCGTTTGTTGATGAACCGGACGACTATTGGTACCCCCTAAAAAGGGACCATAACAGTAAGTTTTGGGAGTAGTTATGTAATTTTCTATTAAAACAATTGTAAATCTTTAAACCTAAAAAGTATAAGATCCACCAACCCTTAACTCAATTTAAAACCATGAACGGGAAAGTAGGAACCATGAGTCTTGTTACTTTTTCTAACAGTGTCATAATCATACTACTTTAAAATTAGCATGATATTTCAAATTATTATATTATTAACACTGTCATAAAAACAATGAATCAGTGCTATATAACATTTAAAAAAAAAGTCAATTAAAAATAAATAAATTAAAATATTAAAAAGACATATATTTAATAATTTGGCATGATGTTTTTTATGAATACAATTTGGGTTTAGAATGTAATATTAATTACTTTTTTACAAATTCGATTACGGTTTATGGTGAACTTGATAAACATGATGGACAAATAAGAATGAATTATGTAATCTATAAAAATGAGTATATTATTATTGAACTTTCAAAAATAAATGTTTTTTAATATATTATTTCAATTCATATATTTTTTTAGTTAAAATTATTTAATAATTAATTTGAGAAAATGACGTCTTTGGTTCCCAAAGTTTGCATAAAATGACAAATTTGGTCCCCAAACTTTTAAACGGCAAATTTAGTCCTCAAAGTTTAATATTTGTCAACTTTGGTCCCCGAAGTTTGATTAATTTGGCAAATATAGTCCACAAAGTGGCAAAATCGGTCCCCAAATTTTGATTTTGACAATACCAATCCTCAAAATTTACACATACTAACAATTTTAGTTCCAGAAAGTTAGGACTTCTTGTGTAATACCGGTCCCCAATTTGTGTAACGTCTCGTTAGGTGTTTATGAAGCGAAGAAAATTTGTTTCTTCCCTCGCTCGTCTTCGTTGGGGACTATATTTTCCACGTTTTGCAAACTTTGATAACCAAATTTACATAATGTTACTTTGACAACCAATTATGCACACACACTAAACTTTGGGAACTGGTTTTACCAAAAAAATTGATTTTAGAACTAGTTTTGTCATTTTAAAACTTTGGGGACCTCTTTTTACCAAAATGTATAAAGTTTAATGATCAAATTTACAAAGTCTGAAACTTCGGGGACCAAATTTGTCTTTCGCCCAATTAATTTGGTAATATATCATTTTTATTCATTTATATATATTTAAATTTACTATTTATGAATAGTGAAACATTGCTACAATTCGATCCGTGAACAAGAAATTTTAATGGATCACTGAAACGTTATCAAATCGTTGTCAAACCGTTATCGAACCGATATTGAAAATGTTATTAAATTTATTTATTTTTATTAAAAATATATTTTAAATTTTTTTAAAATAAAATTGATGAGGATTCCAGGACCATGTATCCAGTAAGGGGTGAGCCCAGTTGCATTGGACCAATCCATAGGACAAAAGACGAATTCGTATGGCCCAAAATCCTTAACTTGACATATTTGAAATGACCGGCCCGATGGCCCAACAATATTGTAGGACCGAAACTGGACTTAGACAAAACCAGGAGCACTCGAGGATCGACCCTTCATATTGGTCCACACATCCTATGCCCCGGGCCTCTACACGCGTTCCACGCTTCAGGCCTAGTCACGTTGTTAGTGCTTCGGACCCAACCACGTTTTCCAACGTATGAAAACAACATCCAATAACCTTGTCAGAGGCAGTTACTATGAATCCCCAAATTCCGATCACTCAAGTCCAGGGAACACAGGCGGACGGCCGTATCGACCAAGTTGATCCCGATCGAACCAAGTCTTGAAAGAAACCAGGGATGCTGGGAAAAAGGGGTGAACAACGCCTATCCAGGGTAGAGCCGCACTACTCAGCGCACGGCAAGCCAAACAGCGTATCTGCTAGAACTGTATGAACCTTCTTCGGTCAGGAGACAATCGGCTAGCGGCGCCGAAAGGCCTGACGCCGAGCAGCCAAATAGAGTCACGCCCGGCAGCGTCTCCATCCGATATAGGCTTACCTGGCTGCATAAGACGTGCACAAAACGACACATTTGCATTCACACAGCTAGGGAGACATATAAAAGGAACACTTAGGAAGAGGGGAGGGGATTGGCCTTTGCCCTTACTGTTTTATCTCGAACGCTTCCTTTACCTCGCCCTTTTAATTAACAATCTCATTTTGGAATGAACTGTTTCATAAAGGAATCGGCTAAAAGTATCTCTAGCTCTTATTCAAGTGATTTTTTCCCTTTTTTCAGAAGTTTTCTACTCTAAATTTGATGTGTCTTTTTTCATTTTTATTCACAATGGCTCCCCATACACAAATAAATCAAAACTGACTTCGTTTTATAGCGAATCGTACGACTGTTGGTACCCCTGGTTTTCCAACCATAATAAAAATTATATAAAAATATTATATTTTATTTTTTTAAAGAAAAATACTTCAGCTCATCAACCCGCCCGCCCAATGGACCGAGTGACGGGTCAATCCCCCAACCCAAATGAACTCGATTAGGTTTGAAAACATTGGCTATAATACAAACCAACAATTGCCAAATATTATATAATCAATAATTTAAAGAGTAGTGTTACTTATAAATATGTGTTGTGTGGTACAAATTTACTGTACAAATTTACCCTAGAAGGGGGATTAATGAGAGTATGAGAGAAAATTAACAAGTGGGGTTGTGTTTGTGTAAGTGAGCCAGTAGCTGACCGCCCGGTCGAACCGGTCAAACCAGTAACCGTTACAAAAACGGTCTGTGCAATTCTCTTTTTTACAAATTCAATCTATTTTCCGTCGTTTTGGAGAAAATCAGAAGATGAGAGAGAACTGAGAGGTAGATTACAACACGGATAGTTTTGGAATATCGAGCATGGGGTCCCCCTCTTAAAAATTTTAATCTTTAACAAGTTTCTCTGATTTAGCTTTTGAATTTCTGTCGAATGTATTTAATTTTTCTTTATCTTTGAGTTATGTATTTTTTATTTATTTTTCTTAATTTGCTTCTTAAATCTAGCATGTTAATTTGTATTATCTTGACTCTTGATTTCTACTGCAATCTTGTATGTTAATTTTTGAGTCTTGATTTCTTCCCAGAAACTTGCTCATTTATTATTATTGTGAATTGTGTAAAACTATTTATATACTCTTATATATATAATAATATTATAATTATTAGATGTAAGTGTAAATTAGCCATTTANATGCCCTCCAACTTACAAAATTGCAAGAATGACACCTAAAGTTATCAATATCGTTTGTTTTTTACCCCTGACATTTAGCACCCAGTTTTCCGTAAGTTGAAAACCGTTTGAAAACTCATTACAATTGTCGAAAATAGGACCCGTTTGAAAAATTATACAAAAATTACCCTTAATGTTCAACAATTGTGCATGAAATATTAAAAATTTACGAGTTCATTAAAGTGTCAATCATAAACGGTATTGAAAACTTGAGGTGTCTTATTTGCATTTAATTGAAGTTGGAGGGCTATAAATGCATATTTTTTATCAAAAAATGTACCATATTTGCAATTTTGTAACTTGGAGGGAATGTCATTTACCCACCCCGTAAGTTGGGGGGCCGTGGGCAAACATCACCCTTTAAAAAATATATATAGTTAAAAATATTTTATTTATATTTTTTTTCAATTTATGTTTGGTTTTTAAACTCTCAAAAAATGCATTATAGCTTGATTACTTTCAATTAAGATACTAATTATTTATAAAATAATAAAGACGGGCTTTATCCGAAAACCCGACCCAATAACTCATATCAATCGGTATTATGTTGGTATACCGGTTATGTTCGATATTTGTTAGTATGAACGGTATGATTACTATGACTTAGTTAGAGACATGGTTGGCGGGTACTGTTTCAATGTTTTTTGCCAATTTTATCAAAATAAATCAAATTTGTCACACGTTATATTTTTTACTTAAATTGTCATTTTAAATTTTATTGATTGAATTATTAAAAAAATAAATATTTAGAACTAAAATTACGGAATAAAATGTGTTTTTACTATTTTTACCGTGCTCCCAAAAAATACATTCATTTATCTCATACTTAATGTTGGCTTGTATTAGTCTCTGTATTATTTGTAATGAATGTATTTCTAATCATAATTAAGCTAATTTATATAGAGATTTGAAATTCAATTTGGGATTTGAATTAGTGAATACTGAATAATATGTATTTTATATATTTTTATTTTAACGTTGCATATTTATGGATAACATGAGTGAGTACTCCCATTTATAGGAGCCCAATTTGTAGGTTATGATCTAAAAGATATTGGGCTTTAGAGAGGCCCAATTGGGTGTTATTGCGACGGACGAAGAGAAGCCGTCACTGATGCTCTTCTCTTCTTGCTGCGTTCTTTCGTCCCTCCCTTCTGCTATTCGACCTAATCCTTCCCAAGTTCGTGAGAAACTTTGCTGTTTACAGCAGTTCCGTCATACCTTCTTCGATCGATATACTCTCGAGCGAAAATGGTAGGGTTTTCTCTTCAACCATACGGTATACAGTCCATGCTGAAAGAAGGACACAGGCATTTGTCTGGTCTGGATGAGGCAGTACTCAAGAATATTGATGCCTGCAAGCAGCTCTCTACTATTACTCGGACTTCCCTTGGACCGAATGGTTTATTTCATTTTCCTTTCTTTGGCTTTATGTTGTCATGCGTTTCTGTTTTTGAATTTTTTGAGAAATTGATTCGCATTTCTTTGATTCAGCTTCACATTTCTTGATGTGTTTGGGTTATTAAGCTTTATGCGATTACGAGATTTGAGCACGTTTTTGTATTTCCTTTGTTTTTCATGTAATATATATTCAGTTTCGCATTTTTGCCTTTCTGGACTCTTTCTACTGAATAAACCTTCAATATTTCTATGGAATTGTACATGTCTAGTCAGAGTCATTGTATTGACTCACCTTCCAACTTTCAACTCATTTTTTGTCATGCTTTTGCAATTCTTAGGTATGAATAAGATGGTTATTAACCATTTGGATAAGCTCTTTGTCACCAATGACGCTGGAACTATTATTAATGAACTAGAGGTGCAGCATCCTGCTGCAAAAATTCTGGTTTTGGCTGGAAAAGCTCAACAAGAAGAGATTGGGGATGGAGCCAACTTAACTGTTTCATTTGCTGGCGAGCTTCTTCATAATGCTGAGGAACTCATCAGGATGGGTTTACACCCCAGTGAGATCATCACTGGATATACTAAAGCGATTAGTAAGGTTTGAGATCCTCAGTGCCATCTATAGTGAAAAGCATAGCATTTCCAGTCTTTTTTGTGTGTGGTGATCTTGATTTCATGTCATTACAGACTATTGAGATACTGGAGACATTGGTCCAAAAAGGTTCTGAAAATATGAATGTAAGAGACAAAGATGAGGTGATTTCAAGGATGCGATCTTCAGTCGCTAGCAAACAATTTGGACAAGAGGATGTGCTGTGTCCTTTGATTGCCGAAGTAACTATTTCCTTTTTTATTTAATTCACCTTTCTTGGTTTCCTAAGCTTCATATGTTTCTTGGAAGGCTTGTATGCAAGTGTGTCCCAAGAATCCAGAGAACTTCAATGTCGATAACGTCAGAGTATCAAAATTGGTGGGTGGAGGCTTACATGATTCGAAAGTGGTTAGGGGTATGGTGCTCAAGATGGATGCCATTGGGTCCATAAAGAGAGTTGAAAAGGCGAAGGTAGTATTAAATTTGTTACTGCAGTAATATCTCCATGTCAATGCATTACAGAAAAAAGTGGGCATGTAAACAAATTATCTATGCATATATTTCGATCCCTTATAGAAATCATAAATTCAAAATTTGGAACATTTTTTTGTCCAAAATGGACATGCGTATATTAATGGTATTGTGCTGGTCATTTTATTCTAGATAAACCTTCTAGGAGCTAATCATAATCATCTACTCACTGCTGTATAGGTTGCTGTTTTTTCCGGAGGTGTTGACACAACTGCCACAGAAACTAAAGGCACGGTTCTTATTCATAGTGCTGAGCAGGTAAATGCAAAACTGATCATAATGCCTCACTGCAAGATGGACCATATTTTTGTAATGTTTCCCTTTTTTCCTATATTTAATTGTCGATTTGTATTTGAATAGTTGAATGTGCTGTTGTTCATTAGTTTACCATATTTAATCATTAATTCTTCCCCTCTGTGATTTAATCTGGTTATGAAAACCCTTCCATGAATAGATTACTTTTTTAACATTCAAGGGGCAAATAGTATATACTTCAAATAAAGTGTATCTTTCTACGTGGTTTTTTATTATTCTTAATGCTCAATTTATCAAGTGGCTTTCCCTTTGTTTTCTCCATTAAATTGGGATCAACCCAATTTTGTGGTCCATTTTCAATTTTTTTTCAAGATTGTATATAATACTCGATGCAGTTAATGAAAAGGGCCAAGCTGAATGCTTTGAAGTATTTTAAACTTCATTGGAAACTTTTAATTTCTTTTGTGAACATTGTCCTGTTGAATGCAATCCTATTATTTCGCAATGTTCACTTTTCCTGTTGCATTTTCCTCAAAGCTTGAGAACTATTCAAAGAGTGAAGAACAAAAGGTTGAAGAGCTTATAAAAGCAGTCGCAGATTCAGGTGCAAAGGTTATTGTTAGTGGAGCAGCGGTTGGGGAAATGGCACTGCATTTTTGTGAGCGTTACAAGTACATCTGCTGTCCTTTATTGTGTACACTTGTTCCTATTTTTATTTAGATCTGGGAAGGATATTATCTGATAGCCATGAACTCATATTGTCTCTGCGACTAAGGGTTTTTCTATTAATATCTTGAGCATGATTTTACAGGCTCATGGTTTTAAAGGTAAGCTCAAAGTTTGAACTCCGCCGAATTTGCCGCACAACCAGTGCTGTTGGTCTTGTAAGATTTACTTACCAGAAGTGGATTCATGCCCATCATGTTCTTGTTTCTTATATTTTTACTGTTTCTGTGAGAAAACAGTTGAAGCTTGGCCAGCCAGGTGCTGATGATCTTGGATATGTGGATTCCATTTCGGTAGAAGAAATAGGGGGTTCCAGGGTATGTTGCAAGATTTATGTCGTTCATTTCTTAGGCATTGAGAATTTTTTTAATGTGATTGTTGGTTCACAACACCCACCAGGTTACTATTGTAAAAAATGAACAAGGTGGAAGTTCAATGGCAACTATTGTCTTACGTGGTAGCACTGATAGCATTTTGGATGACCTTGAAAGAGCAATTGATGATGGTGTGAATACATATAAGGTAGTTCATATTGATTTTATAATTTATGTAGTTTGACATTTCCCTAGTCATTTCACACCCTCACTGCTTATTTAAATGTTACATATATTGAATTGGAAATTGTCTATTTTTTTCTTTATTGCAGTATATCTTGCATTTATTTTCATTATTATGTTATAAGATTTCTTCTGTTATTCACTAGGCAATGTGTAGGGATAGCCGAATAGTAGCTGGGGCAGCAGCTACTGAAATTGAGATAGCTAAAAGACTGAAGGAGTTTTCTTTCAAAGAAACTGGGTATGCATTTCTTAGATTCACGTGTTTATTGTCTAAATTTCCTCTATCTTCTATTATCTCATTTTTTCTAATGATGTTCCCTTGATGCCGGTAAGTACTCTTGATCTCTCTCATTATTTACTGGCAAACATGAACAATAAGTTTGTTTATTGTTTTATTCAATAAAGTTTTTCCTTATTCCGCTACATATTTATTCTAACTTTTAGACTGCTGACTATTGTGGTAGTTCTGAATCGTTAATGATTTTTTTGTCAATTGATTACTCTAAAATGTTCTCCTCTAGACTGGATCAATATGCTGTTGCAAAATTTGCTGAGAGTTTTGAAATGGTGCCTAAGACATTGGCAGAGAATGCTGGGCTGAATGCAATTGAAATTATATCATCTTTATATGCTGAACATGCATCTGGTAACACGACTGTGGGCATTGACTTGGAGGATGGTGTCTGCAAGGATGCGTCTGCTTTGAATGTTTGGGATCTTTATGTCACCAAGTATGTTCTTATTTTGATGTTAACATAATTTAAAAATGAACATGATATCTTGAATTGTATTTTCAGCGTAGAAATACTACAGATGGTATGTTGTTGCATTGTTTCGAGTAGTATCGCTCATTGCTTTCATCAATTAAAATGATTTAAACCCAAATCTATTTTTATTGAAACTACTGATGAAATTTCATCTGTTTTTTCTTTTGCCCCTCAGATTTTTTGCCTTAAAGTACGCCACAGATGCTGCATGTACTGTCCTTCGGGTAGATCAGGTGCTTTCTCCAACCATTAACACTCTTATCTTTTAGTGATAATAACAAATAAGAATATGGTTATATCTGAGCAAAGCATGACTTCGAGAAATTTGTGTTGCACTATATGGAATCCCTGAGAATATGAACCTGCAATGTATGTATCAAAATGTCTGCAATAAAGGAAAAACAGTGGCATTCCCGCACAAAATGTAAATGTAACTTGATATCCAAGTGATGCATGCAAGGAAGTCTACTGCTGGACATTATCTTAATCCAGTTGTTTTACTATTTCACTGAACTTCTCAAATTGAAAGAATGCTTTAATGTTGATAATCATCACAAAACTGTAAAGGACATTCATCCTAATCCAGTTGTCTCTGAATGCAGATAATAATGGCTAAACCAGCTGGTGGTCCAAAGAGCAACCCTCCTGCAGGGATGGATGAGGATTAAGTTCCTGGAAAATGCGTGTTAATGTTAATGTATGCCTTTCTGTCGTTTTCTCTTATCCGAATAGCATTATCGTGCGTTTTTGCAGCCTCCTAGTCCTGTTAGTTTTATTGTGTTTTGGATTTGGAATCGCTTTGAAAGTAAACTGATTGATTGTGGTGATTCGAATAGGAAAAGATGTGTGTGCATGATGACTATTGCAAACTTTAAATTCACTACAATTTCATAATGTTGAGAGCATAACATGTAAAGAGTTTGTTGATAGAATGACAAAGTTTGTAACTTTTGCATTGGGTTGAATTGTTATGGACCTGACCTGGACATAGCGGTCTCACCTATTGCTGTTAAGTCATGTGCCCTTGGAATGTTGTTGTACTGATTTGTCGCTTTTGAAGTGGTCTCTCTCAATGTTCAATGACTATTGACACGTTCCTGTACTCATTAATCATCCCTTTCTTTGACACTGTGGTGCGGATATGTAATCAATGTTTTAGTGTGTTATTCTAAAACAAAAACAAAATAGTGTTGTGTTATTATTATGATTTGCGAAAAGATTGATAACTATCAATTGCATTATATTTACCCAACAATTGCACTTAACACAAGTAGTCCTCCAAACCTGTGTTTTCATTAATGGGTAAGATTTTTGTATTAATGTATAAAGATTTTTCACTATGGCAAGATGTTTGTGTTTTCGTTGTCTTTGTAGGATTACTAGTGCAATTTTAAATATCTTCAAAGTGTCAATTTTATGACATTTACATTGCATATATATTAAGTGTTATTTTTATGGAGGATGGCATTTAAGATCTCCATAATTTATATGATTTGGTAACTTTAATGTCCAAAATTTCTTAATTTTGGTGAATCTAATTGTAAAAGTTTTATGGCAAAACCACCTCACATAATTTAAATTACTGCAGTATAATGCATATACAATGTAAATTAGTATTTAAATTTAATGTATATGATAAATTAAATGGGCGAAAGGTAAATTTGGTCATCAAAGTTTCAGGTTTTGCCATATTTGGTCTCCAAATTTTATACATTTTGGCAAAATCAATATACAAAGTTTTAAAATGGCAAAATCAGTACCAAAATCATTATTTTTTTGGTAAAATCAGTCCCCAAAATTTGTGTGTGTAGCATACCTGGTCCTCAAAGTGATAGTGCGCGGATTTGGTCCTCAAAGTTTCGGGATTATGGCAAATTTAGTCCCTAACACCGTTAAAGGTCCCCAAAGTTTGCCTTTTAGTCCCAGCAAACTTAGTCTCTAATGTATTTTTTCGCTCTATCCTCACGCTTGTTGAACGAATTTATAGGGACTTTGTGCGTTCTTCAAACCCCTCACGCTTCGGGGAAAACAAAAATACTTAATACGCTAATGCTAATGGCGTTAAAAAATTGGGGATCAATTTTGGTCGAAATCTAAGTCAACTTCGAGGACTAAAATTGTTAGTATATGTAAACTTTTGGAATCGATATTACCAAATAAAAAGTTTGGGAACCGGATTTGTCACTTTAAGGATTCTATTTGCCAAATTAATCAAATTTTGGAAACCAAATATGTCAAAAATACCAACATTTGGGATTATATTTGCCATTTAAAAGTTTGATGATCAAATTTGTCATTTCATATCAACTTTGGGGATCAAATACGTCATTTCCTCAAATTAATCCTAAAATATGAGGACATTTTTTGTACTTGGATATAGAATTTGCAAACATTAAGGATCATTTTTATCAAATGATCAAAGTACATGAATTATGGTGTCAAATTATAGTATGGAAATAAAATTTATCAAAATGGGGATAAAACATGTAATTTTCTACTTATTTTTCATTTTTTTGCAAGAACTAATAAATATTTATGTTTTATAGTAAAATGTAAATGTATTCTTCTATTGCATCGAATAGGAATAATAATAAAGATTTTCACGGATAATTAACAAGATTTTATCAAAAAGAAAAATATTCATTAAAATAATAAAAATTTATAATGTAAAGTTTTGGCCTTGGTTTCAGTGTAAAAATGCCAAAAAGAGATTTGAGATATGTTTTATATATTACCTACATTATACTTTAATTTATTAAATCTGACAAAAATCTCGATACTAGAGAAAGCAAGCAACATGGCCTAGGTTTCATTACAAACTATTACACTCGTGGAAATCGAGGTTGACTACATTCTTTATTGTATCAAATATATTGTTTTAATACAAATTTATTCAAAATATTATAATTAAAATATACCTTAATTTAGGGTACCTTTATTTTCTAATTTATGATATAATCTCTTTCTTTCAACAATTCCATTTGAATATATTTTAATAAACTTAATGAGTAAGCTATTCAAAGTTATGCAAACCTTTTTTTGGTTTAAAGTAAAGATAAGTTGGTAATGTGTGACATAATATTATTACAAAATTATCATATTTATTTTTGTAGAAAATATAATATTGTTTTGAATTGACGTGTCATTAAAAGTATTTTTATAGTTTTGCATGACCAAAAGTTAGATCTCGACATATATAATTATTTGGCGAAACAAATATATATAAAATTGATATTTTCTAGATTGACATTTCTCATGATAATCTAAAACAAATAGAGTTTATGTGAATTTATATATAAGTTGAAGGGATGTTGCTTGTTTGTATCAATATTTTTAAAATACATATAATTTATTAAATAATTTTTTATCGAATTATGCAATCAATATTAAACCGTTATTAATTTGTTTAAAAAATAAACTATTAATGCATAAATCATGATAGCGGGTCAGCTTTAGCTGATCGGATTTACCGAAATGATAAGGCATAAGTCGATCGGTACATTTTATCAATTGTATCCAATCGACACCTTGATACTTGACTTGCGATGGAGTCAAATGATCGCCATGGCCGATCAAAATCATCAGCAGCAAAGCAGTGTTGGGCATCCGATCGGTGCGATCGGTAAATGGACAAATGATCGATAATGGTGGGTGATAAAATGTTAATAATGGCTGCTCCATCAATTCTAGATGGCGCCGCACGACTTTTGGGAAAATAAAATTTATACAAGTCAGCTCGAGGGCGGTTGATGTGATGATATGAGATTACGATTAGATTTTTTATAATATTAAATTATATCATCACCTCTATAAAAGGAGGTATACGATACCGGAGGAGATAAGTTCTCTCATCCGCCTGCTAAGCTTACATTCTTATTGAATTCTTCTCGGGTTTTGTGTCCCGTTGATTTTTCTCTCGATTCTCGGGTTTCCCACGTAAAATTCTTTGTTTTTGTTGCTACAGCAACCGAATATCAGCGGTCGTCCACTAAAATCATAAATATTAAGACAAATTAATTATAATTTAATAATATTATTTTATTAAATAATTAACCCAACCAACCCATTTACCCGTCCTTTAAATGTTTCGGGTGATGACCCGATGGTGCAATCCAAACATTATTGGTTTAATTTTAAAATACTAATATCTATATGTAAAAGAAATAAATTAAATAAAATGATAAAGCACTGAATAGCTAATCATTTTTGTTTGCTGGTGGGTGAAATTGTTTCTTCCTTTTTTTACATAAAGATGAAAAATAAATAATTATATTCTTTTTGCAAATTCATTTTCACCAACAGACAAAATTCAGAGACTTGTATTTGACCCAACAAAAAGAAAATATACCAATACACTTGTATTTAACAATGAAGCGTGAAACGAATTGAACTTGAATGTTTTTAATGTTTGAATTTGACTCAAAATATAATAAATTTGTTTCATATTTGTAGAAATCGACGGTTCGAGTCCCCGAACCCCAAAAAAGTAAAAATAATTGAGATTTAGTTTATTATGAATTCAAACTCCATTTGATTATAAAATTAAATTCAAACTTAAACCGAACTAACCCTGTCTTTTTATATGGAACCACTTTTGGTAACTCCATTTGAGAATGATAATCAATTGTTTTAGTTTTCATTTGTGTGAAATAATAATAGGCTTTTCTTGTGACATTATATGACCGAAATACCCTCTTCTCACGCATACTTGATTTATATTCATTTTAAATAAATATATTATATTACTTTAATTTAAACATAAAGTTTGATGTAATACTTATGTTTACACATCTTTATTTTTAAATTATATTATTTATTTAAAATTACTAACTATACGTATAAAGTATTATACAAAAATTGGAAAAATTTAAAGGCTTACGAATCCCCAAATTGATTAACGGGATGAATGTTTCATTAGGGTAGACAAGATTGCAATATTCCTTGGAAATATAGCCAGCAATTTGTGAAGGTACTCAAAACCCAATGAATGTTCATCAATGTATATGATTAGTGTGTGATTGCGACATAATTCATGGAGATTTACATCAAATGCGTTAAGACGGGTGAGTTCCTTTCTTATTGTCTTTGTATGGATGGATGAGTTATGAAAAATCCTTTTAAAATGATGCGGATGAGACTGAGATATGGAATGTTTCTTCATTACTCCAAGGTTTAATGTCATCTATTACTATTAGCTTAAACAGTGTCCAGCATTCGAGAAAGTGATAGGCATGATGTGGAAATGAGAATATGGTTGCTTTCAAGACGAAGAATGATGAGTATGTGTATCTACACCAATTTCCTTTTTAAAAAGGATTTCTTTTTGTGATTATTGATTATGTGAGTTGGTGAATTATCTTAGTGAGAGGGTTTTTTGTTAAGAAAAATATGATGATACGAAGAATGTCAATGAATTCTTAAAAGCTTACCGATTAATCCATTACGCCATTCCTCTGCACCTCTTTTGCTTCACAAGGGTCCAGTGTATCCATCATTTTTCCCTCTCTGTTGTTAGGGACCGAGCAGGCAGTGCTGATCTATGACTTACGAGGGGGACGAGAATCCAGGCAGGCTTGGGGCCACGTTGTGCAGTTAGCAAAAATGCACATTTCCATGGAGTTGTAAGACTTGGGTCAGGGCACTTTGGTTTTCAATTTTCATCCAAGGAAGATAGAAAAATTGAGAAGTGGATGTGTTTTTGTTTTCTTTTTAATTAAAAACATATCCCTTTTATTTTTACCCCCTCTCTCTTCTGTCTATGCACTTTATTCTCCTCAAGATTTGATTTCTTTTTTTCTGTGTACTGGGAACGAGGTCTGTAGGAGAGACTCACCTCACACCCCATGAAACAGAAGACCATATCAGTATATTGTCCCTTGTTTATCTTTATGTCTTGCATTGTCCTGTTTTCAACATCCAGAGTCTCTTTGTCTCGCAGCGTCCCATCCTTCATTCGGTTTTGTTTCTTTGCTTTGGCACTTTTCTAATAACTGAAGCAATGGGCAAGTTCTTCTATCTGGGCATCTCAGTTTTATCTATTTGTTGTTTACTTTCATAACATTGGTTTTTGGGTTTTTCTCTGCCCCTTTTTTTGCTATAATTTTGTGCCTGTTCTCGGCTACAGAACTGGAACATCTTGATCGTCTTGTTAAAGATATTGAAACAATGAGAGATGAGAACTCGAAGAAAAGCAAGGTTGATGTTATCTTCCGGGGTAAAAGAGAATTAGTAGATCATGAATTCTGCTACTTCTCCAGTTATTTGTTACAAGATTGCTGATCTTGTTTTCTTTTTCTTTAATATTTCATTATGAAGTTTTCATGGTCAAAGAATCTAGTCAAAAAATGGCTGAAACCCAAATTCAAAACTGAGGATTTTCAAGCTGATGAGATTATTTTTGAAGGTAAGAACATGTTAAAGCCTTTCACCTCTGAATACTTCTGCCATAGCCAAAGATCTGACTCAGAAATTTTACTTTTCCTTTTCCCCATTCAGATAATTGGGATTCTTCATTCTCTTTTTTACAGATGTGGGACATATAACAATTAAATGCCACATCTTTAAGCTTTTTTGTGTTTTTTCAGGTGTTGTTGATGAGGAATGCAGTGATACTTTCGCAGAGAAGGAGGCATCCAGTTTCAAAAAAAGCAACACAGGTGCAGGTAGAATCAGGAATCTTGTTTTCTTTATGGACCACTTCTTTGTTAATTACTTGCCATGAAGAATCCCTTCTTGTAGTAGTACACTTATGTGTGTTTTGTATTCTCCAGTGCTTTGCCTTTATACTTGTTGTTTTACTCACAGAGAAACCGAGGAGACAAGCTTCGAATCGTGCTCAACGATGTAAGGCTGAGTTTGATGCTTACCAGACTACAGATGTTCAAAACTACAGGTACCTGTGGCCTTGCTTGAAATTTGATCGAAGTATCGATTCATATAATGTATTCATTTGATTAACAGGATCTTCGCCGCTACGTGGAATGTGGCCGGAAAATCTCCACCAGATTACTTAAATCTTGAAGACTGGCTTCATACATCACCTCCTTCAGATATCTATGTTCTTGGGTGAGTTCATAAGTGTAAACAAATATTTAGATGATGACTAATTTAGTCTTGTTGTTTAGTTTTCAAGAGATTGTTCCTCTGAATGCTGGGAATGTTTTGGGAACTGAAGATAATGGTCCAGCTAGAAAATGGCTAAGGCTAATTAGAAGAACATTAAACAGTTTGCCTGGAGATTGTGGTATTTGTCATACACCTTCACCGGTTCCTGATCCAATTTTCGAGCTTGATGATGACTTTGAAAGCTCGGATCACGACAAGGTCCCCTCTTTCTTTCACCGTCGTTCTTTTCAATCGTTGAGCCGAAGCTTGAGAATGATGGATAATGGCATTCCAATGAACCAACCAAGATTCGAACGCCGTTTCAGTGTGTGTGATCGAACTAGTACGAATGATTACTTTGATCCAAATGAAAGATGGGATGGTTTCTTCGATGAAGAAAACCCGATGAATGATTCATCGTATAAATTCCTCTCTTCACATTCGTATACTTCGCCTATGGATGAACACAAAGAAGCAAATCCAGGACAGTCACGGTATTCTTTAGTTGCTTGCAAGCAAATGGTAGGGATTTTTCTTACTGTATGGATAAAGAGTGATCTCCGGGATGCTGCCCAAAATCTCAAGGTTTCTTGTGTTGGTAGAGGATTAATGGGATACCTCGGAAACAAGGTGCATATTCTAACTTTCTTTGTTACAACACTTCAATTGGTAATTCATTTGATTCACACGCAGGGCTCCATCTCAATTAGTATGTCTTTGCACCAAACAAGCTTTTGCTTCGTTTGTAGTCATTTAACTTCCGGAGAAAAAGACGGAGATGAGCTGCGGAGGAACTCAGATGTCATTGAAATATTAAGGAAAACCCGATTTCCTCGAGTTCATCGAGCCGGAGAGGGGGACGCACCTCGAACAATACTTGATCATGAGTATGCTCTCATATACATATTTTGTTCTGTGGATCCTTAAGCTATTATCTCTGTTTTCCACAGTCGAATCATATGGCTCGGTGATTTAAACTACCGAATCTCCCTTTCGTACCGATCCACGAAGGCTCTCGTTGAAATGCACAACTGGAGAACTCTCCTACAGAATGATCAAGTAATTTTAGTTGTTCATTATAATGAACTTATTCACTGAGAAATGAGGTATTTGATTCTTGTGTAAACAGCTACGAATAGAGCAGAAAAACGGTAGAGTATTTGCTGGATGGAATGAAGGAAAAATTCATTTTCCTCCAACGTACAAATACTCTGATAACTCAGACCGATATGCCGGTGAAAATATTCATCCGAAAGAGAAACGAAGAACTCCAGCATGGTAATTAATCTTCTTGCATTACATTTTGTTGCAATGATCATTGAATTGTTCATCGTTCTTGACATAAAGGTGTGATCGTATACTATGGTACGGAATCGGGTTACAACAATTATCGTACGTGCGTGGAGAATCGAGATTCTCAGACCATAGACCAGTATGCAGCATTTTTTTGGCTCAAGTTGAGTCAATAAACAGCAATAGGATGAAGAAAAGCATGAGTTATTCGAGCTCTAGAGTCGAAGTCGAAGAACTTCTACCATTTTCGTATGGATTTAGTCGCCCTCATCGCTGATACATCGAATCCCAAAAAGTAAGTCATTTTCTCAATGGATTCAATTTGTTTCTTTTATCTTTTCCGAATAATGAACAATTTTTCATGGCGTAGAATCATCAAATGAAGCAACAAGTACTCACATTGACTACATTCTTATGAGATGATCATTTCCGGGTTCGAATCGGCTCGATAAGCAACACCTCCAAGGCATTCGATAAATGGGGATGAGATAGAGGAGGCAAATAACAAGGGATAGATAAATATACATGTAGTCCATTATTCTTACAACAACATTCTATAGTGTTGACATAGTTGTAGGAAGTTTTGGCGTACTAGGAAAATATTGATTTCTTCTATAGTTTTAGCATAATTTGTAATAGCATATTTAGTGGTCGAAATTTAAATTTGTGAATTGTGATATATTAGATCTTCTAAGTCTGTAAAATGTGATAAATCACATCCTCAAAGAGACAAATTCATTTCCTGGAATTTGATTTTGAATGAGGATATCATTTGTCATGATTGAAAATTCTATGGATAAATTATGTCATACAAACTAAAATTTGTAGATTAATTTTGATAAAACTTTGAAAAGTATGAGTATCAATTTTGTAACCTTCATCATTTGATGATCAAAATTATTAAAATCATAAAACTTTTGTGATCAAAATTATCAAAACAATAAAATTATGGGGACTAGATTTGTGTATTCATCGATTTTTTTATTTACTAAATAAACAATTTTATGCTATTTATTAAGCACACCTAATTTTAGAAAAAATATGTAGCGATAATTTTTCGTAAAAACACGTGCAGACCAATAAATGGCCATCTCGATATACTTACACACAAAAGTGACGTCGTTTTCTTCCTTTGAGCGCCAGCTTCGGACAGTCACCACTTTTGGCTATGAATTAAATCATACGCTCGTAATGGTGATGCGAATGCTTTTTGACCAGGGAATTCTTCTTTTGTAATCTAATTAAATTAAATTAAATTATCTATCTCCATAAAGTTATTAGGATATATTATATAGTGGGATAATATTTAGGAATTTTTTACTAATATCAAGTATTGATGGTACTTTAAATTTCGGTATTATTGCTTGTTCGATATATAAAGTAAATATATAGATCTTCAATGGGATTTGGTTGGATATGACTATTTGATTTTATATTTTATATTTATTCATACAATGACTATACCGTCAATTGTCATCAAAGTTTGACTAATTGATATTGTTGTCAATTATCATCTAATTTTTTACGGATCAATAACAATAATGATTTTCATATTTTCATATTTTCATAAAAACAATAGTATTTTATATCAAGTACGCACGTGGAACATGTGGAACTCAAGATGGATTCATACATAAAATTGGAATGTGATGACATACATATTTAATATAACATTGAAAATTGGAATTAATATGAGAATTGGATGTAGATAAGGATGACGTGAATGACGCAACCCAATTTAAGGAGTAGGAGCTTCTTGCTTTTTGCTCAACATAAATAATAAATAATGAAGAAGCTTGCGTGGATTAGGGTTTTTGCCAGTCTGACTTATGGAAATACTCAATTTAATTATATTGCTATTATTATTAACTTCTTGCGCACGTGACATGACGTGACTGCAGTGAACCCAGAAATGTTTCATAAGATGGGTTTCTGAATCTGACATCAACCTTCACGCTTTGGCTTCTGCCCATTTCAATTTAAAAAGCTACAATTTTAAACCCTAAATCGATATTTTAAATTAAAAAAACTCAAGTATATTTGTTTATTCCTCTTCTTTTGTTGCCATCGCAATGCAAATTCGAATTGGGGATCATGCTGTTGAATTACCTAAATAAATGGCTGTTAATTTGTCTTGTAGGCCCATTTTGGTTGTATTATTGGGCTGCAAATTCGATGTTTGTATTATAAGCCCATTGGGTTAGATTGGGTCGATAAATTAATGTTTGTATTATGGGCTCATTTAGGTTGTGTTATTGACCCGATAAATTATGTTTGTGCTTTAAGGCCTGTATTATATGTATAGCTTGTAAGATAATGGAGAAGGTGTTTTGGGCCTAGAGCTATACAACACCCATTCTCCAATTTTCTAGACACACGTGTTTGACAGATATATTTTTTGATTCGTTTCGACATTTGATACAAAATTATATTGTTTTAATTTCTTATTTAATTGGATTTGTTCATCGTCAGAAATAACTTATGTGATTTTCACGATTTTATTATGTATTCGTTATACTTGTGGATTATTCGTGCAAGCTATGATAAATAAAAAATTTGTTGTTTTTTTGGAGGTGGACATGCGATACTCATTTTTTATGAAGCTAAATCTTATTATAGAATAAATTGATAAATATTTGTAGTTTTAAACTTTGAGTTTATGCAACCTTCAACGAATTTTAACATTTATTTAAATATTTGTTTTCATTTTTAATATCATTTTATTTCAAAATTCGAACCGAGTCCAAAATCCGACTCTTACAATCTTGCCGAGTCGAATCGAGTTAAGTGGTGCCCTACCGAGTCCGTGCCACATAGGCCTAGAGGAAAAACCCAAAGAAAATTGAAGATAAGCTAAAGAAAAAGACTTGCAATTGTAGAGTATAGTTTTCATTTAATCAACCAGCATAATAGTTAGTCATCTAATCAAGTATGAAAGTAATCAAACTCGAGTATTTTTTCAATATTCGAGTTTGCCGTGAATGATCAGGTTCGGCTTTAAGTTCGAAAATTAAGGATCGATTAATGATTGAGTTTCAATTCGATTGAAGTTCTACTAAAATTTTTTAAGAGTTTGAATTGCTGAAAATAATAAATATATGTACATCCTCGTGGATAGACTTGTTAACCTCGAACAAGTTAGAAACGTTTCGAGATGCGATTAATTAAGAATTCAAAATAAATTTGAGCTCGACTCAGTTCAAGAAAATCAAACCAAAACTTGAGCGTTGACTGAACCGGCACGAATTGGTTCGTCTGCATGCCTATACCCACTAAAATCACTAGTTTAAAACGAACAATATTATACACATAGAAAATAAGTCATTACATTTAATATTGGAGCGAGATTTATGCTAATATATATCTATGAATGATCATGCTAAATAAATAAGAGGGAATAATGAGCTAGAACTCTCAAAATAGATGAGAGAAACACAAATGAAGTACAAATACATTTTTATAAAGTATAAATCAACACTTGTATCACCTGACAATGAGTTTATTTGGTTTAGCTTTTTAAAATTACGGTGTGGTGAGATGTGGTAAAGGTGTGGTGAGGTGTGGTGAGATATGATGATCGTGAATTTTTAAGTATGTTTGGTAAAATTGCGGTATTATGATCGTGATTTATATAAAAATATTAATATATCATTATATATATAATAATAATAAATATAATTATATTATAATTAATAGAAGTAAGGGTAAATGAGTTTTTTTCCAAAATAACGATGAAGCCACAGCTAGTTTTAACAGCTGTGATGATATCGCAATTTGTTAACGATTATCACATCGCAATTAAGCTTGTATTTTACGTGCATTAAAAAAATCACGATTGGACAATCTCATGGTACTTTTAATCATAGTACCAAACAAAGCCAATGTTACTTGGAATTAAACCTAAACTTGATGGATAAAATGTTGATATTGAGTTAAAATTGATGGGCCAACTGAACCCATTAAGCACACACCTAACTTGGATTGTAAATATGTGGAGAGGGGGACACAAGGCTTGTCCCGTCAATCTAAATATTATGTCCATCAATAATGCACTACAAGATAAGAAATCATAATCATACTTAGTTTATTTAATGAATTGTGTTTACATATAATGATGGTAACTTTATAAATATGTTTTGGTAAAATTTTTGTACTTTATAGGGATTTATTTAAATTTATAAATATAATAATATTATAATGATTACAAATAAAAATAAATTAATCACTTTTTAAATCACGATATTGTTACAACTAATTTTAATAATGATGATAAATCATAATTTCTTAGTGGTGAATGCATCATAATTTTGTTTTTGTTTTGTGTACATTAAAAAAATCACTGTTTGAATATCTCACCGTTAGTCTATAGTAGAACCAAACAAACCGACTATAGTCCCTAAATAACAAAAGCTCAATTGAGCGGATGACATTTGATGTCCCTAAAGTTTATAAGATTTGACAAATTTGGTTCTCAATATTTCTTAATTTTGATAAATTTAGTCTACAAAGTTTTTGAATTGCAAAACTAGTCTTTAAATTGAGTTTTTTTTAAAACTAGCCCGGTATTTCATAAAATTTGGTAAATCCAATCCTCAAAGTTTTAATTGTGTGGCAAAATTAGTTTTCAAATTTTGGGGATTAATTTTATCATGTATGGATCAAATTTACTAAACTTGAAAACTTTGGACACTATTTTTATTAAAACATTCAAAGTATGAAGACTGCGTATGTTAAATTAAAATTTAGGGATCAATTTACCAAAATTATTAAATTTTAATAACCAAACACGCTATTTTCTCTTATTTATAAAATTACTAATACAATAAGTAATCTAAACATTAAAATGTATGTCTCGAAAGGGGTTTTGGATGAATAAATGATGACTTTCAAAACTATCAAATGTAAACTATGGGCCTATTTATTCATTTGATAGTGACTACATATTTGTAGGATAATATGTATTTTCTTGAAGCAATAATTTGTATGGAAGGAATTAAGCTAAAGTCCAAAACTGGTGTGGGGAGAAAATAATTAGAGCGCGGGGCCCTCGTTGCTGGCGTTAGCTTTCTTGTCCTTCATACTTTTTTCCTTATTCTCCATTTATGTGAAAACATACCTTATTCTTATTTTCACTTCTTTAAAACACACCTCAAACTTCAATTTTCTCTTCATTCTTCTACTTGTAGCTTCTGGGGAAAAGGAGGTGAATGAGATTTATTAGAAGGAGTTTTCTTTTGTAGCTTTTGTGTGATTAATAAAAAAGTCATCTTTTGGTGATTCTTTTGAGGAAAGTGAGTTTTTTTGCAGCTGGGGAATTGATGGAGTTGTAATAACATATCAACGCTTCAGTTTCAGGCAAGTTACTTTGTCTTGTTATTCTTCACTTGTCTGAATGTAATGATGCTGAGAAACAGATCAAGAGCAGTAACAGGGAATCAAGCTATAATGGGTGATCAGTTTTATACCATCAAAACATTTTCTTCTTCCCCAATTCCATCATTCTTGGGTTCACCAAGGTTTTTCAATGGTTATTTGTCGACAAGTTTAGTAGATCCAGAGAGTGTTGCATCTAGTCCTGTTTCAATACTTGATACCAAGAATTCAGCTTTTTTTGTGAACCAATTTGATAGAAATCACTCCAAATCTTCTCCTGATAACAAAGGAGAAGCAATTGGTCTTGCTTTGATAGATTCCATTATTGAAGAAAAGAGTGATGATATATTACTCCCTAAGCCAGTAAACAGAATGATGTTGCTTGGATCAAAGCTTAAAGTTCAGATTCCGATGACAAATGTTACTCCGGTGGAATCACCGACTGAATTTGGTATAAAAACAAGGAGTCCTCAGCTTGCAAGTCCAATGTCAAGATCAAGGGATCTGATTAGGCAACTTTCACTTAAAGAAATGGAGGTCTGTGAGGATTACACCTGCGTTATAACTCATGGTCCAAACCCAAAAACCACACACATATTTGATGAATACATAGTTGAGAGCTGCTGTGGTGATGATGATCATAAACTAGAATCCAGCATTTTACCTGCAAATTCTCTAAGAATTTGTTACTACTGCAAAAATATCGTCAGTCAAGAGAAAGCAATGTATATTAACAGGTTTGATCTGTTTATTGAAGCCAGATAATCTTACTCTATAACTGAAGTGTTTGGTATTAATTTACAGGGAGGAGAAAGCCTTGTGCAGCAATGAATGCCTGTTTAAAGAAATGATGCTTTTAGAAGGTGATGGAATGAAGAATAAAGATGCAGATATGAATGCTTTTTTCATGTAGCTTTTTCCCTCCATCTGGGAAAGTGGATTTTAGCATAAGAGTTGCTTTGAGTTCCTTTCCCTTCAAGATTGAACATTAGAGAGGAAACAGAACAATTTAACTAGTTGGGTTATATTTTACCATGTATTGTGACTACTATAAAAATAAACAATTTTCCTCATACATAAACATTACAGAACAAATATGATGAACTTTTAAACATTAAATGCACGCAGAATTACATAAAACTATTATCCAATGACAAACTTATAAGCGATCACTAGAGATTGTCTAAAAAGTTAAAACCTAAAAAAGGTACTTGTGTACCGACAAACTTCACAACACTCCAGGACCACAAATCCAAGTAATGTTTAATTCATAAAATATCTGCACAAAACACTGCCACCTAATTATTTAAACATCACTACGGTGGCTTATAAGGTATATTACACAGTTGTAAAATGCTTAAGATATAAGACCAAGGATTTAGGAGCAATTTCTGAGAATGAACAGCAGTATGAAGATAGGGATGCATAAACTTCACTAATAAATATATCATCACAGCATTATAGCACACAGCACTAAAGGCACATAAACAAAGGACAATGTCTAGGATCAACACATATTGAATGTCGCAACACATCACAAGAAATGAAATAACAAGAACTATATGGTAAGTGATGTACTTTGAGATACATGAGGCGGGCAGGGAGTAAATAAAATGGAAAAGGGTAAATAGCTGGCAACAATGATCAGCACAACCATGTATGGGTACACAGCATCTTGGAAGGAATTGCTGCCTGCAAGAACGCTAAAGAGAATGGATTAGAAAGTGCTTGGAAATCACGACAATAATTAATTGGATTTCTTAAATAGTACCTGTCTATCACTTGGTATGGTCAACAGTCTCCAAAAAGAACCACAGAACAATAAGAATCTACTAGGAAATGATTTGTTGGCTAGGTGAAAAGGAAAAGCTCCCGGTGGAACGAGCCAAAGAACAACTGACAAATGGAACATGCGAAGCTTGCAACAGAAGCCATAATAGTTATCCGATCTAGGAACTAACCTAAATTGATGATCTACATTAGTTTTCCTTATCATATTTCTTTCCAAAAACACGAAATACGATGAAGGAGAAACTAAATATGCGGAAAGTAACAGTCTCCAAGTGGAAACAAGGGAAATAAGAGAAAAAGCTTGCCATTTCAGGCAAGTAAGGTCAAGAGGGGGGAATAGGATATCCACAACTATCTGACTAGAAGGAATAAGGAGGCTAGAGGTAAGGCTAAGCTGGAAAAGAGCAAAAATTCTAAATGTCAGATTATCTAAAGACTCTACAATATGTACAGAAGGTAATGGAAATGGATAAGAACGATGCAGAACAAATTACAACTTATGATGAGAAATTCCACTTCCTCAACAGAACCAAGGTGTATCCTTTCATTCCACGTCCACAATAACATTAGGTTCCATCCATTACTTTCCTCCATCCTCGTCAAAATCCATTTATAAAACCCACACCAACAATCCTTTGGAGATAATCGACCTTGCAGTGTAGCAGCAGCAACTCTAGTAAGTAATGAAAACTACTGATCCTCTTTATTATATGCACAACCTACCAACAAGCTAACAAAGCATCACTATGTCCTTATTTACTTAAACACTACTAACCACGAGCACTTATTCATTCATCGGCAATATCCAGATTAAGGATACGCCGAAGGGTCTTAGTTGCAGAGTCAGAAAAGTCAAAACCATTACCTGGTGAAGGACTGCGTTTCCTAACAGGAGAAGCAGGAGCTGACTTCACCATGGGTTCCACATCAATTTCACAAACCAACGAAGGCAACTCAAGAGAAGAAGTTCTTGTAGGCTTTAATGAGAACCTGGGTATTGGCAAGGAACTTGGGGGAGGTGAATTCGAGTACGCAGGACCAGCCCAGCGCTCTGCCAAGATTATATCTTCTTGCAGTTTTTCAAATTTAAACTGAATAGGTACATAAACTGATCGACTAGTCAATATTCTTTTGGAGCCTTTTCTGACTTTAATCAAACAAGGTGAACTAGTTTGTGGTGTCCGAAACTCTTTCCTATTAACAGGACTTGCGTTTGAACAAGCATCGAAAGGAATAGGGAGCAACCCATGTCCAGATTCAAAAGTCCTACAATTAATGGCCCGGAAATTCGCTGATGGTGGAGATGCAAAGTAACTATCTTTTGCATTTCCTTGGCCACGACTATAATACTGGTGGTGGTTATTCCTATGATGAGCAACAACAAGAGTCTCCATCCCACGTAAATTATAAAATAAACCTCCACGATCAGCTTTATAGTTCTCTCCCAACAACTCTAAAGTCTAAACGACAAACCAGAAAAATCCAACTTAACACAGACTGCTACCACAGAATTTCAGATCTCCTTCAACGGCAAAGCTATCTGAATATACCAACCTCAAAATAACGGTACACCTCCCCCAACAGATAAAACTTGTATGTATATCAGTGGCTAATAATAACACCGCGATTTAACTCCACAGTTGTTCAGATCTACACATATCACAAAGCAAAAAGCCAAATAAACATCATTAAAACCAAATAGAAACGAGATCTGCCAAAAAAATAAAAATACAAGCAAGCAAACACACAAATTAACAACAACGGAATCGAAAAACAATCGATTGAGAGAACAGACCATTTAGGAGTGCAGCAAAATTGAGAGATGAAGTGACGTTAAGCGACCGCAGCTTCAGGAGGAGGAGATGGAGTGGTGAGGCCGTTGGAGAATGGGAACTGTGATAAATCATTTTTTAATTTAGCATTAGCCGGATTTCAAACGAACTCAGAGTTGGATTTAAATGTGAGCTTCAAGAACGTGGTCAGACTTTAGAGGGGCAAATTGGCCAAATAACTGTCTGACGAAAATTTGTTGGTAAAATAACATCTTTTTATAAAACATTTGTCAAATACTACACATTTTTGTTTTATTAATTAAATAGCGTGTTTTCTATAATTTTAATAAAATAAAAAATTAATTTATGTATTAGTTATATATATTAATTTTAAATATATAATATAATATACAAATATGGTATCCGGCTGTACTTGAAAAAAATATTCTTTTTTAATATAAAATTAATTTTGTTATCAATCGATGTATAAATCATACGATTCGTACCGGTATAAGTCACAATTCACGTATTTTAATGGTATACCCGAAAAATCCTAGGATCCAACCCAAAAATACAATACCGAGAGTTATCAGGCAGAACACCGACACAACCTGATATTTATGTATAGACATGTATCCAACACGGTAACCCGATTCCGTTTTGTATTTCACATATCGATCGACATAAAAATATATATTCTGATTCGGGGTGTATGATCGATAAATTTATGTTTTAAAATAAATTAAATTTGTTTAATAAATCATTAGAATTTTCTAACATAAATTAAATTACGATTCGGTCGATACCCGGTATTTTAGCAAATTCTAACGATTTATTAAACGAATTTATTTTATTCTAAAACATAAATGTATTGACCGATATATCATTTATATACCACGAATCGGAACATATATTTTAAATAGATCGATATGTGAAATACAAGACGGAGTACCCGGGTTACACTGTCATATACTGGCCGATACATAAATATCGGATTGTGTCGGTGTTCTGTCTGATAGCTCTTAGTATCCTGCTTTTGGGTTGGATCCCAGGTTTTTTCGGGTATGCCATTAAAATACGAGTCGTATGATCGATATACGATTGATAAAAATAATAATTTTATTTCACGTATCATCTAATATAATATTTTATCCAATTTTTATATTATATTTAGTTATTATATATTTTTAATTAATATATATAACTAATCCATAAATTAATTCTTTTATTCTTATTAAAAAATTAGAAAACAAGTTATTTAACTAATACAATAAGAATAGGCTATTTAGCTATTTTATAGAAACATATATTTTGTCATTTTGGGTTGAGTGTTATTTGGTCCATTTACCCGAGAGAAGCAGAATACCCATTTAGCCCTTAACAGATGTTTTAGTCACTGTTTTTAGAAAAGTTGTATCTGTACTTGAACCGCTGCCATCAGTGCTAATTTATACAGCTTTGAAAGCTTAAATCAGTACTAATTAAGGATGATAATTTTGGGGTTATCCGTCCAGTTAATTGCATCTCTTAAGCATAATTTGATTAGATAGATGTGTGGTGAGGGGATAACAATTCTAAAATTAGTTAATGGTTTCAAATGTGGTAAATAATAATGGGTGACGTTTCTCTATGGCTCTCCAACCTAGGGTGATATCAATAGTTCGGTTTTAGTTTTGTTGTTTGTGAAGACAAGTTTAAACGAGCAAAAAAATAAATGAACACAATGATTTAACGTGAAAAACTCAAAATAGAAAGAAAAAACCACATTGTCGAGAGGGAATTTTCTACAACAAATTCAATAATCAATATATGACAATACAACACGGGACAATACAAAGAAACAACGATGAAAATAATGGGAAGAATGAGCTGCATGCTGAGATAATCAAAGGTTGGTTTGATGATGGAACAAGACATATCTTTGATCTTCAAATCTTCTTCTTTATATAGGAGTGAGTTGTCAATTTTCTTTCCTAATCCACTTCAATTCCATTGTTAGATCTCCATAAAACCGACCAATTTCCTTTATATGTGTACCTGTTTTGAATATGGTTATTTCCTTAAAACTATGTCAACACCCATGTGGCATGACTGATCGAAGTGGTCGGGACATATCCAACACTTAACACTTTTAGTGGTGTAGTTTTCTTTATAACACTACTCTGGTTGGGCCTGATTCGAATGGGCTTTGACCTCGATTTCCTGTGCTTGAGTATGCTTCTTGACTTTGGTTGTCCTTTCTGTATGGCCCACGTCATTCACATGGTACCTGATCTTACGATTCCCATCACCTACGGCCCTCCAACTTATGGATTGTGTAAAGAGCATACCCTATAAGTTACGAAATTATAAATATGACACACTAAAAATTGACATCTATGCATTTGTATAATTTTAACTTCAATTAAATGCACGTAAGACACTATAACTTAACAATATTGTTTATTATTGACCATCTAACAACATCGTTAATATTTTTATATTCTTATGTATAATTCTCGAACTTCAAGGGTTAATTTTGTATATAGATCTTATTTGTGTACTTTTTGAATTTTATAGATCAATTATACTAACGGAAATTTTTTTTCAAATTTAACGGAATACCGGATGCAGGAGTGTCACGGGTAAAAACAATGATAATTTTATATATTATTTTTATAATTTTGTAAGTGGAAAAAAAACATTTACATATCTTGTAGGGGCTAGTTATGCAAGCTTCTCAAATAGTAATTTTATCAATACTCATCTGCTATTAGTTTGATTATTCAGCATGTTATCATTTGGTTATCTATTAAAAATATTAATTTTTAATATATTTATTTTATTCAAATTTTCAATATATTATTTAAATTTTTTATGATGTTTTTTTTATAAGGGTGCATTTTTTTTGTTATTAATATCAATTTATTTTAAAAAGTTTTTTTAATAATTCACTTCATAATTAAATTTTTAATCAATGATTAAATAGTTGATAAATTGACCCCTCACATCCCTTTCGGTAGGGGTGGGATGCCAAACCGTGAAACCGAACCGAATCGATTTTATTCGGTTAAACGGTTTCGATTATATGGTTCGGTTTACGGTTAAAACGGTTATACGGCCGATAATCGATTTTATTTATAATTATCGATATTAATATATGTTAACCGTTTAACCGATTAAATTACTTAATCTCTATTTGGCTTAATAGTTTAATGGAACACCCAATATTTTTTCATGGAAGCCCACTAGTATGCTAGTATCTCTAAATAAAGAAAAATACTACATTTTATTTGTTAGTAGTTTTTATATTATTTTATGTACTTCTACCTTTTAAATGTGTTATATTCCACTCATATTTTTGTTTTTAATTCGATTTAATTGTTTATGTTGTGACAATTTGATTATTTTATGTATTTCATATTCTTTTGGGGTGGTGGCTCTTTTTATTTTTCGATTTTAGATTTAAGAATTTCGCTATAATTCTAAGAATGATAACATTAATTCTTGAGTTTAATTTGTTTTTTGTGAAATATCAAAGTAAATTTCTTGAATTATATCAAAAAATGTATTGACTAGACAATAAAGTTTGAATGAATATTTTGTAGAATTGTATGTTAGGGATTGAACACGTGTGCAAACAACCTTGATAGATTAAGTAAAACCCAAGAATTAAAGCAAAGAGAAAATAACGACACAAGAAATTAACGTGGAAACCCGGAAAATGAAAAAATCACGTGACCGACGGAAACAACCAAATTCACTATCACTTGAGAAGATTACAACACACACACACGAAGAGGAAAACTCGAAATACAAGAGTATTGAAGTACATAACAATGAATCCTAAGACCCCTTTATATAAATGAGGTGGTTGAGATATTAAGATAACAAACAGATATTCCTAATATTTGATCATATCTCCATATATGATTATCCATAATCAAATCATATATATGCGTCAATATATATCGATTTGATATGATATTATTTCATTCAATATCTCCTTCCATAACCACTGATATCTTAGACCAGTGGGCCCCACCATATCTCAATTCGGTCCTCGACCGATTGCCTCCATCTCATATCTTCGAATCACATGCTTCGATCCTCTACCGAATGCTTCGGTCCTTTTGTCACATTCGGTATTCCGTACTTCGGTCCTAAACCGATCCGTACCAATACCGACCATTCCATCTTTCGTGTGTGCCCCCATCGACCACACTGCCGATCGTCATTCAAGTGTGACCGATCGATACCAAAACCGATCTCTACACTTAACAATCTTCCACTTGGAGATCGATAATGCATCTTCTCTTGATAGTCCCCGCTCACCAACTCACTTGGTGAGACCAACTAGAGCTACGCACAGCTCTAGCTTCGACACAATGACTCCCTTTGTCAGCATATATGCCGGATTTTCAGTGCTTTTGATTTTCATCAGCTGAAGCACATTTCTCTTGAGCAGATCCCTAATATAGTGATACTTCAACTCAATGCGCTTCGTTCTCGCATGAAATACCGGGTTCTTCGCCAAACATATGCCATTCTGACTGTCACTGTACAAAGTCCGCAGATCAGTCACTTTACCGATCTCCATCTGGAAATTCTGGAGCCACACCATCTCCTTTCCTGCTTCCGAGATTACAACATACTCTGCCTCAGTGCAGGAAAGTGAGACACACTTTTGCAACTTCGACTTCCAACTAACAGTTGTACCGCCAACAGTAAATACATACCCCGATGTACTCTTACAATCGTCCAGATCCCCTCGAAGGTCGGCGTCCATGTAACCTGTTAATTCGATCGGTCTCCTTCTAAAACACAGCTCCCGCCCTGATGTCCCCTTGAAGTATCGTAGCAATCATAACACTGCTTCAAGGATTCAACCCATACAAGCTCTTTACCAATTTGCAGACTAGATTTTCTTTACCATGCGCCTTAAACCCCTCGGGTTGTGCCATGTAAATCTCTTCATCCAAATCACCATGAAGAAAAACCGTCTTCACATCCATCTGCTCAAGATGGAGATTCTCCGCAGCCACTATACACAAAATCAACCTGATCGTTGTCATCTTGATGACAAGTGGGAATACTTCGGAATGGTCAATTCCTTTCTGATGCAAGAATCATTTGACCAATAGTCTCGCCTTGTAACGTTTGGACCCATCTGCCTCCTGCTTTACTCTGAAGACCCATCTGTTGAGTAAGGTCCGATGTCCCCTCGGCAATTCAGTCAAGACCCAAGTCTTGTTCTTTGACAAGGACGTCATTTCGTCCTCCATAGCAAGCTCCCACTTTTCCTGCTCACGAGACTCAATAGTCTCTCGAAAATTCTCCGGCTCGCCATCATTAGTCAGCAATGTATGATACATTGCAGGAGTGTAACGATCGGGTGATATCCTCTCCCTGGTTGACCGCCTCAACACAGGAGTGACTTCTTCGACATTGTCATATGTCGTCTGGTCTTCATTCTGTTGATCGGTAACGGATCGATCAGACTAAGATTCTGACTCCTCGTCAGAAGTGATACCGATCGCCTCCTCCGATCGGTCTGGAGGTCCACTGCTCCCACTTGATGGTATCACCACTATCACCTCGTTAGACTTCTCTTTAGCCTTTGCAATAGTATCCTTGTAAAGTTGATCTTCGTTGAAGGTCGCGTCGACCGATCTAATTATTTTCCTCCATTCGGTTCAGAACTGGTAACCAAAATAATTAATTCTATAACCAACGAAAACAGTCTTTACAGCTTTAGCATCAAATTTATCCCTCTTCTCAGGGTCTATGTGGACATACGCAATACAACCGAACACTTTGAGATGATCCAGCTTCACCTTCTTCCCAGTCCACTTCTCCTTAGGCAACTCGCAATCCAGTGGTACCGATGGACTCCGATTGATCAGGTATGCTGTTGTACTCACAACATCCACCCATAAGGTCTTTGGTAGACCAATGTGAAAACTCATCGATTGGGCACGCTCATTCAACGTTCGGTTCATTCGTTCGGCAACTCCATTCTGCATTGGCTTGTTCGGGACCGATCGCTCCAGCTTAATACCGTTCGCCAAATAGTAATCTCTGAACTCCTCCCCGTCATACTCTCCTCCATTGTCTGATTTCAGACACTTCAACTTGGTTTCAGCCTCGAGCTCCACCTCTGCTTTCCACCTCTTGAATGTCTGGAACACATAAGATTTTCTCTTTAGAAAATAGACTCATACCTTACGCGTACAGTCGTCAATGAAGGTAACGTAGTACTTCGAGCCTCCAACGGACTCGACCGGTGCCATACCCCACATATCGGTATGCACGAGTTCTAGTTTGCTAGTTTTCCGATCTCGCTTCACCTTCGTAAAGGTTACTCTCCTCTGCTTGCGAGCACACAATCTTCACAGAATCCAACCTCTTGATCCTCAAAGGTCGGCAATAAGCCTTTCCGGGCCATGATCATTATGCCCATCTCACTCATGTGGTCAAGCCGATCGTGCCACATCTTCAGCAACCTCCTTCGGTCCTCCGTGGATCGGTCCCCATGGGACCGATCGTCTCCAGTGTAGTGAAAGTGGATCAGTCCCCATCTGCCCCGATCGGTTTCTCCACGTACAAAGTTCTCCACTTGATTCTTTTAGCAATAACCAAAGCCCCTTTGGTCACTTTCCATCGACCGCTCCCGAAAGACGTTCGATACCCATTGGAATCCAACGGTTTGACCGATATCAGGTTCTCACTAAGTCCGGGTATATACATCACATCCTCCAAGGTCCAACAATAACCTTTTGAGGATCGAATCGGTATATCACCCCCGACCTGTGATCTCCAAGAACTTCCCATCGGCAAGATAAACCTTCCCGAAATTCCCTGCTCTGAAAGACTTAAACAAATTCTGATTAAAACAGGAGTGAAAGGATGCACCTGAGTCAACCAACCATGACTCCACTGGACTCTCGAGACAGAGAACAAGTGCATCGTCAGATTTAGCCGCTACCGATGTTGAATTATCCTCCTTCTTCGGCTCCTTGCATTCCCTGCGGAAGTGTCCATTCTTCCCACAATTCCAGCAATCGGGCTCCCCCGATTCTTTGACTTTCCCCGATTCCTCGATTGGGCCCTGCTCTCGCCATTCTGCCCTCGGTTATTCTTCCGTCCCCGGGAAGAATATGCCACCAATGCATTACTTTTGGTATCCCCTTATACTTCTATCTCAATTCTTCACTGATGAGTCGAGCCCGCACATCATTAAAATTGAGTTTCTCAGGTTGACTACTGATAATATCAACCGTCGTCGACCAGCTTTCGGGCATGGTACCAAGAATGGCAACGGCCTGCGTGTCATCATCCATGACATGTCCAGCCATCGACAACTGGTCTGTAAGATTGCAGAAATCATTCAGATGTTCTGCAACGGAGGCACCCTCTCCCATCGTCATGGTATACAACTACCGTGTCAAGAGAACATGATTTGTCGATGAAGGCCGCTCGTACATATCGGACAGTGCCTTTATCATACCGTACGTCGTCGTATGTTTGTTGTAATTAAACGCCACCTTCTTCGACAAAGATAGTTGAACGATCGCCAACGCCTTGCGATCCAATTTCTGTCAATCTGCATCCTTCATCTTTGCCATCTTCTTTTTTTCTAACACTTCCCCTAAATTATTCCGATAGAAGGTATTAAGGATTTGGATTTTCCAATAGGCAAAATCAAATCCGTCAAACATCCTTAGGCTTCCCTTATCGTCACCCATCGCCAATTGCACCACTACCACCCCATAGCCACCACCAATTGTTGGGGATTGAACACGTGTGCGAACAACCTCGAAAGATTAAATAGAACCCGAGAATTAAAGCAAAGAGAAAACAACGACACAAGAAATTAACGTGGAAACCCGGAAAGGGAAAAACCACGTGACCGGCGGAAACGGCCAAATTCACTATCACTTGAGAAGATTACAACACACACACACGAAGAGGAAAACTCGGAATACAAGAGTATTTAAGTACATAACAATGAACCTTAAGACTCATTTATATAGATGAGGTGGTTGAGATATTAAGGTAACAAACAAATATTCCCAATATTTGATCATATTTCCATATTTGATTATCCATAATTAAATCATATATATGCGTCTATATATACTGATTTGATATGATCTTATTGCCTTCAATATCTCCTTCCATAACTGCCGATATCTTAGACCAGTGGGTCCCACCATATCTCAGTTCGATCCTTGACCGATTGCCTCCATCTCATATCTTCGGATCACCTACTTCGGTCCTCTACCGATTGCTTCGGTCCTTTTGTCACATTCGGTATTGCGAACTTCGGTCCTCAACCGATCGGTACCAATACCGACCATCCCGTCTTCCATGTGTACTCCGATCAACCACATTGCCAATCCTCATCCAAGTATGAGCGATCAATACAAATACCGATCTCCACACTTAACACTTTAGCTTTATGTTTATGATTTAGAATTCAAGAGTTGTTGCTAGCATTCAATGTAAACTAGAACCATGCTTGAATTGAAATTGTTATTGACAGAGGAAAAACAACTTAAGAAAAAACTTACGATTCTTACAATACTTAAGCAAGAATTCACTAATTAGCATTAAAACAGAAACTTTTCTTCTTGCTTCCAACTTCTGCCACTCTTAGCATTTCCTGAAGTAATTGTGCAGCGGAAACTTAGCTTAAGTGTTCAGCAATGAGATCAGCATTGGAGATTCTTTGTCTCTGAATTTTCACCAATTTATGTCTTCTGCTTTCCTACTCAAAATATGACCTACAATTTATCAATTTCAATACCAGGGAACTTCCTTGCACGTGGAATGGATCAAGGTTGAGCCTTATCTCCAAAGAAAAAAAATCTCTTCAAAAAATGCTGCTCAACCTGTGAAGAACAAAAAAACTTTTATTCTATGCGCACATCACCTTCTTCCTAAATTACTAACGAGCGTATGTGCTTGAGTTTCCTTTGTTCGACGATTAAACCCTGTGAGCAGCTATACTTGCAATAAAATGAAAATCTCATGCAATGAAACTACTCCCAGTTTTTTCCCACATCTTGATTTCTCTAAGCCATTCATGAAAAGATTTCTTCAAGTATAAGAAATACATATATGTCATAATTGTTGAAATATGAACTTGAATTAGGGAAATAAAATAAAGTTTAGATAATGAAATAATATGCTTATAGGTTAAAGTTATATTGAAAGGTTGTTACTTTTATGAAAAATCATGTTTTTTAATTTAGTAACTTTTTAGATTAGGATTTCTATAAATATATGTTATTGTAATGTTTAAGATTAGAATGAATGAGAGATGCATATATGAGATACTAAAGGAAAAAAATTTTATATTCATTTTCCATATTGATTGAATATGGAAGTTTTTCGTCTTATTCTTATTTTAAATTAAGAATTTTTTAACAATATCCTTGGACAGTAATACGGTCAAGGTTACTAAAAGATGTACATATACGTGATATGGATCGTTATACCAAAACAAAAATGATCACGATCCTACATATTTACAACTCCACCGGGAAAAACAACCCCCTCATGTGTGTGCTTTTTCTCTGCAGCGGATATCGCAACCGCATCTTCTTTTGTCACAGGCTTGTCGTCGGCTAACTTCGTTTTCGCGTCCTGTATTAAAACATAAACTCATTCAACAATTCTTGTATACATATGAACATGAGTTTTAGTTTACATGGGGGAGAAACTGTACATGTAATTGTTGGACACATATGAAGAACTAATTCTACTTCACCTAATCAAACCTGGGAGGCTGCATGAAACCCTTCTGGAAGATGAAGAAACGAACGAAGAATTGGAACAATTGAATAAAAGAAAAAGAGAAGTAAAGTTCAATTTGCTATATGGGCTCAAGATCATTAAAGTCCAATTTCAATATTAAAGTCTAGCCCAATTTGAAGATTAAAGTCTAGCACATTGAAGTTTAGAAGCAAATAACGATTTCACCCCTGCGGAGCCATTACTACACAACGGTCATATTCTCGGAACTGCAAGACCAGCAACGGCTATAATTTTGTGTCTATAAATACTGAATCTTGTTCCTGTAACAAAATATAATGTTTATTCACAAAGAAATACATTTATACCTATTCTCAAATATTCTTCAAACCCCAAATCAAATTCAACTTCAAGTTCGGAAGCTGTTTATACTCAAACAGGCCACTAAAGTATTGGCTACAAATCTAGTTTCTACATGGTGACAGCTGTGGGATAAACAAATCATCATAACAAGCAACAAGAGCAAAACACTCTGTAAGTTACTATCATAAGTTTCACTTAAAATCTATTTTTTTTTAGAAACAATGTCTCCTACTTCATTGCCCCACCAACATTCGAAGGAAAAGAATACAGAATATGGGCAAGCAAAATGCAACTATACTTCCAAAACAATGATCTTTGGATGTATTCCAAGACAACCTCCTTGCTGAAACAGAGAAAACTGAAGGTGCTGATGTCACCAGGTCACGGAAAGAATTAAGGGCACTAAATGTTCTAGCTAATGCTGTTATAGGAGACTGCTATGATCTTATCTTAGGTTGCAAAACACCCATAGAAGCATGAGAAATCTTATCTAAAGCCTTTACTATTCCACCACACAAGATTGAACAAGAGATCACTCACCAATGGTGTCTACTTGATAATCTGAAATTAAGGCCCCAAGAATCCATCTGAAATATCTCAGACACCCTCAACAACATCCTGAAACAATTAACTAAGCTAGGCGAAAAGGTGGATGACCGAAGAATAAAGGAGAAAATTATTTCAGCTCTACCTGGATCATTCGACTCTGTTGTTACATCCTTGGATATGACTGGATGCATGAAAAGCTATTCACCCGACCAGATTCTTGATGCTCTCCACAACTATGAACTCAAGGAAGAGACACGAGCAGGCAATGAAAGGAATGAGGCTGCATTCAAAACATGTTTCAGCGAAAGAAATCATGCACAAAAAATTGACAAACCAAGTCCTTATCCTCCGTGCCCTCACTGCATAAGAGAAATCATATACCGGTAAACTGTTTTTGGCATCCAGATAAGATATGCTCCTACTGCAAAGAGAAAGGCCACATTGAACGATTATGCACAATTAAAAGGGAAAAACAAGCTGCTGAAAGTTCTAGTTATTTTTCAAAAAAGGCAATGAAACTTCAACAATTGATATTTTTCAAGAAGCAATTGATATTTACTATGTGTGTTTTGATACTATATTAGCTTCAACAACTGATCTAAAAGAAAGATGAATATGGCTAATAGATAGCGGTTGCAGCAATCATCTCACAAATGATTTCTCATCCTTCCTATCGTATAAGCCAATTCACAGAAAGAAAATTGAAATCGCAGATGGCAACCATATAAAGTTCAAGTAGTTGGTGTAATACAGTTGGAAACTGAAAATAAAATACTCAGCATTTCAAATGTGTACTATGTTCCCGAAGCATCTCATAACTTACTAAGTGTTGGACAACTAATGGAAAATGTGTTGAAAATAACATTCTCAGATTGGATATGCGAAATTACCACCACGACAGGGAAAAGTATACTGAAAACTCAGATGGAAAATAGAGTATTCTCTCTTAGAAATTAGGGATCAGAAAAGGCAAAAAACCTAGCATGCATGACAACTTAGGACAATTCGGAACTATGGCACAGTCGGTTTGGCCACCACAATTATGAATCTCTACAAAGATTGCAAAAACAGCATCTAGTTGAAGAAATGGTTAAGGAAATCACCTATGTAAATCATCCATATCAAGTTTATCAAATTGGAAAGCAATGTAGGCTACCATTTGGAATCAGTTCTTGGAAATCAAAGACAAAATTAGAATTAATACACACTGATGTATGTGGACCTATGAAAACAACAACACCTGGAGGAAATAGGTATCTTCTAACGTTTATTGATGACTTCACCAAGTATTGTTGGGTATTTTTCTTGTCAAAAAAATCTGAAGCTACAGACTGTTTCAAAAGGTTCAAGGCACTAACAGAAAATCAAAGCGGAGAGAAGATTAAAATTCTAAGATCTGATAACGGAGGAGAATATACATCATCTACATTAACTGAATTTTGTAATCAAGAATGAATTAGTCACCAATTTTCAGCCCCTTATACACCCCAACATAACGGAGTAAGTGAAAGAAAGAATAGAACTATCATGGATATAGCTCGATGTCTAATGATCGAAAAGAATACGCCTATCAGATTTTGGGGAGAGGCTATAAACACCGATGTTTATTTGATTAATAGGCTACCAACGAAAGGAACTGACGAGATAAAGACCCTATTTGAATTATGGAACAACAAAACCCGAGATGTACAATATCTAAAAATATTTGGAAGTCTATGTTACGTATATATACCTAAAGAAAAAGAACAAAATTGGACAAAAGGAGTCAAGTTGGAATATTTATGGGCTACAGTGATACTACCAAGGGTTATAGAATTCTGGACATTGAGAAAGAAAAAGTGATAATCAGTAGGGATGTTGTTGGTTGACGAAGAAAATGGATGGCAATGGAAGCAACAAAGATATGAACATAATACAGAATCAACAATATTGGATATATTCTCTACTATTGAATATCATGAATGTGGCAATGAAAAAATGGATTCTGTACATCAAGATGTCGACATTACTCTAGAAAATTCTGAAAATTCACTACATCTACCTTTTAGAGCTCAAGAAACTGAAAGTTCTGAAGATTCAAATAAATATCAAAATCAAGAAGAATATGAGCAGCAAGCAACATTTGAACATCAAATTGAAGAAAATAACTCTACAGGTACTATAGAAGAAGACTCACCTCAACAAGATTCAATACAATCAGTCAACTATTTTTCCTCAAAACAGTTGAAAATCAGGAGGAGAATCTTTCAATTCAGAAAGAGAATCAGGACATAAGAGATGAAACACCCTATGAAAAAGAAAAACAAGAACAAGACATAAGAGAGGAAACCATTTCTGAAAATCAGGAAAATGAAGGAAATAATGGCAAATACAGTGACATTGAAAATGTTGAGCATTCGAATCAGAGAGCCACGATAGAGGACAACGTTGAATAAGAAATCCCAGCTCAAAAGTACAAAACATTTAGAGAAATCTATGACAAATGCTTGACAATAAAAGAACCAGATACACTCACCAAAGCACTTAAACATCCTGGATGGTATCAAGCTATGACTGATGAATTAACTATGATTGAAAAAAATCAGACCTAGAGCCTCATTGAGATGCCGAAAGGAAAGAAAGCAATTGGTGTAAAATGGGTGTTTAGAACCAAACTCAACCCAGACGGCACTGTAAACAAATTAAAAACACGATTAGTAGCCAAATGATATTCACAAAGAGAATGAATTGATTTTACAGAAACATTTACACATGTGGCGAGATTAGATACCATCAAACTACTCCTTGCATTGGCAGCATGTCATAACTGGAATGTCCTTCACCTAGATGTGAAATCTGCATTTCTAAATGACAATTTACATGAGAAAATTTACATCAAACAACCATCGGGTTTTGTCAAAAACGATGAAGAAGACAAGGTGTTAATGTTACACAAAACATTATATGGGCTAAAACAATCACCTAGAGAGTGGTATAACAAAATCAATACATTTTTCCAAGAACAAGGTTTCAAAAGAAGCAAGAATGATCCAACTCTTTATATTCTCGATCTTGAAGACAAAGGCAAAGTTATTATATCCCTCTACGTTGATGATATTCTAATCGCTTTGATGTCGCTGTAAAAATTCTTCAGTATATTAGAAGTACATTAAATTATGGATTGTGTTTCAAAAAGAATACTAACATGCCTCTTGAGTACTATGTAGACAGTGACTTTGCAAGAGACTGTGAGGACTTCAAATCAACAACAGGCTATATATTTATGCTGGGAGGAACTGCATTTACTTGGAATAGCAAGAAACAAGATGTCATAGCACAATCCTCGGCCGAAGCGGAATACATAGCCGGAGCAACGGTTGCAAATCACGCAATATGGTTACAAAAAATATTCAGGGACCTCAACATACCAATATCAACACCAATGAAGCTGAAAATCGACAACCGATCGACCATATGCATGGCAAAAAACCCAACAATGTTTGGACGATGCAAACACATAAATATAAAATACCACGTACTGAGAGATTACGTGCAGGAAAGAGTAATTAAACTGGAGTATGTACCTTCTGAAGATCAAGATGCCGACATACTAACAAAGCTTTTGCACCCAGGTCCGTTCTGCCATTTAAGGAAAATTATTGGCTTCGTAGAGAATCCTAGACTCACTAAATTAGAAAGAAACACGGAATTAGCTCTTCAAGGAGGAGTGTTGAACACATATGAAGAACTAATTCTACTTCACCTAATCAAACCTGGGAGGCTGCATGAAACCCTTCTGGAAGATGAAGAAACGAACGAAGAATTGGAACAATTGAATAAAAGAAAAAAGAGAAGTAAAGTTCAATTTGCTATATGGGCTCAAGATCATTAAAGTTCAATTTCAAGATTAAAGTCTAGCCCAATTTGAAGATTAAAGTCTAGCACATTGAAGTTTAGAAGAAAATAACGATTTCACCCCTGCGGAGCCATTACTACACAACGGTAATATTCTCGGAACTGCAAGACCAGCAACGGCTATAATTTTGTGTCTATAAATACTGAATCTTGCTCCTGTAACAAAATATATTGTTTATTCACAAAGAAATACACTTATACCTATTCTCAAATATTCTTCAAACCCCAAATCAAATTCAGCTTCAAGTTCGGAAACTATTTATACTCAAATAGGCCTCTAAAGTGTTGGCTACAAATCTAGTTTCTACAGTAATACGTCACCCAGCGTAGTTTTTGGATTTGATGTTACATTGTGCGCTGCCGCTGATTGGACCTGAGTCGCAAGACCTCCGGGAACGACGGTCCCTGTGGCTCGAGCCTCGGCAGACGGTAAGGCGGAGGCGTCTGACCTTGTTATCTGTGTAGTTGGCGCTTTTTTGGCAGCCTCTTCTAAGGCCTGCCCAATAGTTACGCAGTTATGTTCATCACTCATGGCGATCGAGTAAATATTTTATGTGAGCCAATGAGTTAAATATTTAAGTGATGTATATTGGCCAACTCGATAGCCATTTGTTGACAAGTGTTTTAAATTTTTTGGTGACTAGCCGTTAAGTTGATCCCGAAGTTCACACGTGTGGAATTCGGTGGCCTGCCCATTGCTTGCCATGTCTTTAAATTTTAGTGACTAGCCATTAAGCTTGATCCCTAACTTCACACGTGTGGAATTTGATGTCCTCTCTATCCTCCATCCCAAATGTAGATGAGATTTGGTCGATTAAATGGTCAAACTTTTAGCGGAATATCGGTTTTGAAGTTTATTTTTTGATAATCGAAACAACACCATTTAACCGTTTCATAATTGTATAACCGACCGAAACCGATATTGTAGTAACCGGTTATCGTTTAACCGATATACAATGTTAAGTGTGGAGATCGGTTTTAGTATCGATCGGTCACACTTAAATGACGATCGTCAATGTGGTCGATCGGAGGCAATCGGTCGAGAATCGAAATGAGATATGGTGGGACCCACTGATCTAAGATATCGACAGTTATGGAAAGAGATATTGAAGGAAATAAAATCACATCAAATCAGTATATATGGACGCATATATATGATTTGATTATGGATAATCATATATTGAGATATGATCAAATATTAGATTTGTTTGTTATCTTAATATCTCAATCACTTCATCTATATAAAGGGGTCTTAAGGTTCATTGTTATATACTTCAATACTCTTGTATTTCGAGTTTTCCTCTTCGTGTGTGTTGTAATCTTCTCAAGTGATTGTGAATTTGTTTCCGCCGGTCACGTGGTTTTTCCTTTTCCAGGTTTCCACGTTAATTTCTTGTATCGTTGTTTTCTCTTTGCTTTAATTCTTGGATTTTACTTAATCTATCGAGGTTGTTTGCACACGTGTTCAATCCCCAACATAAAGCTCATTTTTCACCATTCCAGGTTTCGTGAGCCCTTCTCCACTCTCTGCAGCAGCATCTCTACTCCAACACCTGGTACTTCGTAGGCTTGAATTTAGTCTCAGATTTTGACTTCATGAGTAATGGCTCACTAATTAGTTTTCCTGTGGCTGATTATATCACTGGAGCTGCTAAACTGTCCCTAAATGTCTAAGTTTGCAAATACTTTTATTCAATTTATAGAGTGTCGCCGAAATTATGATGGGAATATGCACGTTTATAACGTATAAAGGGCAGAGATCACATCGTAGTAGACTTAAACAAGTTATTTACTATGGTACCTCTCCCCTCTTATATTCCAATTCAAACCATATTCATTTTCCAATGTAGGACAATGTCATATTTCAACATATCCTTTCAAATCCAAATACCTCACAAATTTGGACTTGCGAATTGAAATGGATAGGATTTTCCTGGTATTAATAATTAGGATTTTAACAGACCAGCTTCGATAACATGTAGAAATTTGAGATTCAATGGACCGGAAAAGTGCCGATGTAGTCCAATTCATAAGATAAGTGAATCACATTGAAAAAGTTAGGTCAAACCAATTACTCATGATATCACACCTCTTATAAACTAGGATTATTATAGTTCTACAATCGATGTGCGACAATATTTCAACAATCTCCTTCAAGTTGAACTGACATTGTTCCGGTTCAGACTTGCTTCAATATGCTCGGTAGTGCTCGAATCATATATCGATCTATTTTTTTCGTCTAAGCTCAATGCGTTTTTTTCTACCATAGTTGTTTTTGTCTAAACCGGCATTGAGCAACCTAAAACCCACCTGGAGCTCCGATACCATGTAAAAATTTAGGATTTAATGGGTCGGAAGAATGTTGGTGTAGTCTAGTTTATAAGAGAAGTAAATCGTAATGAAAATGTTTGGCTAAGTCAATTACTCATAATATTACACCTCTTATAAACTTGGATTCTTCTAGTTCTATAACCGATGTGGGACAATGTCATATTTCAACATATTTTATGATATTGTAGTCCCATTTTTTCTTACTAGGATGATGGCACTCCAGTGTATTGGATTATTTTCAAGGCCTAAAGGTTATTAAATGGAGCAATATTACATGTTGTTTCTGCTCTTTTATTTGACAAAGTGCAAAATAAAAATTTTCTTTTAATGTTTCAAAAATGACGTCTTATATTTTTAGACGCTTAGAATCAAGAGAACAGTACTAGTTTTGCCTACTGGTACGCCATTGCTTATTGTTGGTGAGGTATGGTATGAATCATATCGTATGATGCTCTTGTAACAAGTTCTCTTCTTTTCATTTTGCATTTTTCTCGTAAAAATCTAATTTGTTCGATTTTGTAAGTTCGGTGAACGAAGTGTCAAAGAAAGAGTTGATTCAACACAACTACTTGAACATGTTTTCCTGATCCAGCAACCAATTGAAGGCCAATTTTATGTCTCTTGCAAAAAAACTTTGGTAGAAAATCGCATCGAACTTAAACGACAAAAATAGATCGATCTATCATTCGAGCAACACTATATTGAAGTAAGTATGAACTGGATCATACTCAATTTGACTTGAGGAGAGTATTTAAATATATCACACATCGGTTGTGGAAATACAAATATTCTAGTTTACGATTGAAAAAGTGTCCCATTTGTCGTATTGCTTATCGACAAGGTGATTAGAACTTTCCAATCTTGAGTACTCGGGCAACCCGATTTTCTTAATATGGCTGTTTGGACGATGTCTCTACTAAATTTGCTTTGCTCTGTTCTGGTTATTTCGGGCAGCCTTGTACAGGTTTAGACAAGTTTTTTTGTTTTGAGACAAAATGAATTTGAGTTAATGCAGAAAAGAAATGGAGAACCTGGTTGGAGAGACTTACAAATATTGGTCAAGATTCGACATTTGAAAGCCTTGTGAAGTTCATTAAATTTCATAAAAAAGTAAAGTTGACATATTATCCCTCCTGATTAACCCAGTTTTTCAATTATTCATAGTATTATACAGTGAAATCATTGGTCAAGTCTAGCTATGTAAATTAATCAAATGGAACTAAATTTGATTCAAGATTCGTTTATGAGATTTTAATTAATTAAAAAATATATATTTTAATATATATAATATAAATTAATATTATAATACTATTCATTAGTGAATCAACTTGTCTTGATTTGTCATAATTTGTGGCTCGAGGTTTTTTCGTTAGCATTTGAACTCAAACCATGTTCGGCTCGATTTAANCAAAATTACCAAACTTTGGGACCAAACATGTCATTTTCTCGTTATTTCCTTATTATTTCCTCAATATGGTTAACCAATGTATGTATGTATGTATATACACATAGGGGGAGTATTCTCAGCCATTTCTGAAACCACCTCACTTGGATCAACCTCTGTCAACACTCGTTCTATCGGAATCAACAATGGCTTTTGGACGAATTTTAGTGAATGATGGTGAAGGGGATTTCAGTGGAGTCCTAATGCTTTCATTGAAAGAAGGGTAAACATATCGAAATGCATCATTATTATTATTGTCTCATAACAAAATGAAGTGATCTCAGGTGTCTTGTAGTGATGAGGGGAAATAGTTGTGATACAGCAAGACATACTATGAGTGCATCTCCAAATAAGAGAGTTACTATTACTTTCTTCAGAGTAAAAACAGAGATGGAAGTTAATCCGATGACGTTATGGCATCCTTGTGTTCCGATACCATATACTGATCAAGAGATTGTTCCCTTGGTTATGTTATCCCCTGTGATTCCTCATCAACCTATTCCTTGTGGAGGTACAGGTGTTTTCTTGCCGTGGACAATGGGATCACGTCGACATGTAAAACATCTTCCTCCACGGGCTCAACGAGGACGAATTCTTACTGTTGAGTCTTGCAAATCTGATCTCACTTCAAATGATGTAAATTGAGTTGAGTTCACATTACTAACATCATCAAAAAACATTTGGAATTGTAATTGTAATTGTAATTGTAATTTATGTTGTGCTTGTGGCCTGTTGAAATCAGTGGTTGATGCTGCTATTGCTGCTGCTGATTTGTTTGTAATGGTTGTGATTGTACTACCATCTTGCCATTAATTTGGTTGCTGTCTCCACAACCAATATCAAATTTAGTCCATTTTCATATTATAAGAGTTTGATTTGAGTTTAAAACTAATGAATTGATGGTGTGAGTATTGGGTTCGGGTTCGGGTTCGATTTGGGATTGATTTTGGGTTCATATAAATGTTTTGATGAAAAATTGGATTTCAAATTAGACTCAATGATGGAATTGACCAAATGTTTGGTTACATGATTTAGAATATAAATTAATGAATAAGTGGATTTGAATACATTAACCACATTTGTCATTGTTTTGATGGTAATTGATGTCCAAATTATCTAAAGTATAAATAAATTATTTAAAATCAATGGGCAAATAACATTTAATGTATTAAAAATTTATATCATTTGACAAATTTGTTCTCCAAAGTTTCTTAATTTTATAAATATAATCTTCAAAGTTTTTTAAAAGCAAAATTAGTTTAAAAACTTTGAATTTTTGGTAAAATTAATTCTCATATTTCATAAATTTTAATAAATCTAGTTCTCAAAATTTAATGTGTTATGGTAAATTTAAACCCAAAATTAAAAAAATTAAAAATTAATATTTATAGTCTAAATTCAAATTCAGAGTCTCACCATTTAAAATCTTGAAATTTGAGAATAAAATACATATACACTTTGATTAGGGTATGAACCAATCCCCATTTTCACATTTCGATCAAAACGAATTATATTTGGTATAAACCGAAATTTTTTTAAAATTTAAACGGGTTAAAAAAATATTCAAGATTAGGTTAATTAGGAGTTTGAACTCGATTTAACGTTGTTTCGATTGGAAAAAAATAAACTCCAAACTCAAAACTTGTTCATTTTGAATTGACTCGATTAGTTTATAGATTACAATTTATATTAGTTCAAGGGTTAATTTTATCAACCCAACTTGATGCATTTTATAGATGATGTTGTCACCAGTCCGGCCAACTTAATGGGCCTGTCCGGGCCGGCCTAACAAGTTTGACCCACCACTATTTTAGCGAGAAGTCTGATGTATAAAGCCCTAATTTGCCAAGTCGGGTAAAGGAGAAACGGACGTTCACTGCGATGGGGGGTTCCAGGCGCAAGTTCAAGAAATCAAAGCCGAAAGTGCGTGTTGGTTTGCCGAAGAAGAACCCACACATATTCAAGCCGGCATTCCACATTCCCCCAAAATTGAAAACCCTTTTAGATCCCCTTTCATCACAGTGGGATGACAAAGCTAGCGTCATCCAGAATTATAAGTCTCTTGGCGTAGTTTCGAACCCTAATCTTCTAGGCGTCCGGTCTCGTACATCGCACATCGTCGAGAGTGATTCCCTCCAAATTCCGTCGGCTACTGACACAGTTGCTTCCGAGTTCTGCCATATAGACTCCGGAAGCGACCTTGAAGAAGATGGTCAGCTATTTTTCCTTGTTTCACCTGCTCACTCTTGTTTCTATTCAAATGTTTTTAATTCTTTCATTGGATTCGTTGTTTGCGAAATTCATGGGAAATATTTGACACAGAAGTCACTATTACATCAGTTCTCATCGCCTTTTTCTAGTATCTGTATTCATTTATATGATTTAGTTGTTTAATGATGCATTATAGGGGAGTTATTATGTTTTTACTGTGAAGAATTCGAGATTCTTGTTATTTCGATTGTTGGCTGATTTTTTAAACTATGTAGCTTAGGGTTTCGGACATTTTTGTATTCTATTACTTTGGATACTTTTTTACGGATATTAGTTGGGATAATTGACAGTACTCTTATTTGAATTTGCAACAAAAGCCTGCTTATAATCTTCTTCGAGCTCTTGCTTAGTGTACAGTCTCTGTACACTATTAAGTATAATGTCCTCAGATGCTTATGTTTCTAAATTTATATGCGAGAAGATGAATGTATAAGAAAGTGTGATTCTGTTTAAAAATAGTGCTTTTCCTACATTTTCCTACATTTTACCAGAAATTTAGTGTATTGGGTTCTTAACAATTACAGAGAAATGTAGAAATAAATGAATACCTGTCATGATACTTTCACAATCTTTTCTTCATGCTTCAATTGATTGCTCTTTCTAGTTCTATGTAGCATCGCTCACATTTACTGTGCCCACTACAGATTTAAAGACAGCTTTAGGAAAGAAACGTGTTGATGGTGAAGGTTCAACCGTTTATCCACTTACAGCAATTCAGCGACTTCATGTCAGTCGTCTTGTGGAGAAATATGGTGATGATTATGAGGTATGCATTTGATCTGAATGCTTCTTGTTATATTACAAGTTAAATCTTTATTAAAAAAGTGTTTTGTTGCAGGCGATGTTTAGGGATATAAAACTGAACAAGATGCAACATTCACTGGGGACATTAGAGAAGCTATGCCAAAGGTATCACGCGTTCAAGTCCAAGAACATGATGATTGTAAGCCAGCAAAGTTGATTGTGTGGTTCAACTTTATTAATAGTGAGTTTTGTTAGTTTGGGAATTATGATTGAATTGTAATAGAACAACCCTTTTATGTTAATTTACTCTTGATTGTTACCCATATGAGATGAGTTTCTTTTGTGAAGAATTGATTAGCTTATATTGCATAATGTGCGGTCGATGTTTTTTTGCTAAGCTTAAGTAGTCTAATGAGCAATTTTGGGGATCAAATTTGCATTAAATTTCATTGTTATCGGCACCGAGAAGAATTCACTTTATTCGGGAGTCGGATTAGTGTAAATGTTCAATTATTTTGTAAGTAATGTATACCTTTTTTAGTTGTACCTATTAATCAGCTTACTCCAATGAGTTATATTTGTCAAATTCCATACATAACTCTCTATTCTTCCCAATTTAGCAATTTTACTATATTTATTCATGAAGATATTTTTTCCTTCGGAGTTTTTCTACCTACCCGCAAATCCTACCAAAGATATTTTTTTGTATATAGAGAGGAGCCTCTGAATATAGTGCTCTACTCTTATTATAAACGTTCAAGATATCGAATCATATGCATCTCGTGGCTGCATAAGGTCAGTCTACCTTCCGACCCCCCATGTGGTCCGGTCCATGTAAAACTCTAATAATTTGATTCCAATGTATATATGTTACATTGTATAAAATCTTATTATATCCTCTTAAACAACATACAAAGATTGTGAAACTTAGCCCACTATTTACCAATGAGGATGTCACAATATCCCATTTAATCAAGGGATTCTTACCTTATTAGATGTGCCACCTCAATATGCATCGATACACTTAATTTGTAAACATAAGAACCTTGAGTATGGACATATAGCATAGTGGAAGACTAGTGACCATTGATTTGTGAGAAAGTATCTTCCAGTATATTACATAAGATATATTTTCCAATCTGACTTATCACCTCCAATTGATCATGCCACTCGTTCAAGTAGATCTATATAATCACTTTATGTTAAGTTTTCCCCGTAACAATCTTCCACGTCGACAATTACTTATCCCCCTCGATACTCCTGATAGGCTATAAATGAGTCTTCCAAACTAAGTGTAATTGCTATCTTGTATCGATCATACTCGTCGACCAAACTCTTCGATTATCTCTTAATTTATAAAAACAATGAGTACTCTAAATATTTCCTAAATTTTAAATGCCACCATTGTAATAAGTAAAACTGTTTGTTTAATATGCAAATTTGAATGTATGTTGTAAAATTATATACTCATTTTAAATTGGGTATATCTAGTCTCGTCTAATTATATAAATGTGAAAAAATATTATCTTTTATTAAAAAATACCATGTTTTCATCGAAAACCTATGCAACATCGACTTTCAAATTTTTCTCACGCATCCATGTTGAACCGACCACCGGCTCGCTCCAATGTTTGACACTTTACACAAAACGACGTCGTTCTGATTTCTTTTATAATTATATTTATTTTTCACCGAATAAATCTATTATATGTTTTCACGACTTTATTATATAATCGATTTACTCAAGCTATGATGGATCACGATATAATTGTTTTTAGGGAGGCAATTGAATCGACAATTTATACTCATTTTTTATAAAGATGAATCATCTTATAAAATAAATTGATAAAATTTAGCTAAGTTATGATTTTTAAATAAAGACAATATATAAATAAATATTAACATTTTGTTTATCGTACCACATAGTCGAAAACAAGTGTGTTTAGTTACATTATTGTACGAGTGAGTTTATTACTTACTATATGCCAGTGAATAAACGGCACTGTGTCTCCCAGTGCTTCTTCGCTAACTCAACCCTCTCGGCTTTCTCAGATTTTCGCCGTTGTTCCCAATATTCTGTGCAGCTGTTCAAATTCACCAACAATTAGCGTATTCCGAGGATACCAATATTCAATCACAAACCCAAACCTTCTGCTCAGTAGAATATGCAGCTCATCCAAATGAACCGCCCCTTCAAACACTCCACTCTGCAAATTATATGCAAATTCATAATTCAAATCCACAATTTTTTGCCTTCTTAATTGTATAAATTCAAGATTCAATGTGCCGAAAGAGTGTCAGTGTAACACAATCCATAAGAAAAATAAATCACATTGAAAATGTTAGATCAAATCAATCTAAAACCACAACAGATTTAGGACAATATTTCAACAATTACCTCTCGGCATATCGGGCATTTCTTGTCGGAACCTGCAGCTTTAACTCCATCCACTATCGTCACTGAACCAGCTTTACATATGCACATATAACAAAATATATGCCCACAGGAAAGAGACACAGGGTCGAACAATGTTTCCTGTAGAACCAAGATCAGGCAATGTAGCTTTGTATTAAAATGAATATGATCCATGAGGCTTGTAACTCACTAAGCATATAGCACAACTCAAGTTGATATCGATTCGGAGAGATTCGAAAAGTTCACATGATAGAGATGGATTTCCATCGTTCAGATTCAAAGAACAACCCTGGAACATCGATTCTGTGTTTGTTAAATTGATCTTGGAATCCCTCAAGTTTGTGTGAAAAGCCATTAGCTCGCAGAGCCAGGGTGATTGAAGGATTTCAATGTGCATGCTTTGAGCTTTTGACTTGAATGCTTGTCCTTGCTTGGAATAGTGGATCTGGAATAGGAAAAGATTGTTATGATTATTCTCTAAGGGCAACGTAGATTTTTGGAGTCTGTTGAATTTACCTTATCATATTTCTTCAAGATCTTGCGCATTGCAATTGCATTGATGATCGCATATGTGACCAAATCTTTACCTTCTTGAACAAGAACACTGTGGTTTCCCACTGATTTACCTTTGATCCAGATCAAACACTTGCGAAAGCCAGAAGCAAGATGGAGTTCCAGCAATTTTTGAGCTCTGCCATTGAAGAATCCTACAACAGCAGACATTTCCTCCAGAAGTGAAGGGAAAAACATCCCATCGCAAACTGAAAAATGAAGCCCTAATTTAATAAACTCGCGATTCCCAAGTCTCGCAAGAGATGAAATTCAAGAAAAATCAATACAAATGCTAGAAAAAATCACAGATTCATCGAATTCCAATATACCTGGACAGTGTTGAGGACAATCGTTGATTTTGCCGTCGTTTATGTTCTGATCGTTGACGCTAGATTGTCTCCGGCATCGTTTGAGGATTTTTTTGAGACTCTTGAACTGAACTTCTGGTAATTTCTTCCTCCCCAAACCATGTATGTACTCCTCGTATTTCTTGCAAAACTTCATCTTCTACGATCAAGATCTGAATCGTGACGGACCTCCGTTCACTATGCTTTCATCCTCATTAAAGCGGAAGACCGATCGGCGAGACTGAGAAGTGAGCATATTAATTCCCCGTATTTGTATGCTACATCTGAGAAATTTATGCTTGAATAAAACGTGTCATCCTCATCTAAAACAACTATTGCAAGCTTTTTAATTATAAATCAAAATAAATATTATCTAAAACAAAATACTTTAATTAGATGTATACTTACAAAGATGTCTCTTGTTACATTTGTATAATTAAAATGTTATTTGTATTATATAATATAATATTAATTTAAGAGAAAATTACAAAAACAATATCGCAAGTTTAAAAAAATGTAAAAATAATGTTCTTATAGTTTAGCCCTAGAAATTTCTTAACCATTTATAATAACTATTAAGTATACACTGGGTTTGTTTGGTACTACGATTAAAAGTGCGGTGAGATGGTACAATCGTCATTTTTTAATGCAAGCAAAACACAAATTTAATTACAATGTGATAATCGTTAAAAAATTACGATATCATCACAAGTGTTAAAACCAGCTATGGCTTCATCGTTATTTTGGAAAATACTCATTATAATATAATTATATTTAATATTATTATATATATAATGATATATTCGTATTTTTACATAAATCACGATCATAATACCGTAATTTTACCAAACTTACTTAAAAATTCATGATCACCACACCCCACCACACCGCAATTTTAAAAAGTTAAACCAAACAAGCACACTATATATTAAGGGATACAATACAATCATTAATGAATGTTATATTTGACTTATGATTTTTTATTTTATTTTTTAAATATATAACTATAAAACTTGGAATAATACACGAGAGCTATTGTAATAACTTCTTCTTGTGTTATTTTACATTATTCAAAACTTTGCATAAAATACAAACATCACTCATAAATTTAATTATAAATGTGCATGTATCTAGGTTCGAATTCTATGTTTGAACCCAAAATTATGACCCCATTATTCATAATATATTGAAAATTGAAAACCATGAAATAAGTGTATTTAAAGAAAAATATAATATTTACTTATTGGATCAGTAAAATCATATCAATATTAATAATATCTTAGTTTGCCGACAATACATTCGTAATAAAATTTGGTATGAGTACAAATGTCAAATTACAATGTGTTGCAAGCAATGTTTTCATACCGATCCGGAATTTTGTACCGATCCAGATCGATATGATTTGTATGATCGACATATCGTTCGATATAAAAAAATTATTTTTTTTCGGGTTAACCCGGGTTTCGACCCGGGCTATACCGATGCCATCCGTTATTTTGCGTATCCACACGTATACCACCATTATAAAAATATGGGTTGTAAGAAGCATCCGTGCACGAATCTGAATTTGTTAGCATGGCCTACAGAATCGGAATGTCAAATTATTGAATGATATTTTAGAATGAAATAAATAGCGGGATAGGGACCACCACTGATTTATGTCTGTGGCAATTGGCAAATAGTCTTGTCCATTTAAATTAGTTTACCTACTTTTATTGTAGGAATTCATTTTTTTGTCGTTATATTCAATTTATCAACTATATCCATAATAATTGAAATACAATTTCAATTAAATATTTGGTATCTTTATCAACAATAAAAAAATTATTATTTACGTTTCTATTATCTCCATTTCTTCCCCTATTCATGGAAAAAAAATAAGATATACAAATGAAATTGAGCAAGAAGCTATGTTAATTGAGAGATGATGAGATTAAGAAGTTTGAAATAATTTTATTTTCACTTGTCCATCAACGAATCGGGAATCCTCAACGACACAAATACTTTCGTGTTCAATTCTTATTTTTATTAAAAAAAGTGAATCATGATAGCATCAATTTTTTTAGAGAAAATGCTGTGTTTTATCTCCAAAGTGACAAAATTTAGTAATTTTGGCATTTCTCAAATTTTAATTTGATCTCCATAGTTCCTATACTATAAATATTTTGATAAAAATAGTTTTAATGGTTTTCAAATTAAACAAATTTGGTTCTCGTGTGGCAAAACTAATGTTCAAAATTTGAGGATCAATTTTGACATACATTGAAGTTTGAGGACTAGATTTACCAAATTTTACAAAGTATGAAAATTAGTTTTACAAAAAACTCAAAGTTTGGGGTTAGATTTTCCATTAAAAACTTTAAAGATTATATTTGTCAAAATAAATAAATTTAAAATATCCGCCCATTTTTTATTTAAGAAAAGGAGAAGATAGTGTCCAAGGCCCATTAGGTGAGCAAAATGTAAGGGTTCAAGTGTACAATTGCCACCCAATCCAAGCAAAACTAAGGTTATGAAAAGCGGTTTCGTATGATGTTGAACTATTCAAAAACGTTAATTGTTTTATAAAATATTTTATTTTTAATTTAAATATTTATAATTAAGGTTCCTCTTTAGAAGTTTTGAAAAATCCCAAAATTAGCATGCAATTCCTATTTTGTTCAATATGAATGCACCTAGGCCAATCACATATCTATAGAAAAGCCCCCTTCAATATGCTCTCAAGCAGCTACAAGTGGTTTAAAATAGTTGTTATTCCAATAGATAGTTGTGTTTAAAGGAATCGAATAAAATAAAACTAAGACCATCCTCAATCATATCCGTCCTGAAATTTCATTCTCTCTTCCACATCAGTTTTCTCTCTGTACACATCATCATTCTTTAATTTTATAAATAACTTTCCTCTCATCCATACAATCATGTCCGGACATTTATAATTTTTAAATTTATTTTTTACACATCAAATAAATTAAAATCATAATATTATCGATAAAAATCATTATATAAATATATTATAAATATTTCTATTTTATAATTATTTTAAAATTAATTTTTAAAATTTTTTAAAAAAATAAAAACAGAGGAAAGAGAGTGTCCTGCTCAGGACACTCTCTTTCCTCCCAACTTTCCGACAGTCTAAGGTGGAATCATATAGTCAGACTAGACATCCAAGGTTGGAGATGATCTAATGGGAATAATATTGATAAAATATTATATATAATATTTTCTATCTCCAATAACATATGTTATTAAATCTAATAAGATAATTCCCCTAGTTTAAGAAAGTAGATTCTTGTAGGAGTTTGCAGTGAAGATTGGATGAGAAGTTTGTAAAATCTTATGAACAATTACACAATCAGAGGTACGATAACAAGATAAAACATGATATATAGATAGAAAATGATTTTTTGATGTAAAATGTAATATAGTTGTATCCAACGTAATTAAAAATGAAAAACGATTACATTATTTATAGAAAATAAATATCTAAATATTAAATATTTAAAATATTCTCTCATATGCAAGTTGACATTATTTCTTCAATTGATAATTGATTTTAAATGGATATGCTCTTAATGCACATAATCATTGTCGTAATATTAGTGTATATTGATTCTACCCCTTGTGACCGGTACGATAAGAAAAGTAAATTTAAAGCATCGAATACAAATTCATATGGTGGTAATCGATGTGTACAAGTATTGATTATAAATCTGAAGGTCCGATCGACATTAAGCTATGCGATCGACATCATAGGGATATAATATGATCGACATCAAAATTAGAGAGATATGATGTGATCGACATTGGGAGATTGACATGGTATTCGGTATTAGTTACATCCCAAGAGCAAATGAAGACTTCAATGGCAATTACCTAATGGTCAGCCAAAAATCCTATACGAGCTCGAATAGAAAGGAAACTTGTTTGTAACCATAAAACTCATTCAAGACAATATATATGATAATATGAGTTCCACCCCAATTCATGTGGGTTAGCACGAGAGTGAGTGAGAGTAGTGCATACTGAGGTAAAGGTTGCATAAATTTTGTGAAGGGGAATGGTTAGAAGCAAAGTTATTAGTGATAGCAGAATTCCAATGGTTAGAAGCAAAGTTATCAATATCGGAAATGTTTAAAAGGATAACATCAGTATGAAATGAAGAGTTATCTAGTATGTAGAGATTTCCAGCAGCACGTTCAATGGTTTTAATGGTTTTAGTCTTCTGGTTCTGTAATAGGCAATGAGACGAATTGAAAGTGGTGAGTATATTGGAGGTAACAGCTAGTTTATGTACAGATAACATGTTGTATTGAAAAGAATGCAGATATAGCACGTTGTTTAGGATGAGGGATAGGTGCAGCTTGACAGAACCAATCTGAGTGACATAACATGAGTGTCCATTCGGTAATGTAACATGTATTGGGGAGGTGAGGTTAACGAGATTAGCAAACAGGATATGGTCATGACAGATATGGCTAGATGCCCCGGTATGCACAATCCAGAAACTCGAATTTATTGGTAAACTAGATTCAAGAGAGGAAGTACCTGTGAAATCCGTTTGGACGAAGTTGACTTGGTGTGGCATTCCAGCAGGTTGATTTTGCAGCAATTGTTGCAATCCATGTAGCATTCCCATTAGCGTCTCCTGAGTAAAGGATATAGTATTACTGTTAGATGATCCAAGTTGAGAAATGTTTGAATTTGTCGCAGAGAGGTTGGTGTCATCAACATTCGTAGTTAGATGGGCGTATTCCTTTGGGATCTCCATTCCTTGTGTATTTCGAAGTGTTTTATACCAATCAGGAACACCTGTAAGAAGGAAGCATCCATCCTTCGTATGTCCATTACGCTTGCAATGTGTACAGAATCGGTTTCCCTTTTCATCTCCAGAGTTTTCTCCAACAAGGAATCTGGAGGGCGTTTGTTTGGACTGAGTTTTCTTAAATACACCTCTGGCCAGCATAGCAATATCAGTTTCATGTATAGAGTGGTTCATTCCTACTGCACGTTTCTCACGTTTAGTCTGTACCACCACAGCATAAGCTCTGTTCAATGAAGGAAGATGATCCATCATAAGTATCTGGCTTCTGGTGGCAGAGAATTCTTCTCGAAGACCCATAAGGAATTGTAACAATCTTGAATTTGTCTGATAAGTAAGCAACATAGTTGTAAGGTTGCATTTACAGGATTTGATAGCGTCACAAGCGCAATTCGGTATCGGTAATGCTCTGTTAATGTGTTCCCAAAGTTCTGATAATTTAGTGACGTATTCAGCGACAGAAGTGTTACCTTGATTCATAGTACGTACTTCACATTCCAGTTGGTATAACAAAACGCCATTGGATTCACCGAAGCGTTCTTCGAGATCAAGCCATAAACGTCTCGCGGAAGGAGCGTAAATGAAAGCTCTGCGAATATCGCAATTCAGTGTATTGAGAATCCATGACCTAACCACTGAATCGATACGTTCCCAATGTGTGAATTCAGAAGATCCGATTGCAGGTTCGATGGAGGATCCATCAATATAGCAGAGTTTAAAAAGCCCAACCAATGCCAATCGCATTGATTCTCTCCAGGTCGCATAATTAGATGATCCAGTTAACGGAACTGTTACCAATAGGATGCCAGAGTGATCAGATCCTGCAAGGAAGTATGGCGAATTGACGATATATGTGGTATTTTTTGGATTTTTGAGATCGCCAGCGTCGTCAATCAAGGATCCTGTCATTAGGTTTCAGATCTGCACACTTGTGCAAAGAGTAATTGATTACAGAGGGCCGGGTAGCGGTGGAGATCAGATTGGCTCCGATACCATGTGAAGGTAGCAGTTGAGGCGGTTACAGGGGTAGGGAGAAGGAAGAAATCTGTAATTGTATTGAATACTGCAATGTACAATCGCACATATATATATATATATATAATTGAAAACATTAAATATGTAATTAATCTATTTTACAAGCTGTAATTTATCAAATTTGTATAAAATAACTCTCATTTTAATTGATTTGTGCCTTTTGGTTGTTCAAAACTTGATAGTTCTAAAACATGCAATGTTGCGTTTGGTTGTCATGTTGGATTTACTAAGATTTTGTTTGTATTTTTTTTTCGGTACCCACATTCAACATAAAACGTTTTATGTGTTTATTTAATTACGTCTCTAGTGTTGAGTTATATGAATCCATTAAGTGTTTCATTATAAACTAACCCTAGCAAGACTCACTCTAGATTTGATTAGATCTTAAAGAGATGGTTTTCGAACTTAACCAAGTAAAATCTATAGCGGTAGCGATGTGCACACTAACACATACGTAGTACGAAAATAAAGTCAGACAAACACAGATTTATAGATGTTGTGCAATTGAATATCATGAATTAGTGGTGATGTTTGGAAACCCAGTCCACCGCACGGTGCGGTAAACGTACCGTAGTTGTATTCTATTTTTACCAAACATCATTAATAACTGCGTTCGTGTGACCGTATGAAACAGCGATTAGTTCACAGTTGGGTTAACCCAACGGTCACCAAAACGCACCTGTCATATCTCAATTTTACTCTTGATAAATTATAGTTTATTTTTTTTAAAAAATAATTTTAATCAATAACTTGTTATATTCTATCAATTTCGTGTTCAAACTATAAAAATAGATATAACAATTTAAAAATGTAGTTTTGAAAGAACGAATTTATCATAAAATAATATGAAATATAATTTTTAAGTTATAAACAATTATTTAAAAATAATGGCAAAAAAATCATTTTATGACATATGTTTCAAAAATAGTTTTTTAAAATCACGATAAGTTCACCTCACAACACAGTACAATCATCCCACCTCACCGCTATTTACCAAACGCTGTTCCAAACGTATCTAGTAACTTGTTAGAAAGCATTAGAATACAATATTCAACCACAAGACAAAAACATATCTCAAAACTAAAAGATTTCTATTTCAAAGAACACGAAGAGTAGCTCAAGCCAAAGTTCAATCGCACAATATCACGAACCTCTATTAACCTCATCTATATATACAATTGTATCAATAGACAAAGCTTGTCATCATTATTTACTACTCTTGGGTTAATAGAATTAATATTTTTGGGTGACATACCAATTTTTTTTTAAAATATTAAACTTTGAAAATTTTGATTTTCAAAATTTTATAATTATGACAATTATGATCTACAAAGTATTAGAATGACAAAATTAGTCTTCATACTTTATAAGCTTTGAAAAAGTCAGTTCATAAAATTTAGTTTGTATAACATAATTGATCTTAGATAGTTTAAAGTTTTGTAATTAAGATCCTCAACAAAAATCAAATTTTAGAAATCGATTTTACCAATATTGTCAAATATTGAAAATTTAGAGGATTTGATAAAATTTTAAATTTTAGAGATTAAATATATCAGTAAAATTATGCATATTAAATTTTCTAAAATTATGAAATTTCGAGGACTTAATTCACAATTTTCTCATATTTTTATTGAAGATAATTGTGATTTTGATAGTGAAAAATGGCTCAAGGCAACATAAGAAATATATAACTACATTATTAGAATAAGATTTGATATTTGTTTTATGATTATTTATAATTCAACTACAAATTACTAAATTCCATGTATAAATATATTTTCCAAATAATATTTAATAAAATACGATAAGATTATAAAATAATATTGAGACTTAATAAAAATATCATAAATTTGATTGCTTATCAAACTATATAGGGATGAAGAGTGCCGCATCTAATCGTGGCGTGGTATCTGCAACAACTGACATTCAAGACATCTTCACCGTCCATTAGAGTGATCTTTATAATTTTCAAGGGTACGATCGTCAGTTAGTTGCTCTTCCCATACGATAGTTGTGCCCCACGACTCCGCAGTCCGCAAACCTCAAAATTCATTCGATCCATCCTGCCTTGTGCTCCTTCCCAACTTGAACCCTGATCTCCTCATTTCCCAAACTCTTCCTTCAGCCCTAACTCAATCGGAATCAACCAGAGATGCAACCTGAACCTCCGCCGTACGACTGCGGCGCCGAGGAGGCGGTTTCTGATGGTGATGGATGTGACTCCCATGGAAATTCAGGACTCTGCCGTAATACTGTCTCGAATTCTAGTGCTATCAAGATTTTACATGTTTCCTTTAACCAGGACTATGGGTGCTTTGCTGTCGGTACCGACCGCGGGTTCCGAATTTATAATTGTGATCCGTTCCGGGAGATCTTTCGCCGAGATTTTGAAGGGGAAGGTGGAGGAATTGGCGCCGTAGAGATGCTTTTCAGATGCAATATCCTTGCTTTCGTTGGAGGCGGTGATTCTCCGCGATATCCGTTGAATAAGGTTATGATTTGGGACGATCATCAGAGTCGATGTATAGGTGAGCTTTCTTTCAGGTCTGAAGTGCGCGACGTTCGATTGCGGAGGGATAGAATTGTTGTTATTCTAGAACAGAAGATCTTCGTTTACAATTTCACGGATTTGAAGCTATTGCATCAGATTGAGACCGTCGCAAACCCTAATGGACTATGTGCGGTTTCGCATACTGCTGGGTCGTTTGTATTAGTTTGCCCTGGTTTGCAGAAGGGGCAGATCAGGGTAGAACATTACGCGTCAAAGAGAACTAAATTCATAGTGGCTCATGATTCGAGGATTGCTTGCATAACTCTTTCCCAGGACGGGAATCTTGTAGCCACTGCTAGCAGTAAAGGCACATTGGTTCGAATATACAATACTCATGACGGGAGTTTGTTGCAAGAGGTAAATTGCGCTGACTTTAAACACTATGCATTTGGTACTGATTTTCTGGTTTAAAAAAATAAAAGCCCTTGGTACTCACACTGTGTTGCTTAGTAAGCTTCTTAGGCATTAGAAAATTGTGAAAGACGTCTTTTTAGGCTTCTTTTTTTGTGATTATTGAACTGGTCACAATGTAAGCCAATTTGTCTGTTGATGCTTTATTTGTTGAATCTAGTTTTTGAAATGGCAACAATCATGCAGACCCGCAATGCTTTTGGGCTTGCTCCAGTTGATATTTCTTTTGAACCAATTGTTTGGTTCACTTTTTTTTTCGTAGTATATATTTCAACAACATTGATTATCATGATCAATAACATTTAGATTCTTATTCAAATTCTTCATTAAATCTATAGTTTTATTCGAATTTCTAAAATCTAGTCCGAATATATAAAGTAAACTGTAATTGGAACAATTCCATGTGTATAAGATCCTGCATTTTTTGCATTAAATCACTACTTTTGCTATCTTTAGTATATAGCATCTTGGATTTTCAATTATTAGTTTATGCACTTCTTAGTTGTTTCATTGGTAGCATCTAAGGTGCTTTTATTCTATGAAGCCCATTGTGCAAATTACAGATAGTTGCGCAAAGCTCTTTTGTAACGTATGATACAGTTATCTGAATTGAAAAAAAATCATTTGGATTTATGCAGGTACGAAGGGGTGCAGACAGAGCAGAGATATACAACCTTGCATTCTCACCCATACCACAGTGGTTGGCAGTGTCAAGTGATAAGGGCACAGTTCATGTTTTCAGCCTTAAGTTTAATTTAGGAAACAGTGTAAGTGAGCGTTTGAGTACTCCTGAATCAAATCCCAGTGTCAATAGCCCAAATTCTCCATTCTCGTTCATTAAGGGTAAACACATCTTCCAGATACTTTTTTATTTCTCTTGTGTGTTTTGATACAGGCAAACATGATCTCTTGTAAACATTTGCAGGTGTGCTTCCAAAGTATTTCAATTCAGAATGGTCGGTTGCCCAGTTTCGAGTACCTGAAGGACAGAAATATGTTGTTGCTTTTGGTCATCAGAAGAATACAGTTGTAATTCTCGGGTTGGATGGAAGGTCAGTCAGTTAATCTAACCACAACCGTATCCCATTTAGATGTCAAAATTGTTGAAATTTTGTGGGAAATATCTGCAGTTTTTACCGATGCATTTTCGACCCGACCATGGGAGGGCAAATGTCACAACTTGAATATCACAATTTTCTGAAGCCTGAAGAGGCTTTATAGTGCCCTCCACCGATCTATCCCATCTATGTTCATAAGGTCCTCTTCTGCGACCCACTTTCATGTTACTTGTATCGTGTTATATCCTCTTATGACACTGTAAATGGTTATCTATGTCATATGTTCATTAGATAAACTACATTAACTGACTGAAAAGTTGTCATATGGAGCTTCTTGTTGTTTGCATTGTTTTTATTTTCTACTTCTAATGATGAAGGGATGAATGACAACCAGTCTTGTAGCTCAATGACAACTTTTTCCTCATCAAAGAAGCCATATGAATTGTAGTTGGTAGGCAACAATGTTTACTCTTATTGCTAGTTTTGGTTTATTGTGGATTTTAATTTTTATCAGCCGCATGCATTATTGAATAATAACGAGAAAAGTAGATATTGATCTCCAATATTTAAAATAGTGTAAATATGATCTTCTTAAAGTTTGTAAATTACATGAGAATGCTCCGAAATTTTAAAACTGTTCAAGAATGACCATAGATGGAATAGTAACGATTTTTGACTTTTTTTATGAGTAATTTTGATAATTTATGTGTTATTTTTAACTTTTTCAATGTTTAGATATATAATCGTTGAGGAGACAACAACGTGTATTATATCAATTTTGGGGACTATTTATAAATACCATTCAAATAAAAACCTACTTTAAAGTTCAACCAAGAGACTATGAACTTGAACTTTTCCAACTCTTATTGGGGTACAAATATATATCGTCATTCCATTAGGGTGTTATTTTCATTGAATTACCCTTTGTTAATTGTTTTTATCTCAATGATCTATATATTGTTTTTATCACAAATTTGGTCTCCCGTAATTTTATGGTTTTGGCAATTTTAATCTTCAAAACTTGTAATAATTGTGATACTTAAAGTATTAAAATGATAAAATTGATCCACAAAATTTAGTTTGAATGACATAATTGATCACAAAAGTTTTTCAATTTTGGTAATTGAGATCCTCTACCAAAATCGAATTTCGGAGATCGGTTTTACTACTTTAGAGAATCTAATTTATCAAATTTTCATGAATAAATATGTGATTACAAACTATGAAAACCAAACTTACTAAAACTATAAAAGTTTGGGATTGAATTCATCATTTCTCATTATAAATTCGTATGAGAATATCCATTAAACCCAACGTATAACATTAACAAATCATACACCTTCAACATCATCTATATGCTGATTTTTTAAATATATTTATCTAATGTAGATATTTATCTATTAATATAATCTTATTATGTATTACCAACAACAACTTGAATTAACTAACCATCTAATCTAACCTAACATCACCATTTCACAACATTTTCCCTTTTTTGGCATTGCAGCTAAATATAGTAGCAATCATAAGATCACAAAATAACCGATGAACAATAAACTACAACACCTTTGGATCACACAAACAAACTATAAACTCAAACAATGCCCTCCCTTTGTATCATCCATTGACTCCATTTCAATGATAAAAATAACAAAATGATATATCAAATTATCGAATAAACTCCAACAATGACTCCCTTCAAAATGATTTATAGTAGAAAACTTGTCGTCCCCATTACAGGACTTGTCTTTATCTTGTATGGATTCATTACCTGCACTGCACAAGAACCCACAGTTTTTGATGTAATGAGTTATGATGCCAAGGCAGATGGAAGAAATGACGATGCTTTGGTACTTATTTCTCTTGTTTTTTTAGATTCTTTTGTTGGAATTTCTTCTCACATTTCAAAAAGAAGTGAGATTGATTAGATTTATAATGGTAGAAATTTCATCAATGACCTTTAAATGTGTGAGTTTCTTTCTTTAATTCCGTTCATTCACGCCATCTCGTCGTAATTTCGGTCAAATTCTATAATTTCAACATAGTATCTAACTGGTTTGGTTTTTTCAAATCGAAATCTTATGGTTGGATTTGAGGGAGAGTGTTAGAATTTGTCTAATATTGATAAAAGAAGTAAGATTGATTAAATTTATAAGAGTATAAATTCCATCATATAATGGTTTGATAAATTCTTTTAAATTTGTTTCACGTTCTCCCATCGTAATTTTGGCTAGGCTCTATAATTATCTGATGATCGATCATTTGCTTGGTTGAAGGCGTTCATTCAAGCTTGGAAGGCTGCATGCAACTCTGGAACTGGACCGGTGTCGCTAAGAATCCCTCCTGGAACATACATGTTAGGAGAAGTAGTTTTTTCAGGTCCCTGCAAAGGTGAAGGTCCTTTCACGATCGAGATTCAGGGGAACTTAACGGCGAACGAAGATCCTAGCACGTACACGACCGGTGCATGGATTATGGTCGAGCGAATCAACAACGTCGTCATTACCGGCGGTGGGACGATTAACGGTAAAGGTTCAAATGTTTGGGAGTACGCCGATGGCATCACCATGATGGCCGTTGTAAGTTATCACGTTTCTTACTTATTATTAAAGTAGCTTTTTTACAGTATTGTTAATGAAGATGGGTTGTGTTTTGCAGAGCTTGATTATGCAATCTGTAGGCGGTGGGAAGATGAATAACTTATTCTTCGTTGACAGTATGGGTTTTCACAGTAAAGTTACAAATAGTCATGACATTGAAGTCACTAATTTAACGATCACCGCACCGGGAACCAGCCCCAACACCGATGGTATTCACCTGAGCAGATCTAGTAACGTGAATATTACTAACACCACAATCGGCTCCGGCGACGATTGCGTTTCCATCGGCCATGGAATCGTTAACCTCCTTGTTCAAGGCGTCACTTGCGGACCAGGTCACGGCATCAGGTACGTGCCCGGAATTCAATAACTCCATCGAAACTCGTCTCTATTTTCATATTATTTTCTCTATAAAATTCTACACAGCGTCGGTAGCCTGGGAAAGCGCGACAATGAGCTTGATCTCTCAGGTATAAAGATAATAAACTGTACGATATCAGGAACTACAAATGGTGCAAGAATTAAAACGTTTGCGCCGTCGCCGCCGCTGTCAGTTACCGGAATAATTTTCCAAGATATAATAATGAACGAGGTGGCGAACCCGATTTTGATCGATCAGCATTACCATTCTAAAAACGCAAAGAAGGAATCGAGTGTGAAGCTGAGCGATATTCACTTCATCAATATAACTGGAACGACAGTATCTCCATTGGCGATTAATTTAGATTGTAGTGGTGATAATCCATGTGATGGAGTGGAGTTGACGAACATTAATCTTCAGGCTGTGGGCGGTAAACCATTGTCAGCTTCGTGTTCTAATGCTAGGGCAATTGTGAACGGGACATTGGATCCCCAAGTTCCGGCCGATTGTGGAGCTGCACAAGCTCAATAGAATATTTTAATGTGTGTATATTGTCTTAGGAATAATTAAATTGGCGTTTTATTTGAAATTGAAGCATCTATAGTTGAAATTTTCTTATGTGAAATTAAAATAATTCTAATTTATAAGTGATGTGATATAATGAATAATTGATTTGATCTAGTATTTTTAATATGATTTATTTCTGATTAAGATATACGAACATTCTAATTGGATATGATTTATCAATAGCATTTATTTCTGATCCATCGAATTCTAAATTTCTATATGGTGTCGGAGCTCCATGGTGGGTTTTGGGTTGATCTATACTGGTTTAGACAAAAAAAAACTATGGTAGAAAAATGCATCTAGCTTAGGTGACAAAAATAGATTGACTTATGATTCGAACAATACCAAACATATTGAAGTAAATCTAAATTGAACCATGGCTAGATCGACTTGAGAAAGAGTGTTGAAATATTGTCCCGCATCAATTGTAGAACTATCATAATTCAATTTATAAATGTTATGATATTATAAGTAATTGACTTGATTTATCATTTTCAATATGATTTACTTCTCTTATGAACTAGGGTATACGGACACTCTCCCATTCCATCGAATCTTGAATTTCTATATTTTATCATGTATAGTATTTTTTAATTTTTATGACAACATGTTACGTGTGACCATATCGGGTTTTGGATTGAATTAATATAAATATATAAGTTGTTGAATTAAAGAACTAATTTGATTTGTGTCATGAAAAAATAATAAAATAAATCATATTTAATTTTCAAATGCTAAATGTAAGTATGTCAATTTTGCAATGTTTTAAATACCAGTACTTGCCGATATACATGACAAGCTCATTGGATCGATATACCGGATACGTTTAGGGTATATCGGATATGTATTTGATCGGAATATTAAAATAAATTAAATTATAAAATATTTATATTTTATTTTTTTTAATATAAAATCCGACCAAATTCGCAAAAACCCGACCCGATCCGAAAATATACGTACTGACCGATATTTTACCAAAATATCGATCGAAGTCGGTTCACTCGAAATTTCTGGTATACGACCATACTGAAAATTTAAAACAATACAATTTTGTAATGGGCCGCCTCATTTATTCCCCAATTTCACCCCACGATAGCTATAGCTAACAATCGGCGTTGGTGTCCGGCGACGGTCAAAGATTTCAAAGGTACATCTATGGCGGAGTCTGTTCAGGAGACCACCGAAGTTGAGCCCAATCAGAACCAGACAATTTATATTAATAACCTAAACGAGAAAATCAAGCTCGACGGTACTTCTTTCTCACTGCACGGTTGATGGTGTGTGCTTTCGTCTTTGAATCTTTTGACGTTCACCATTTCCCTGATTTTTTCTCTTTATTTTGATAGAATTGAAGAAGTCGCTTACCTCTGTGTTCTCGCAATTTGGAAAGATACTCGAGGTTTTGGCGTTCAAAACCCTAAAGCACAATGGGCAAGCCTGGGTTGTCTTTGAAGAGGCTTCTTCTGCCATCAGCGCCCTTCGACAGATGCAAGGATTTCCATTTTACGACAAGACAATGGTATGTATCTTATATTGGTTTTCCTGGAGGTTATTTTACAAGTCCATGAAAGTCATAATTTTGCAATTTCAGGATCTGCTTATAGTTTAATATTTGTGAATATGTCACTTTGAAATTTAACCAAAGGTTGTATTGCAAAAAAATCACATGAGCTTCACAATTCTGCAAATTCAGAATCTGCACAATGTTTGTATTTGTATTTATAAAATTTCTCAGCAAGTTGTAATATTTTCATAGCCCAATGGATTGTACTTGTGTGTTGACATTCACGATGTTTCATGAAACTTTAGCTATCTTAACTTTTATTCTTTGATCTGTCTATCGATAAATAGCGGATTCAATATGCAAAAACTAAATCGGATGTCATAGCTAAGTCTGATGGCACATTTGTACCTCGTGAGAAGAGGAAGAAGCATGAAGATAGAGGTATGCATGTAGTTGTGTCATGTTATGTTATATAAAACTCTACCTTGATACCATTATTTCTTCTACTTCTTAAGCTTCTATTAACGTATTATTCCCGGAATATACAGTAGCTCGTAAGAAGAAAGAGTCACACCGTGCTAATCATGTGCCTGGTGGTCTGAATCACGGTGCAGCTCCTCAGGTAATTTGGAACTCTTCAGCTCATACAAAATCGCTTTCCCTATGAAATTTATTACGTGCTAAGAAGAATTTGGAAGTTCTTGAAATTTTCGATAACTATTTATACGTTAGGGGCATGCTCGTTGCTTTATCTGCTGAATTGTTGTAACATTGTATCATTTTCTTTTTCTTTTGTTTACATTATGCAACAGGTATCTCAGTTACCATACATGAGTGGCAAATCTGCATCAGAAGGTCCTGCCCCTCCAAATAACATATTGTTCATTCAACATCTTCCGCACCAAACGACTTGTATGATGCTCCAAATGCTTTTCAGTCACTTGCCTGGATTTAAAGAAGTTAGGATGGTCGAAGCTAAACCGGGAATTGCTTTTGTGGAATACGAAAATGAGATGCAGTCGACAGTCGCAATGCATGGTCTTCAAGGGTTCAAGATCACAGATGAGTATCCTATGTTGGTTACTTACGCTAAGAAATAGATTCATTTCAGATTTGCTTAGGATTTTGTCTTTGTGCTGGTAGATTTGTCTGTATTCTCCCTTGTTTTATGAAGACTTTAGCATTACAAGAGGTATCTCTAATCCTCGTCTTGTTTCTGTGCCATGCGGAAGCACAACTTTATCTTTTTCCTAATCATTTTTTTAGCTAGAATATGTTCTAACAGTCCATCTTTCACTACTATATTGTACACGCTTAATGTTAATGGTGTCATTTAGTTCTCACGATTTTATTTTTTCCCTAATAACTAAAATTTCTCGTAGGTGTAGATGTTTTTTCTGGTTCTTTTGGTATCTTCACTTTGCTAGATAAAAGATACAGTGTAATGGCAATGAATCATTATATTTAATTTATAATCGATACTGAGATTTTTCTAAGGTTTTGAAATACCCTTCGTGGGATCTTACAATTTGTGCATTACGCATGTGATTGTGTTACATGTATGCATCCATGTCATTTGGTCGGAGAGAAGTTGGCAACCTCGTGGATCTACCCTAAATTAATACAATTTTCCAATGTTTTATTTCGCCGAAAAAACCAATTTGGAAAGGTGATTGAAAGTGTATTGTGGTGATAGTGTGATGATTTTTTTATGCATTCAAAATAAAAGTAAAATATGTGTGTTTTATTATTAAAAAAATCACAATTTGATTATCAACGTTAAAATACAATCATAATTTGCAAAAAAACAAATATATTTTTAATTATTTATAATATTTAAAATGTAAATATTATTTATATATGTAAAAATATATTAATATTTTTATATAAATAACGATATCACAATTTTACCAAAAATTTTACCAAATATTATTTCAAATTTAACAAACCATGTTAAACTACCTTTGTAGTTTATAAAATCTGTGTTCATCATAATACATATCTTTCATTTTGTCATTGATTACTTGTCTTGATGTCTAAGCACTATCCAACGTGGATGAGTATTTTACATCCTCCCCTCACATTGGAATTTCATCATTGCTTGGACTCCAAATTTTTTTAGGCAATCACGAAATCCCTTCATTGGTAAAAATTTGATAAAAATATCAGCAGGTTGGTCTTGCGTGGCAACATGTGTCAATATGATGAATCCATCCTTATATTGATCTCTCACTAAGTGACAATCGACCTCTAGGTGTTTTGTTCGCTCGTGAAATACTGGGTTCGTAGTAATCTGAATTGTGGCCTTGTTGTCACAGAACACATCTATTGGCAGTGAGCAAGAGACCTTGAAGTCATTGAGTAAATAACGTATCCATTTTAACTCACATACAAGTGCTCCTAAACTCCGATACTCTGCTTCCACTGTAGATCGAGATACGGTTGTCAGTTTCTTGGTTTTCCGGGAGATCATTGAAGCACCTATCATGCCTCCATATCCTGTAAGCAATCTCCGTGTGTCGACACATGAGGCCCAGTCAGCATCGCAGTATCCTCGGATATGTAGATCAGTCCCTTTTTCATAGAACAATCCTATATCAGGTGTTCCTTTCAGATATTTAACTACATTATAAGCTACTTCCCAATGCGACTCTGCCAGTCTTGCATAAACTGACTTAATTGCTGCGTTGCATATCCAATGTCGGGTCTAGTGAAACTGAGATATAGAAGTCGACCCACTAACCTCCTGTAACGTTCCGGATTGTCTAATAAGTCATTTTTTTCTTCCTTTAAATGCATACCAGGGGACCAAGGGGTGATGATGGGTTTAGCTCCATCCAACCACATTTCGTGAACAATGTCCAGGATGTATCTTCGTTGATTAACGAAAATTCCCAATTCTGATCGACAGATTTCCAGTCCAAGAAAATAACTCGCTGGTCCTAATTCTTTAATGCTGAATGCAGTGTCCAAGTGATGTTTAACTGCTCTCATGTGCTCTACATCCCTTCCCATTAGTAAAATGTCGTCCACGTAAACTGTCAAAGCTAACATATTTTTTCCTTCCCCCTTTATGAAGAGGCAATAATCATGTTTAGATTGACAGAATCCATAAGATAGTAAACTGTTAGTGAGCTCAATGTTCCATTGCCTTGATGTCTGTTTTAAACCATAGAGGGATTGATTAAGTTTACAAACAATACCTGGCGATGGCTGCTCCATCCCTTCTGGAGGGATCATGTAGACGTCTTCTTCCAAGTGTCCATGCAAAAACACGTTGTTTATGTGCAGCTGATGCAATTCCCATCCATACGCTGGTGTCAATGATATCATTAGTCGAATGGTCACTTGTTTGGCAACTGGTGAAAAATTGTCTTTGTAATCCAGTCCTTCAATCTTCAAAAAAAAGGATGGATGAGTCGTGGTTAGAGGTGATGGGTAAACATAAAAAATGATTTTCCCCCCATTAATGGTCTGGTATGGAAATTGATCTTCAAAAAGTTTGGTATCTTGGGAAAAGATTAGTCGTTTGTTTTCTAAATCATACATTCGGTAAGCCTGACGATCTTGGGAGTATCCTAGGAATATGCATCGTATTCCTCTAGCTTCAAATTTATCTTTGTAAGGCTTGTTATTCATCACATACCCGAGACATCCAAATGTTCTAAGATGAGAATTGGTTGGATCTCTTTTGTACAGTCGATGGAATGGGGATTCCCAATTCAATAAGGATGAGGGTGTTCGGTTGATTAGATACGTTGCAGTTAAGAGGGCTTCTCCCCCAAAAACGTTTTGGAAGAGAAGCATGAAGTGACTGTTAGTTGTTAATGAATTTTACGATTCGTTTTGCCGATTAAACTTAGCAAGAACTAGATGCGGAATAAGAAAAAAAAGCAACAAATTTTACGTGGAACCCGAGTATCGGGAAAAAACCACGGACTACCTCCTGGTCAATCTACTATCACGAAAATAACACAAAGATTACAGTCACAAGAACTATCGAGTTCTTGTGCAACTTAAACCAAAAGCCACAACAGAAAGTTCCGAACTAGAACCTACTCCTCGTGCTCCCTGCTATTCTCTGATAAACCCTAATAAGATGATGATCCACATTAAGGCGGCTAACACCCATTATATAATGGTTGCAAGTGGGCTTTAGGGTTGAGGCCCATTAATCATTGTTGACTCCACTCAGTGTACTCCTTCGGTTGATCGACCGTCACACCGAAGCATGTTGCTCTCAAGGTTGGAACCTGGTGCCTATCGTCATTTCAATGTCGATCATACTAAGACTGTCGATCGTCCCGTTCCATGAAAAGTGCCGATCGCCCCAACAATCTCCTCTTCCAGCCTTAGAGCGCATTGCCGATCACTGATATGTCTTTCCAATCTGTCTCAGCCCAACCTGTCTGAAACAGAACTGATGCTTCTTCGTACTCACTACCTTAGTGAGCATATCTACCAGATTTTCCTCAATATGTATTTTCTTCAACTGCAAAGTCTTCTCAATCACTGCATCTCTAATCCAGTGGAATTTCACATCCACATGTTTCGTTGTGGAATGAAATGATGGGTTCTTAGTGAGCTCCAATACACTCTGACTATCATAATGTATGCTAGGTTCCATAGCAAAACTGATCTCTGAGAGCCACTCTTCAACCACACCATATCCTTTCCTGTCTCCGTGATTGCCATATACTCTGCTTCTATGGTCGACAAGGCCACACATTTCTGTAACCGAGCACTCCAAGAAATGGCTGCTTCTCCGATTAGTGATACAAATCCTGAGGTCGACTTCCTCGACTCTAATTCTCCAACAAAATCTGCATCACAGAAACACTCCAGTTTCAAATCCTTCCCAGCTCGATATCTTAGACCAATCTCCTTGGTCCCCTTCAAATATCTCAAAAGCCACTTGGCTGCTTCCCTATGATCCTTCCCGGATTCGACAGATATCTACTCAGCACTCCAACATCAAATGCAATATCTGGTATTGTACACACCATCAAATACATCAGACTGCCGACCAAAGATGCATATGGTACTGTCGACATTTCCTTCTGATCGGCCTTGGTGGTCGGACAAGAAATCTTACTCAAACGAAACTGAGCACCCATCGGTATACTGATTTCCTTTGCATCCCGCATGTTGAACTTTTTCAGCAATTGTTCAACATATCTCTGCTGATGAACGACAATCTCCCTTGTTGCTCTGTCTCTGACGATCGACATCCCAATGACCCTGCTGGTCGGCCCCAAGTCTTTCATCTCAAATGCATTTGATAACTGGGCTTTCAAATCCTTGATCAATCTCATATCCGGACTGATCAACAATATGTCATCGACATAGATAAGTAACAGAATAAATTTGTTATTGTCGAAGGTCTTCCGGTACATGCAGTGGTCTTCCTTAGACCTCTCAAACTTGCTTTCCTTCATGAAATTATCAAACTTCAAGTACCACTGTCTTGGTGCATGTTTGAGATCATATAGACTTCTCCTAAGTCTCCACACCTTACCCTCGCCTCCTTTCTTCACAAACTCCTCGGGTTGCTCCATATACAGCTCCTCCTCAACATCTCCATGCAAGAAAGCTGTCTTTACATCCATATGTTCGACTTCCAAGTCGAACTGTGCAGCGAGCGCCAGAGTCGCTCTGATCGACACAAGCTTCACAACCGGACTGAACACTTCATCAAAATCAATTCATTTCTTCTGATTAAAACCCTTCACCACAAATCTTGCTTTAAACCGAACGCTTCCATCAGGTTCCAATTTCTGATTGAAAACCCATTTGTTCGACATTGGCCTCCTCCCGACCGGTGCTTTCACCAATTCATAGGTCTGATTCTTTTCAAGCAAGGGGAGCTCCTCCTGCATCGCCTTTTTCCATCGGTCACTGTCCCTCATACTCAATGCCTCATTGTATGTCTCAAGTTCTCCATGTTCCGAGACAAGTACATAGTCACTTGCTGGATATCTGTTAGAAGGATGCCTAGCTCTCGTACTCCTTCTTATTTCATCCATCGGCACTTCAGGCTCTTGTTCAGGAGCTTCAGTAGTTGCTTCAGCATCAACACCATCGTCATTTGCATTGTCGATCGGCGGTGTCAACTCTTCATCATTAGTGTCGATCGGCAATGACGATCGGTCTTCCTCAGTGTCGGTCGGCAATGTCGACCGGGGTTCTTCAGTGTTCACAGAGTCTGTCCCCTTGGACCCAGAAGTCACATCGGTGATATTTTCATCCTCGAAAAATACCACATCCCTCGACCTTATGACTTTCTTATCGGTCGGATTCCAGAGCTTGTAGCCAAATTCATTTTCACCATATCCCAGAAATACTCCGGTCTGGGAATGTGAGTCCAATTTCTTCCTTTGTTCCTTCGAAACCAATATTTTGACCTTGCACCCGAACACTCTCAAGTGATTATACTTTGGATTTCTCTGGAACCAAAGTTCATCAGGAGTCTTAAAATCAATAGATGCCGAAGAAGACATGTATTTCAAAAAACAGGCGGTCGACAGTGCTTCTCCCCAAGATCTCTTCGGCAACTTTGCAGTAGCGAGCATGCATCTCGCCTTATCGAGCAATGTTCGGTTTAGCCGTTTGACTATCCCATTGTGTTGCGGTGTTCCTAGCTCTGTCATTTCATGTCTGATCCCATTCTCATTGCAATACAAATCAAACGCCGATGAGGTATACTCACCTCCATTATCACTCCTTAAGCATATCAACTTCTTCACAATCTCTCTTTCAACCATGTACTGGAATTCTTTGAACCTGATGAACGCCTCATCCTTGGTTCTAATCGAATACACCTAGGCTTTCCTTGTGGCATCATCCACAAATGATACGAAATATTTTTTGCCACTGAATGTCTTCACATCCATCTCCCCACACACATCGTTGTAGATCAGTGCAAGAGGCTGTGATTTTCTGGTCGACTCAACTTGGAATGCAACTCTGTGTTGCTTCCCTTCCAAGCAGTCTTCACATTGGCTCAGCATAGAGTTCCCGTTCGACAAAAGTCCATCCTTTGTCAAATATTTAAGCCTTCGGCTCCCAGGTGGGCCAGTCTCATGTGCCAAGTATCCAAAGAAACATCAGACTGAGTTGTGGCGATCGACTTCACCACGGTCGACACTGTGTCGATCGGCTTCATAACGGTCGACACCCAAGTTCTGTACAGGGTCCGTTGCAGCACTCCGCTCGCAACCACCAGTAACCCTTTCTTCAACTTCCACGAGCCATTCACACACTTGTATACCCTTCAAGATCAAAAACATTCCCGGAAAGCAAATTTAGTCGTAATGTGAGAATGTGTCTTACTTGGTTTAACACGAGCTTTATCCCCGTGTTGGTCGTCACTTCTATGCATCCGATGCCCACGATCGACGATGCACTAGAGTTTCCCATCTTCACCATCCCGAAATCTCCAGCAATGTAAGACTTGAAACTACTGTTGTTAGGTGTTGCATGGTAAGAGGCAGCTGAGTCAAATACCCACTCCTCCAATCCCCCCTGCGACAAGTTCATCTCCTCCAAAAACAGGACAATCAGCTCGTCACCCTGCGAGCCGACCATGTTGGCATCCTTCTTGCTCTTCTTCTTGTGCACTTCCTGGGACCCCTTATAATGGACACAATCTTTCTTCAAGTGTCCGACGACCCCACATTGAAAACATGCTCTTCGTTCTCCACTTGAAGGATTTCCCCATTCTGCTTGTCACCTCCACATGACTTGCTTCTCCTTTATTTTGCCGATCGTTGGACCCATGTCCCTGTTGATCGGTAGCAGAGGCCAGAGTACCCCGACTGTCTTTACTTGTTTCTTTTCTCCTTTCTTCTTCATTCAGAAGACTCTCGACAACTCCTGACAACGACAATACTGGTGTAGAATTACTCAGTGTCACCACCAGTGTCTTCCATGTATCAGACAGTGTCCTAAGAACTAGTAGCGCCTGCAACTCATCGTCAAGTTTCAGATTGGCCCGAGTCAATTTATTCACCAAATCCTGAAACTTATTCAGGTGCTCTGCCATCGGACTCCCATCGACATATCTGAGATTTACCAGCTTCTTGATTGTGTCAACCTTGTTCTGCACATTCTTTCTCTCACATATATTCTGAAGTTTATCCCACATGGCCTTTGCCTCAGTCAACTCTCTAATATGATGAAACAACGACAAGTCGACCCACGACCTGATATACGCCAGCGCCTTCTTGTTCATCGATTTCCATTTCTGCAGTTCTGTTCCCTCTGGTTTTGTCGAATCGATCGTCGCCCACAAATCCTTACAGGACAACAAGTCCTCCATCTTCACCTTCCAGATGGAATAATTTGACGACGTGAGTTTAATCATCGGTACGCTGGAATCCTCCATTTTTTTTCAGTCTCTGAAATCTGAATCACTTAGCAAAAAATCCTTCTGCTAAACCTGTAACCAGATAACCTGGCTCTGATACCACTTGTTAGCTTTTAATGGATTTTACGATTCGTTTTGCCGATTAAACTTAGCAAGAACTAGATGCGGAATAAGAAAAGAACGCAACAAATTTTACGTGGAACCCGAGTACCGGGAGAAAACCACGAACCACCTCCTGGTCAATCTATTATCACGAAAATAACACAAAGATTACAGTCACAAGAACTATCGAGTTCTTGTGCAACTTAAACCAAAAGCCACAACAGAAGTTCCGAACCAGAACCTACTCCTCGTGCTCTCTGCTATTCTCTGATAAACCCTAATAAGATGATGATCCACATTAAGACGGCTAACACCCATTATATAATGGTTGCAAGTGGGCTTTAGGATTGAGACCCACTAATCCTTGTCGACTCCACTCAGTGTACTCCTTCGGTTGATCGACCGTCACACCGAAACATGATGCTCTCAAGGCTGGAACCTGGTGCCGATCGCCACTTCAGTGTTGATCATACTCAGACTGTCGATCATCCCTTTCCATGAAAAGTGTCGATTGCCCCAACAATAACAAGGTTCTAGCCATATCAACTAGATGTCTATGCTTTCGTTCCATTACGCCATTCTGTTGGGGAGTGTGGCTGGTCGTTTTTTGGTGTATTACACCATTGGTCTGGAACAAATTTAGGCACTGATGGTTTAAGAATTCCCCTCCGTTATCGGTTCAAATGGTTTGAACTCGACTGGAGAAATGGACATTAACCATGTTTAGGAAAGAAGTCAAAATGGTTTTGGTTTCGTCTTTTCCCCCCATCAAGTAGGTCCATATGCCTCGGCTGTGATCATCAACTATGGTTAGCATATATCAAGCTCCTTGTAAACTGAGAATTCGATAAGGTCCCCATACATCGATGTGCACAAGTTCAAAAATGGTTTGGCTTCGGGTAGAACTTTTGTAAAAAGGGAGTCGTTTCATTTTTCCCATGTTGCATGCATCACATGGTGCTTTTGTATAGGAATCATGAATATGTTGGTTTGAAAGATTTTCAAGCATTTTGTGATTTGGATGTCCAAGACGTGAATGTCATAACCAAAAAGATTTTTTTGTGATATCCAATAACATAGATGAGTCTTTAGACATGTTTACAAAATGATTGGAATTTAGACTTCTTAGATGAGTCTTTTCTTCCATGGGTTCATGTAGCAGTGATGAATCACTTACACGAATTGCGGATGGATCAAGGATATATAGACGTTGTTTTATGGCAGCAATGGCTAGGACTTTAGAGCTCCTCGGGTCCTGCATGTAGCAATGAGTTGAAGAGAAAATAAAATGTACATGATCATTAATGGTGAGTTTTGAAACAGAAAGCAAATTGAATTTAAACGATGGCACAAAGAGAACATCTTGTAGAACAAGAGTGTGACCGAGGAGAATTGTTCCTCTTCGTTTAACGGACTGAATTGTGCCATCGGGAAGGACTACAAGAACTGGTTTATTTAGGGGCCAAGAAGCAGAGGATAGGGAAAGATCGTTGCACATATGATTTGTTGCTCCTGAGTCTACAATCCAAGACTTCGCATCTATTTGTGAAGAAGTATATTGTTGAATTTCGGAAGTACCTGCGAATTCAAGAAATCCCACGAAATTTGCAGCTTCCATGTCTTCTCCTGCTGCTGCTACTCCTCCACCACAGTCATCCAAAGGCGTTGCTGCTGCTAGGTTGGCGTAGTCTCTTGGAATCCCTTTACCTTGTGTTTTTTGCAGCTGCTTGTACCATTCGGGAATTCCTTTGATTAAGAAACAATCGTCTGTGATATGTCCTTTCTTATTGCATTTCTTACAGATCTTTATTTCGTCATTGATTTGTTTATGTCCATTATGTTCCTTGGTGTAAGAGTAGTATGTTGAGGCTTTGTTCTGGTTCGTCTTGGTCGCCATTGCCATGCTAACTTCAATGTTGGTTTGATTTTCTTTCTGCTGTTCGATTTTGCAAATCATGGCAAAAGCCTTGCTTAAGAGAGGCATCGGTTCCATCATTAGGATTTGATTTACAACTCCTCCATAGCATTCATGTAACCCCCTAGGAATTGTGTTACTTTGATGAAGTTTTCACGTTCCATGTATTTCTTTCCATGTTACAGCTGCATATCGTGTTGGCTTCGCAGTTACAGATTGGTATTGGAAGGCATCGGTTCAATTCTTCCCATAGTTTGCTGAGTTTGTTGTAATAGAATGTGACATACATGTTTCCTTGAGTGGTGTTACTGATTTCACGCTGTAACTTTGAGAACAATGGACCGCTTGCCTCCGCAAACCTTTCTTCTATTTCTTTTCATAGCAAATGAGCATTTTGGGCATAAATGAAAGATACAGAGATCTTTGGTGTCATGCTATTTAGTATCTATGATCTTACTATGGAATCAACCGACTTCCAAAGCGAATACTCCGATTTAGCCGAGTCTGGCGCTGAAACTTTTCCAAAGATAAAACCAAATTTCATTCTTGAATCCAAGGCTAACTCCATCGCTTGGCTCCAGCTCCGGTAGTTTCTGCTGTTTAGCAAAGTTGTCACTAAGATTTGGTTTGGTGTGTCATGCCCTGCTAATCGCAGCGGATCGTATGTAGGGGCAGCAATCATCTTTATGTTGTTTAAGTCGTCCTGTGGTTTCTTTGAATCCCCCATTGTTACGTGAGGATGTCAGGTGGATTATAGCTCCGAAACCATGTTCAAACTTGCAGAATTCTTTTGTATTCTGTGATTTTGTAGTTTGGAGAGGAAAGTAAAAGATGATTCAATCGTCTCAATTCATTTCATCTCTTGAAGTTGAATTTATACAGAGTTACATATGCATTCTGACATACAAGCAAAAGGTTAAATAAACTACCCAACCACTAACCACTACCTCTGTAGTTTATAAAATCTAAAATAATTCAGATCTTTCATTTTGTCCTTGATTACTTGTCTTGATGCCTAAGCACTATCCAACGTGGATGAGTACTTTTACAAGTATCATTAAGATCCAAATTGTAAAGAATAAGTAGAGAACAATATGAATAATATTAACTTGTTTTTATAAATGCATTTACTTGCATCTCATTTTCGCCAATTCCATGCCGGTTTTCCGAATACATTGGCTGGCTAATTCATTATTCAATGAATGTGGCAGTAAATCCACAAAATAACATTAAATATACAATCCTTATGAAACAGTGAAAACCAACTTGCACAACTCAGTAAACACCTGTAAATTATAAGCACGAAAGAATGTGGCAGCAGAGAACGTCCATCACAAGAAAACCTGCATCTCATGACAAAACAACAAGAAGATAAAAATCCCATGTATTTTGTCTTAAAAAAGACACTAAAACAAGGCCTCAGATTAGCATATTGGCACATTCATCATAGCAACAACAACTCCACGGATACAACCGGGAATGCGCATTAATATTATTGAAGCTTCAGCCAAAAAAGCATCTCATCACAGGCATACAACATAAATCCCAATTCTTTCATAGAATGAAGAACACTTACCATGAAATAAATCTTCATGAAGTCGAACTGGGATCACTGATAACGCCTAAAAAGTCATCTTTTATCGTTCCTATGCAGAAAATTTCAGTAGCATCAACACGGGTACCGATTATCTTCAACCTAATTTCACTGTCTTTCTGAATCTTAACCGACCCATCTGATGTTGTATAATTAGGCATATCCCCAGATTGAAACTCCATATCATCGGGAATCAAATGGTTAGACACGAATATCTGAACCGGTCCGGCTTCAGCAAAGAAACCCATCTTGTTTACCATCGTCACCACTGCTTCAAGAATCTCTCCTTTGAACGGACGAAATACCACGCACTGATACTTCACCGGAAATGTTACGAATCCAGATCCATCGCGAATCAGCCCTTTACCGACGCTTTCGATTCCAGTTATCGCAACGATGAAACCATGACGGCCACTGCAAGTCCCCTCGACATCTTTCAGAAGTTTTGCCACCAGCTTATCGCGTAGATCTCGCCCGAAATGGCGAGGATGCAGCTGCATATTCCGCTCCAATACTATGTGAAAAAACATCGTGAAAGTAAGCAGAAATCGAGATACTCTGTTGTCACGATCTTGAAGGCAGAAGGTAAAACGTTAGAGAAGCAATAAGAAGAAGCTAGTGATCGTAAACCTAGGGCCTTAATTGGGCCTTCTTCAAATAAAAGCCCAATAACCTATATTCTTTCCTTTTCTTCTCCAGGCCCACAATTCAAAAAAGTCCATTATTTCAAGAATGTTTTTTATGCTTAAGATTGTTATTCTATATAATGATCATTATTATCAGTTTGAAAAATAATATTATTTTGTAAAATGATTATTTAATCTAATATGGTNGGTACCAGGTTTTATTCAGAGTAGGTACCATCCATACTGGTATGAAAACATTGTTGCATCTAAGGTTGTTGAAAAATTATCTCACATAAGTTATAGAAATAGAAACCTTATAGTTTGTAAGGAAAATGATATAATAAATAATGAGATTAGCCTAAGATTTTTAATGTGATCCACTTCTATAGCTATTATTCAATCGAACAAATCATTTTTATATGTTTATGTTTGTTAATATTTTATTCCAATATGAATTTACATTCAAACATTATTCAAATATTTATATGAATATTTATGTTCGTTTGAATAACTTATTCAAATTTGTAAGAGGGTGACTGGTGAGAGTATTTAGATTCAAATACTAAATGTACCATTCAGTTTGGCGTTTAAATCCAGAAATTAACATTAAATATACAATCCTTATGAAACAGTGAAAACCAACTTGCACAACTCAGTAAACACCTGTAAATTATAAGCACGAAAGAATGTGGCAGCAGAAGAACGTCCATCACAAGAAAACCTGCATCTCATGACAAAACAACAAGATAAAAATCCCATGTATTTTGTCTTAAAAAAGACACTAAAACAAGGCCTCAGATTAGCATATTGGCACATTCATCATAGCAACAATAACTCCACGGATACAACCGGGAATGCGCATTAATATTATTGAAGCTTCAGCCAAAAAAGCATCTCATCACAGGCATACAACATAAATCCCAATTCTTTCATAGAATGAAGAACACTTACCATGAAATAAATCTTCATGAAGTCGAACTGGGATCACTGATAACGCCTAAAAAGTCATCTTTTATCGTTCCTATGCAGAAAATTTCAGTAGCATCAACACGGGTACCGATTATCTTCAACCTAATTTCACTGTCTTTCTGAATCTTAACCGACCCATCTGATGTTGTATAATTAGGCATATCCCCAGATTGAAACTCCATATCATCGGGAATCAAATGGTTAGACACGAATATCTGAACCGGTCCAGCTTCAGCAAAGAAACCCATCTTGTTTACCATCGTCACCACTGCTTCAAGAATCTCTCCTTTGAACGGACGAAATACCACGCACTGATACTTCACCGGAAATGTTACGAATCCAGATCCATCGCGAATCAGCCCTTTACCGACGCTTTCGATTCCAGTTATCGCAACGATGAAACCATGACGGCCACTGCAAGTCCCCTCGACATCTTTCAGAAGTTTTGCCACCAGCTTATCGCGTAGATCTCGCCCGAAATGGCGAGGATGCAGCTGCATATTCCGCTCCAATACTATGTGAAAAAACATCGTGAAAGTAAGCAGAAATCGAGATACTCTGTTGTCACGATCTTGAAGGCAGAAGGTAAAACGTTAGAGAAGCAATAAGAAGAAGCTAGTGATCGTAAACCTAGGGCCTTAATTGGGCCTTCTTCAAATAAAAGCCCAATAACCTATATTCTTTCCTTTTCTTCTCCAGGCCCACAATTCAAAAAAGTCCATTATTTCAAGAATGTTTTTTATGGTTAAGATTGTTATTCTATATAATGATCATTATTATCAGTTTGAAAAATAATATTATTTTGTAAAATGATTATTTAATCTAATATGGTAGCATTATATAAATACATGATGCATATGGGTACTTGAAATTCGACTCTAAACCAATATAACACGTATGTTTTACTATTTGTTAGAAAATATCACTGTAATTAGGAATCACCGAAAATTTGGAATTTTCGGTAAAATTTCAATTAAGTGTGAAGATTGAGATGACAATTGACTACACATATTTAGTGACGATCGATATTTATCTCAACTGTGGAGATCGGGATTACGCTCGAGCACACTTAATCATTTGGTGATTATTAACATTAAGTGGTCAATCAGATGGACTGTCACACAATACCGAATAATACAAGTGAACATATCCGACATTATGATATAACTTTGTCGATCGATCAAAGACCACTCGAAAGATATATTTGAAAGGATACTAGGAATGAAACCATATCGTACAAATCATATTTAAATATGTTCAAATATTAGAAAATATTTATTAATTTCCTTAATTATTGTCAACATCTTAAATCTAAATAGAGGCATTTGGATTTATTGGGTTTGTTTGGTTTAACTTTTTAAAATTGCGGTGTGGTGAGGTGTGGTGAGATATGGTGATCGTGAATTTTTAAGTATGTTTGGTAAAATTGCGGTATTATGATCGTGATTTATGTAAAAACTAATATGCTCTTTTATGTTTAATAATGAAAACAAATAAATTATATATAATTGTAAAATGAAGGGTAATAAAGTAATTTCCAAAATCACGATGTAGATATAGATGATTTTAGCAGCGATTATCAAATCGTGATTTTTTAACGATAATAGCATCGCAATTATCCTTTTGTTTTGTATACCTTAATAAAATCACTGTTATGGTCCCTTTTTAGGGGGTACCAACAGTCGTCCGGTTCGTCGACAAACGAACTCGGTTATGATTTGTTTTTTGGTGGGATAACTATCTAAAAATATAAATAACAACGAGGCAAGAAGATTATAGTGGAAACCCCAAGAATTGGGGAAAAAAACCACTTGACTAAGAGCGAGATAAGCTTTTAGTCTGTTCACTAATCGAATGGTTCATTACAGAATACAACAAAGGCTTTAAGAAGATAACAGGGTGTAAGAAAGCAATAAGAACTCCGGCAGGGTAACGGTCTGTTCTTATGCGTCCAGAAGGTCCTGCTTTTTCTGTCGTTGTGCTTTGTATTTATAGAGTTGATGGCGTGTGTAATCCACGCTCTGTAACTGCCTCTGACAGGTTTGTTAGAGGTTGTTGTCGCGCGATGTAAAACGAGGCCGGGACCGAGGCATAGTTTGCGTGATCTGGCCCGAGGCGTGGTAAACGTGTGAAGGCCCGAAGCGTGGAACGCGTGGGTTTGTAACCGTTTGGACCGAACAATGGAGCCAGCTGTCAGAAACCATTTTATTTCGCCAAGGATATCTTCGGTCCCATCGCGGAACATCGGATCATTTTATCTTAAGTATACTACTCGGCATGCACAAGTTCGCTTTTACCACATGGATCGACCCAATCGTTATCGGGCCTCATCCATTGCAGGGTACCTGGTCCTAGAGTTCTCATCACTAGCCCCTCGGACTTGATTGTCATTGTAGAAGTGATACAAGGCCGATCACGTAATATTTATATACATTCGGGAGAATATATGACCGTACCTGTTCGTGGTGAGCATCCAGGGGACCGATCTTTCACTTGTGTTTATAAGTGAAGAAGTGAATTTACATTTAAAATTCAATAATGTACATTTATGTTATTATTTTTTAAATATTAATATCCCGACTTGCGCTTCTCCACATTCGACTATTCAATAGGCGTGATGAGTGTGTTTATACTGCACCCGCCTGTGACAATATTACGTGGCAGCTTACAATTGGTCGGGAGATTACTATTTAAATCAGGGTTTTGGGTACTGTTTCTCTTCATCGTCATTTCGCGAAGGAGGAAATCGCCCAAATCGAGCTTTATGAGCCCTTGTTCTGTTTCGCATTCAAACATATTTCCTACCGATTTCCATTAAGGTATAAACCATGACTCCTCATAAAATGAGATACCCAGCCATGTCTGAGTTGGATATTGAAGAGTTTAGGTCTAGGTTTTCGATTCCGGCTCATTATTCTATCTGGAAGGGATTGGAAGATATTCCATGTTTCCTTCCGGCAGAAATGAATGTGTCGGCTTCCGCTATTCCGATTAGTTATGCTTCTTTAAAGTACGGGCTATGTTTTCCGCTGCATCCTTTTGTAGCAGCCGTACTTAAAGAAATTCACTGCCCGACTTTTGCGTTATTTCCAGGTAGCTATGTGTATATAGAGACATTTATATTCTATTGTCACAAACAGAACATGGCCCCGACTTTGGAACATTTTTTCAACTTTTTCTTGGTAGGGTCCCGAAGGGGTATGGATCTGTTAGGATGTCGCAAACTATATTATATAGCGGTGCACATCAAGGAGTGTGCTATAGTTGATAAAGAAGAGTCTCTCCATGCGTGGGAATCTTGTTATGTGTGGATAATATTCCCAAAAGAGGATATGTTGAAGGTGTGGCCACTTATAACTCACCCACGCATAGGCCAGTTGGACCGAACCAGATTCAACCCCTCCCGCCCGGACACCGAAAACACGCTTGCGATGTTCCCCCCTCCCGAAGTACGCCTTAAACGAGCAGAACTGCTTCGGGAGAAAAGGTTGATAGAAATAGTTGTCGTGGGTAGGACCGGAGCCCCAGCCCTGAAGATGATGTTTTCTTTTTCAGATCCGTTAGAAGGATCGGGTATGAAGTAACATTTTCATTCTGTTCTTTCCTGATCCTTATATATTTATTTTGCAGACTCAACTGAAACGATGCCTAGCTCACGGTTCAAGCGTATGGCTGCTGCTTCGGTCCGTCTTTCTGAAGGACAACGTGAAGCAACTGGTAGTGTGGGGGAGAGTGAATCGGTAACGGGAGTATGCTAGTTCCATCGGGGTTAGGGAATCCCCCGATCCAAACCACCAGCTCAAGCACATTAACCATGCGCTGCATAGTGCAGCCCTCGACGGGAGAGGGACTTGCGTTTCGGGTATTTGGAGTGGTAGAGGAGGTGATAATGGCTCGGATTCGTTCTTTGAGCTTATCCAGCCTTTACCATATCGGAAATAATTCATTCATTAATGCTGATATAGTTACTTTATTGCTGCTGGGAGCCGTTCCCGTGGAGAGAGTTCTCCCCGGTCCTAATCTTAAGGTGAACGTCTCCCTGCCGCCGATCTCCTTAGGCAAAGGGAAGAGGGTGGCCGAAGCAGAAGCTTCGAAGGAACTCAAAAGGCTTAAAAAAGGGGGGAATGATTCGGTCCCCACTAAGGGGATCGTTTTGAAGGAATCTGCTTCGGGCCCTAAGACCAACTCCGACTTGGGTGTCGCCTTAGGCCTGCTGGACAGGTTCAGTAAAGGGAGGAGATTGACCTCCTGGAGAAGTGCATTCATAAAGGATTTCTGCCTTTAAGTGGAGCAAAACCCAGACAATGTTCAACCATACATGTCTGGGGAATAGATCATTGAAGGCTTCCTCGACCTCGCAACTAAGATAATCTCCTTCAAAATTAAGGCCCGAAGCTTTATGTTCTGACAATATTGTCCTATGTAGATGATGAGGAAGACTTTCACAACTGCAATCACCGTGGAGAAGAACCAGGTTGGCAATGTTGTGTCCCAACAAGTCCAGGATCAACTTGACCTTGCGAAAAAGCAAGTTGAGATTAAGCATGGTGAGTTGGTCACGATACGATAGGACCGGGACCGACTGGATAATGAATTGTTAAGAGCTGGGACGGAAGTTTCGCTCTTAGCAGACAAGGTCTCTGAGCTGGAGAAGATAGAGAAAACAGCTCAGGGACAAATTTCTGACCTGGAGGCCAAGTTGCGGACCAAGAAAGAAGAAGTTAACTAAGCTCAGGGTCGGGCCCAGGAAAAGAGGAATAAGCTCAACGAGCTTCTCATCCAGGCCCAGGAAGAGAAGACGAACTTGGAAGAGGAATTAACCAGAACCCGCACTTCGGCTGAAGGTTCGGTCCGGGAGGCAGTCATAAGCTTCGCTCGGTCCCCTCTGTTATTCGCTTTGGCGGATAACATACATGGGATGTATATTGCTAAGTACCTGGATAACATGCGAGACCAGATTACTAAGCAATTCGGGCTTTCCCCTTCGGAAGAAAGATGGAAGGCGATCGAACCACTTGAGAAAGATGGAAACTTTCAGGTAATTCCATATTTGGAAGAACCTGTCTTAGAAAATGACTATTTCTTCTATCTCTTTGAGGAGATGGAGAAAGCGGTCAACCAGAAGGTGGCCGATCAAGAAGAAGAGTTGAAGCAGCTGGCGGCTCGGACCGAACCGCAGGAGTAGAGAGTGGAAGATAAGGAAGATGGGCAGGGTAGTTAGATCTGAACTGTACTTTGTCCCTGCTTTGTACCTTATTTTCAATATAAGATTTTTTCCTCTCAATTCATATCTTTTTAGTCGTCAAAATAAGTATTGTAACTGACATTTTAAGTGAATTGATATGTTTCATATTAACGAGAGTGTTTTAACCACCAAGTGTAAAATCGGGGATGCTTATAGGGTGTTAACCCATCGGTCCTAGATATTATATTTGGTTCACTCATGTCAATTCTGATTGGATCGGTCGTTTTACATTGTATGCGAATCGCTCTTATTCCATCCTTAGGATCACAACTGAATTAGGAAGACGCGGTCCAGGTTCAATATGAGTCCATACAAGCTTCGGCCAAACCTTGGTTCTACTGAAGTCCCGTAGGTTATATTGGCCAAGTTTTTGTTCATAATATGTTCCATGATTGGACCGAACTTGTGTTTCGATATGTTGACTCCCCCATTCATCTTTTCATGGTGGATTTTGTAAGTACAATGGCCGTTTCTCAAGAATGAATGCCGTTGAAGGGGGTGTCTTAGTTCGTAATGAGTTCTGGGAGAATTACAACTTATCCATGAGACAAGGCAAGTGTAGGAACATCTGACTCGTCAGAGCGATCACTACAACTTGGAAGCCTTGCGGACAAGAAGCTTCGGTCACCAGTCCAGATTCGTTCTAAGTTAGCCAACTTCAAGATCGGTCCATCACTCATTTAGAAACAACTTGTTTTGTACTTACTTGTTTTTTGCTTACGTTTAAAGGAATGTATGTTTATTGAGTCCAACATATTAATTGAAGGTTCACAAGAAATACCGCTTTCAATTCATGATATTCTAAGTTCGGGGGACCTCTATACCATCCAATGTTTCAAGTTTATACGCACCTGAGTCCAGTTTCTTTGATATTCGATATGGTCCTTTCCAATTTATGCCCAGCTTTCCAAAATTCCTCTGCACCTTTATGCTTATGAGGACGAGGTCGCCTTAAAAGAATTCCCTTGGGAGAACTCGCTTGTTATGGGCCCATTCAATAGTTCGCTGATAAGCGCGCATCCGCGCGTAAATTGCATCTCTTTTTTCTTCGATCATCTCGAGATCCAATAGTCTCCTTTCACCGTTCATATGCTCATCATACTGAGATATCCTGGGTGATCGGATGGCAATTTCCAGTGGGCTAACAACTTCGGACCCATACACCAATGAGAAAGGTGATTCATGGGTTGTTGAACGAGGTGTAATTTGGTATGCCCATAAGACCTCATAGATGTGTTCAAACCATTTCCCTCCAAAATTCTATAACTTAGTCTTCAATTCTTTTAGGATAACCTTGTTAGATACTTCCGTAAGTCCGTTAGTTTGGGGATGGGCCACTGAGGAGAAATGTTGGGCGATGCCCAACTTGATGCATAAATCTCGTATGCTTTTTCCACGGAACTGGGTCACATTATCTGATATGAGTGCTTGGGGAACCCCGAAACGGCTCACAATATATCTCCATAAGAAGTGTTTGACAACCTTCTCTGAGATGATGGCTACTGCTTCTGCTTCAATCCACTTCAAATAATACTCCACCGTCACAATACAAAATTTTCTTTGCCCTATTGACCAAGGAAAAGATCCAATGATATCAATCCCCCATCTGTCAAACGGACAAGGCAATGGGGTGACCGATAATGGAGCCCCAGGAAGCTGTGGGATCGGAGAATAGTACTGACATATGGCGCAACGTTTAGTGTATTTCATGGCATCTCCAAGCAACGTCGGCAAAAAATATCCAGCTATGATGATGCAGTGATATAAAGATCGAGCCCCTGAATGAATGTCGCATATCCCTTCATGAATATAAATCATGACGGCTTCAGCCTCAATAGGGGATAAGCAACGCAGAAGCGGACCCTCATAACTCCTTTTAAACAATCGTCCGTCAACCATGATAAATCTCTTAGCCCGGACTTCTATTCTTCTGGCTTCAGACTTGTCTTCAGGAAGATAGCCGTTTGTAAAATATTTAATAAAGGGATCCATCCAATTGGGTTCCCCAAGAGATTCAGTAGCGTTAATATTCAAGCACTGGAGTTCATGGCATAGAGCCCCGATTTCTTCAATTGACTGTTCGGTCACTGATATCTCGACCGAAGGTCGGTTCTGGATATGGATCGAAATAGTGCTCGGCTCTATGTCAGGTATGCCCGCGGCCAATCTGACAAGTGCGTCAGCAACCTTATTCTGTTCTCGTGGTACGTGATCAAGAGAAAATTCACTCAACTTTTTGGATAATTCCAGGACTTTGGCACAATATAATTTCATCATCGGATCATGAGTTTCAAATCTCCATGCGAACTGTTCCACTACTAACTTTGAGTCTGAAAACATTCGCACTCTACTAACTCCCATCTTTCGGGCCAGGGTCATTCCCGATAATACAGCCTTATATTCTACCACATCATTTGTTCCAACAAAGGAAAATTTTACCGTGGAATGAATAAGGTCACCTTGTACCGTTGTTAGGGTAATGCCCGCCCTCTTACTCCGAAGGTCGACCCATCCACGTGGATCGTCCAATGATCATCCTCTTGGTTTAGATATATGGCCTATCGGGTCATTTTAACCACAAAACCGGTTAGAATCTGAGCTTTGATCGCCCTTCGGGGGAAGAATTCCAGATACATAGCGCTGAGTTTGATAGCTCATTTTGCTAACCTCTCATTCAAATCTTTTTGTTTAAAGACCACCATCAGATGTTGATCTGTATAGACATAAACCGTTCGACATTCAAAATAATGTTTTAGCTTGAATACATCTTTCTTCAAAACCAACATGAATTTTTCCATGGTGGAATATTTGGTTTCGGCAGATACCAGAGAATGACTTACATAATAAATGGGTCTATGAATGCCATCTCGGATGGTCACCAGAGCTGCGCTGACGGCAACTTCTGATACAACAAGATACAATCCCAAAGGTTCATCACATGTTGGACTCACCATCATCGGGGGAGCGCTTAAATAAGTCTTTAGCTCGGAAAAAGGTCCGATCGCATTCTTCGGTCCAGTCTAGATGGCTTGCTTTTCTTAGCACTCTGAAAAAAGGCAGAGCCCGGTCTGCGGATTTTGAAATAAATCTGCTTAGCGCAACTAGCCGGCCAGTAAGCCTCTGAAATTCTCTTTTGTTTCATGGAGGTTGCATATCAATGATAGTCTGCACTTTCTCAGGGTTAACCTCTATGCCTTTTTCTGAAACGTAATATCCTAAAAATTTTCCACTTTGGATCCCGAAGCAGCATTTGTTTGGATTTAGTTTGAGCTTATATTTGCGGCATACTTCGAAACAACGAGACAAATAAGAAAAATGATCTCAATCATTCATAGATTTAGTAATCATATCATCAACATATACTTCCATCATATGACCAATCAGTTCTCTAAAGATTTTGTTGACCAACATTTGATATGTTGCTTCAGCATTCCTGAGACCAAACGGCATAACCACATAACAATAAACGACATCTTCGGTCATAAATGATGACTTCTTCTGATCTTCCTCAGCCAGAAAGATCTAATGGTACCCGGAATAAGCATCCATGGTACTCATCATGGTGCTGCCAGACACAACATCTACCAATCGGTCGATATGCGGCAGGGGGAAAGGATCCGACTCACAGCTTTTGTTAACATCGGTGAAATCGATGCACATCCGCCATTTCCCATCCGGTTTGGAGACCACTACTGGGTTTGCAACTCATTCAGTATAGTGGATCTCTCTGATGAATCCTGACCGCATCAATTTGTTCACCTCAGCCCGGATGATCTCGATTTATTCAGGAGAATAATGTCTCCTCTTCTGCCTAACAGGCTTCGTTCCAGGCTCGGTGTTGATCGGATGCTCACTATCGGATCGGTCAATCCCCGGAACATCGTCCGGGGTCCAGGCGAATACATCCACATGGCTTCTGAGCAGGTGGATCAACTCATTTTCAAAAGCAGGGGCTAAGTGTGCCCCGATGCGAGTAGTTTTGGTTGAGTCATCCTCAACCAGATTAATCAACTTGAACCCCATGGGTTCCATTGCTTGCCTCGGGTGCGGCGGCTCTTCCAGTAAATCCACCCGGACCCTCTTGACGGGTGTCAATGTTCGGCACGAGCTCATATAACATTGTCTAGCTACTTTTTGATCCCCTTTACAGAAATAACTTCATGAATGGAGGGGAATTTGAGCATGATATGATAAGTCGAAGGGACGCCTCGAACTTACTGAGGCCGGTCCATCCGATAATGGCATTGTAAGCCGAGTCGACTTCAACGACAATGAATTCCAAATCCTCTGATCGGTCCTTGGATGGTTCTCCAAGGGTAACTGGGAATAAAATCTACTCGCATGGAATGACGCATCTCTGGTCGAACGACTAGAGAGTTATATTAGCGATCGGGAGGTTATGAGCAGTAGCTCCCAACATTTCAGCAACTTCGCGCTTCATTAAATTGCAGGAAGCCCCGGTGTCCACTAAGATCCTGTGGACACGACGATTCCCAATGATTCCAGTAATGGTAAGGGGATCACCGCATGGATCGATAATCCCTTCCCGATCGGCCAGAGTGAAAGTGATGTCCTCCCCGAAGGGAGGGGACCGCTCAGCTAGATCATATTTAACCAGCGCCACAGATTCGGAGCTCTCAGCGGAGTCTCCGCGCGCGGTCCTCTATCGGTCCCAGACCGATTCATTTATCCTCAAACCACCGGAGATAACATAAATATCTTCGGCTACTTCTTTAGGTGCCGCCTCATTTTGAGGAGGTTGGGCACATGTTTCAGCAGGTGGAGGAGCGACATGCTCCTGTCTTCCACCCTCGTTTTGCGGGGTCTGCCGCCATGGCCCCGCCATCTTCTTCTTCGGCCCTGACATCGGTTCTCTCGACCGTGTTGGCCTCTGTCTTGTTCTGGAGGAGGAGACCGTCGGTCCTCCATCCGATCATTATAATTTCGGGGTTGTCCCAGATTATACCTTCCCCGCGGCCTGTGACGATCGTCACCCTGGTGGCCCTTTCGGGGGGATTCAGCTCGCTTGACCTTCTGACCGTTCCAGTCGGGTCTCTCTTTATTCATTGCCGCTACTGTCTCTTTCAACAGCGGGCACTTCAAGGTCGGGTGATCACGGTTATGATGTAATTCGCAATATACCCGATTGTCCTCCTACTTCGGGGGGACCTCTTTATCAGCTGCAGCCGCTACTTCTCGTGGCTGCTTCTTAGAGTAGGAAACCCTATGATCGCTTGCGATTTCAGAATTTCCGCGAGGCTTCGTGTATCCTAGCCCCAGCGCTTCATCCACCTTAATATACTTGTTGATTTTCTGAAGAAGCTTTCCCAAGGTAGATGGTGGGCTCTTTACCAAACTGACCGAAAGGCCGCACGGTCCCAAGACCTGCTGTAGAATATCAATCTTATCCCGGAGCTAAAGCTTGATGCCACGGGCGGTTCTATTGAATTTCTCCATGAATGACCGAAGACTCATTTTTGTCGGGATGTATTTCAGCTGATATAGTTCGTGCCTGCTTCGAGGTGGTCCTACATTTGGAGCGAACTGCTCAGAGAAAGCTAAAATAAATCCGCTATACGACTGTATGGATCGGGCCGGCAAATTTTTGAACCAAGTTCGGGCGTCGCCTTGTAATCCTGCTGCGAAGATGCGGCACTTCAATGAATCTGAGGCCCGAACCGTTCCAATGCGTAACTCAAAATCAACAACGTGATCGATCGGATCACCGTCACCGCGAAACGTTGGCAACCCCTCGGGGTTGCGATAATGCCGATCGGGAACTGCCACCAGATCTCTTCAGAAAAGGGGAGCATCAAATCTCCCAAGGCGGCGGATACATCTTCAGATTGTTGGGATGACGCCTGGACCGCATGCAGATTATGCCACCCGTCATCATCCTTATTTCACCTGATTGGGGCCTCCATGGCCCTGTTGAATAAACCAGGATTGCGCCCCAAATTAGGTTCGCAATCCTTCAGCGCACGCATGCTCTCCAACTCCTTAGTGAGCTCGTCGATTCGTCGTTGCATCTGCTCCTGGTCATTCCTAGGAGCGGGAGTTAGAGCTCTGGCCGGGAGAGGAGGAGTGAATCGATACCTCGGCCTCCTCGTTGTTACACCACGCCTGATGATTTCCTCATCATCAGTGCTACACTCGTCAGGGTCGCTCTCATACCCTCTACTTCTTGGAACAGGGCTTGAAACACCCGGTGGTTTTGTTACACTTCTCTCAGACGTAATTTCTAGCACCACCTTCCTGACGACAGCTTCTAGATCCTGTAAAGTGAATGTTGGTGCTGGGAGACTGTCGGGAAGCACGTCACTATCATTCGTCGAAGTTCTAGTCGCCATACCTTTGATTATCCTATCCCTGTTAGAAACCTCAAATGGGATTAGAGAATCGTCCTCACGGACGGCGACAAACTGTTATGGTCCATTTTTAGGGGGTACCAACAGTCGTCCAGTTCGTCGACAAACGAACTCGGTTATGATTTGTTTTTTGGTGGGAAAACTATCTAAAAATATAAATAACAACGAGGCAAGACGATTTATAGTGGAAACCCCAAGAATTGGGGAAAAACCACTTGACTAATAGCGAGATAAACTCTTAGTATGTTCACTAATCGAATTGTTCATTACAGAATACATCAAAGGCTTTAAGAAGATAACATGGTATAAGAAAGCAATAAGAACTCCGGCAGAGTAACAACCTGTTCTTATGCATCCAGAAGGTCTTGCTTTTTCCTTCATTGTGCTCTTTATTATAGAGTTGATGGCGTGTGTAATCCACGCTCTGTAACTGTCTCTGACAGGTTTGTTAGAGGTTGTTGTCGCGCGATGTAAAACGAGGCCGGGATCGAGGCGTGGTATACGTGATCTGTCCCGAGGCGTGGTAAACGTGTGAAGGCCCGAAGCGTGGAACGCGTGGTTTGTAACCGTTTGGACCGAACTATGGAGCGAGCTATCAGAAACCTTTTTATTTCGCCAAGGTTATCTTCGGTCCCATCGCGGAACATCGGGTCATTTTATCTTAAGTATACTATTGAGCCTGCACAAGTTCGCTTTTACCACATGGATCGACCCAATCGTTATTGGACCTCATCCATTGTAGGGTACATGGTTCTATAGTTCTCATCAATCACGATCTGACGATCTCACCTCACCTCACCACACCGCTATTCTTATCGGGATACCAAACAAACCCATTATGCTCATCTTATAATATCATAATTTTATTATTAATGTTAAAATAAGTTATATTAGTAAACATTTAAAAAAATTGATAATTATCTTATATGCTTTAACTACCACAATTCATCACACTTATTTTTTTAATAATTGAATCGAGAAAATAGCACCCTTACTCCCCAAACTTTGATGATTTTGACAAATTTGATCTCGACAGTTTTTTTTTTGCATTTGTAGTACCAAAACTTTCATTTTTTTCCACTATTTATCCCCAAAGTTTATATAATTTGGCAAATTTGATCCCAAAGTAGCATAACAGGTCCTCAAAATTTGATTGTCACAAAACTAGTCCCCATAATAACACGCAATGATGGTGTTGGTCCCCAAAGTTTATTAATTTGACAAATTTAGTCCTCTGATTTAAACAATATTATTTGACGCATTTACTATCGTTTGATATTTAATTTGACTTCTATTCGACTTGTTTTAGGTTGAATGATGATGCTTTTTATAGGTAGAATTAGTTAACCGAACGAACCGAGTTATGACCGACAAATAGACTTCGTTTTAATTATTTTTAATAAATAAAATATTAACTTAAATTGATTAATTGAACTAATTATGACCAAAAACCCGAATGCTTTCTCATTTATATGGATCCGAAAAATGATTTATATTTTATAATATCATACATAGAAATTGCAATCCAACCCTACAACCCGATATCGGGCTGTAAAAGAAAAATTCTGGTGCCTCCCGATTTCCCACCTATCAGTATGAAATCATTGATTATGTTTTATTATTGTTTAATGTTTAAAATCTTAATTATCGTAAATTCAAACTTTGAGGACTAATAAAATTATTAGATACCAAATTTATCAAAATTAGTATACTTCGGGGACCAAATACGCCATTATTATAGTTGTGTGACTTCAATTGCTAAAATTGAAAATATCGATTACCAAATTTGATACACATATTAAACATAGAGGGTCGATTTTGTCAAAATATTGAAAGTATTGCCACTGGTTTTGCTAACTTAAAACTATGAGGATCATAATTGACAAAATTAGAAAATTTTGGGGATCAAATTTGTCAAAACTATAAAATTGTGGGAATTAAATATGCGTCGTAAAATTTAATGAGACAAACTATTATACTTGGATATAAATTAAGTTTGGTCGAAAGTTTCAAACCATTCCAATTTGATTGGATTCAAATTAACTATTTGAATAGGTGAGTAGGGCTTTACATTAAAAACAAATGTATAAGTAAAATAATAATAGACAAGACAATAAATATGGGTAGCAATGAATTCCACCAATCACGCGTATTTATTACCCTGAAACTCTTCCCAGAGAAATGTGAAGTTCATCTTGATCTGAATAAATAGCCCATTTCCTTGTCATCTACTTCACATTTCTCACATAACAAATCTCGCTGTGGTGAGAAAGAAGAAAGAAGAAAGAAGCATGGAGTTTGATTATCTTGAGGTGGGTTTTGAGATTTGAATCGTTGACGAAGGAGTCTTTCTCTGAACTTGGCTTTTTTTTATTTAAGGAGTACGTGAAAAATTCACGGGGAGTTGATCTGTTTACTTGCAAATGGCTCCCTCGTTCTTCTCCAAAAGCTCTCGTTTTTCTCTGCCATGGTGTGTCTCTCTGCAACTGCAATCTCAATCGCTTTGTTTTTTATCTCCAATTTAATGACTTTGCAGGTTATGGAATGGAGTGCAGTATTTTCATGAAAGGTTAGTTTTTTTCATCTTGACCAGACAAAATTACTATTTTACTCCCACTAAATCAAATCCCCAAATCATGGTTTTAAAAGAATCGTTTATTATCCGATCCCATTCAAACCGTTGTCATATTATTTTAAAAACCGGTTGAACCGATTTATTTAACTCAAAACCGATTAAAAAATCGGTTTTTAAGAATTTATATTAAATTTATTTTATTTTTTTTAAATATATAACACAACTTTTTTTATATTACCTAATTATATTTTTTAAGAATTTATTTAGAATTCTTTGTAAAAAATGTATTTTTAAACATAGTTATCTTGTTCATTAACATTATTATTTATTTTTCTATTAAATCGGTTCAATCCGATCCGACTAGTAGAAAGCATTTCCGATCCACTGGTTCGACCAGTTTTTAAAACCATGCTCCAAATAACTAAATTGGTTCCCAAAATTTGATCTTAATAGTTAAATTGAAAATTTCGGGAACTAATTATATTATGTAAATTAAATTTTGAAAATTGATTTTAACAAATATAAATATCAGATTTGGAGAAAATTTGCTAAAACAATTAAATTATGTGTGGCTCCCATACCTCTTTATTGAAGCACATAATTTAATCTTGCTCCCACCTTTATCATAATCTTTATTCTCCGAGCATAAATTCATTATTATTCAACAATTAATCTATTACATAACTTATATTTTAAAGTTAAATACAAACAAATCAAGTAATTAGATCTCTGATTTAATTACTCAAGCTCTGATTTTTAATCTAGTCGAGCTAGATTCGAGCTTTAACTCTTACTAAACAAGCCTTGGCTAGTTGGTTAGTTTTTCTTAAGTATTATATTTTAAAACAAACATTTCGATGGAATTTAATTATAATAGTATTCAATTTTATGAAAGAATGCCAAATACTTGTCAATTATGTAGACTATATTGAAATATATCCTACATGGGATGTGGAAATAGAAAATGTCTAGTTTATAAGAAGAATGATATTATGAGTAATTGATTTGGTCTATATTTTTTCAATGTAATTCACTTATCTTATGGATGGGGTAAACTACATTTTTTTTGAATATGAAATATGATCAATTCAAATTGATAAAAAATAGACGATTACAATGAATTAAATAGACGAAAAAACATAACAACTATCCTAAAAAATCTCTAACAATAACAAAATATAGGAACAAAATAATAGCAATCGAAATCGGAAAAATAGGATTAAGCTTTGACTAAGTCTTCATGGAGTAATTAATTATGACTTGATCTTGATTCTCTAAATTTATTAATATCAACGAAATTGTAGACATCACTAGTGGGTCATATGGGAGGCTGTCACAATAATTCAAGTACGAACAATAATACCATTAACAAATAACAAATTAATTTCTATAAATAATTATATATTAGAATACTATTAAAATATGTATTTCGTAAAAAAAGAAGTTGATTGAGTTAGTTTGTTCATTATTTGCCAAGGTAGATAATTTTAAATATTGTGGTATCCTAAACTTGATATGAAATAATTGAATTAAATGGTATTATTGTAAATTAGTACAACTCAACTAACCCAATTCAAAGCTTGGTCGAGATGGGGGTTGTGAATAATTTAAGCGCACAGGTGACCAAACGACCAGCACCAGGCCCCTCAACCTTAATTATTCAACCTCCTCATTTCACACGCAAATCTATTACCTCCATTGATTGGGTCTCGCATTTAATTCGCGTGTCAACTTATTTAAATAAATATTATCCCAAATCAATTACTAATAATAATACATGTATTTTTTTTTAAATCATTTTTTTTTGTTATTAGGTAATTAGTACTTGTCAATGACTACGCAAATGTTTGTTTAGTACAAGTTTGATAATAACCTAATGATGTGATGGTTGTACCCTTGGTTTTGTTTTGGGCAATTTTCTAGCGTAACATAATAGACTTTTTTTATTGACTATATTTTAAATATATTTTTTAATTATATATTACTTTAAATGTGTGAGTAGTTATATTTAGCAATATAACAATATTAATTAGTTGTGTCAGTAATAATATTATATTATACTAATTCATTTTAATTATTGATAACAAGAAATAGAATAAAAAATGATATATTTGATTTTGGTACTTTTGACAAAAGATATGTTAATGTTGTTATTTTGTGAATACAATTTTCTGATCGTGCTAAATTTTAATATATCTAAAAAGTATTACTAAATTGTAAACAAAAACTTCTTACAAATGTTAGTGTAGTAAAAAATTTTGTTTTTTGTATACATTATAAATCCAATATTATTGTATAAATTCAAGATTAAATGTGTCAGAGTTTGTCAGAAGTGAATAATATTAAAAATTTTAGATCAAATCAATTATTATGATATCATTTTTCTTATAAATTATAATATTTACATGTGTGATAATATCTCAATAGTTATATCATTACATTTTTTGAGATCATATAATTTGTTTAACAATAAGATAATTACATAGTTATTTTACCATCTTTATACCAAAGAAGCTAGATGTCCAAATATAAGAAAATTAGTTTCTACATTGTTTTACATAAATGCAGAGGTGGGAATGAGGCTAGCGAGTAACGGGTTCGTGGTAATAGGAATAGACTACGAAGGGCATGGGAAATCAAAGGGATCACGTTGTTACATAAAAGCCTTCGACAACATCGTCAACGACTGCACACACCACTTCAAATTCATTTCTGGTAAATAAATTTACTTTCAATGCAAATTCACTTCAAACTAATGAATATGAATGATTTGGTGTTGCAGAACTCGAAGAGTACAAGGGTAAGAGAAAGTTCTTGTATGGAGAATCAATGGGAGGAGCAGTTGCATTACTAGTGCATAAAAAAGAGCCTTGTTTATGGGATGGAGCTGTGCTTGTTGCCCCAATGTGTAAGGTCATCAAAATCATATGCTCAAAGGCATTAAAGTTTTGTTGTTGTAACTTGCTATATGTGATGTGAATACACAGATATCTGAGAAGGTGAAACCCCACCCACTTGTTATTAGTATGTTAACTCTCGTTGAAGATATGATACCAAAATGGAAGATAGTGCCTACAAAAGATGTCATTGATTCAGCGTTCAAGGACCCTATAAAGAGAGAAGAGGTAACTTTCTACACCTTCTAGTACATAAATAATTTTTGAAATATTATCTCAACTAGAATAATTTCAGTTTACCAGGGAAGCGATATCATGAATAATTGGTTTTGGTATAGTATTTTCATTGTGTTTCACTCTTTTTATAGATTATAAACTACACGATATTCTCCCGATCAATTGAATTTTGAATTTCTATATGATATCGGAGCTCCATTGTGTGTTTTGGGTTGGTCTGTATCGATTTACATAGAAAAAAATATGGTATAAAAGCGTATTGAACTTAGGCGATAAAAATATGATTCGAGTACTATCGAACATATTGAAACAAGTATGAACTGGACCAAAGCATTTGAGGGAAGTTTTGAATGAAATAGTGTCTTATATCGGTTGTGGAACTAGAATAATTCTAGTTTATAAGAAAGTGATATCATGAGTAACTGATTTTAATCTAATCTTTTTAATGTGATTCACTTCTATGTCTTATGTAATTCTAGCTACACGACTTTGTCTCTATCAATTGAATCTTGAATTTCTACAATAATAACTATTGTGTTTATATTTGTTGCAGGTTCGTAGCAACACGTTGATATATCAAGGGAAACCACGGCTAAAAACGGCGCTGGAGATGCTCAGAACAAGCATCAACCTCGAGCGAACTCTAAATCAGGTTTCGTTTTTATCACTTGCTTCTGAACTTGAAACCCTATTTTAAATCCATTGCTTTCTCAGGTAACACTGCCATTCTTCATCTTACATGGTGAAGCTGATATAGTGACAGATCCAGAGGTGAGTCGAGCTCTATACGAGCAAGCAAGTAGTGTGGATAAGACCATCAAAATGTATCAAGGAATGTGGCATAGCTTAACAGCGGGAGAGCCAGACAAAAACATAGAGCTTGTCTTCACGGACATAATATCATGGCTAGACAAGCGTGCTATTGACAGTGCCACCAGAGTGGATTTTGTCGGTTCAGGGAATACATTCGTAGAAGCCCCGCCCGTTGTGAAGAAGCCCAAGCATCGTGGTTCTTGGAGGCCTGCACTTTGTTTCTGTGGCCATAACACTACGTTGTAGCTTATTTCAATGTTTAAAAATAACCTTTAACGCCTCTTAAAGTTGTGACTTCTAACTTATGTTTATAAATGGTTAATTGTACTATGCAAGCTTGGTTACGTGGAATAATATTGGTGTGTAACAACTCAATGAACAAATAATACGAATTTATTATTTCTTCATAAACAAGACATGCAATAGAAAAACTTGAACTCCAAAATCATTGTATATCACAATCAACCTTGGAAAGTGTGTTGCATCAATAGATATCACAATGGAGCAATGTTGACACGCGTTAGTGTAAGGTCGGATATGAATAGGTCATATTACTATGCTTACTAGACATATTACCAACACAGTGTGAATGAGGAATGTATCCTCTACATAATTATCAAATCTTATCTCTAGAATGACGGGGAACCCTCACTTATATTACCGATTTGAATCGGATAGTGTTTTTTTACTGCCGATTGAGATAGCGTATCTCGAATAGGTCCAAAATTACCATTTTAGGCACATTCGAGATACGTCAAAATAAATCTCTAATTGTAACCAAACCCAATTCTATTTTTCATTCAGTCGAAACTATGGGTGTTCATTCGGTAAATACCGAACCAAATTTCAATTACCGAATACCAAATAAATCAAAAAATTAGCTATCGAATACCGAACCGAATTTTGTCAGTTCGGTTCGGTAAATATCGAATTGTTTCGGTTTGGTTTCGGTATTTAAGCCAATACCGAATTTTCTGAAATTTAATCAATTAAATAAAATATCAATCAAAATTATATATTTAATTGTATAATTAAATACAAAAATATTAGTTTTAAATTAAACAAAAGGTTAAATTCGGTAATTTACCGAATACTGAATTTTTTTACCGAACCGAAACCGAATACCGAAATGACCGAAATTTTGTATCGTACTTTGTCGTATAATGGTTTGAATATTTGATTGTAATTAACATCTTCAATTTATTTATATTCTCAATTTTTTTGTAATAGGAAACACCATACGTAATACATTTGATAAATTAGATGTAATGGTTTGTTAATATAAGTGATTTGAATAATATAATTATTATTATTAATGTATAATTTGCGAGTAAATTTTAGGAATTATGCACCGGGGGATGGCGGCTGGGAAATGGTGGTGGTTGACGAAAGGCTGATTAAGAAAGCACAGGTGGGTTGCGGAAGAATGAAAAATAGAATCGGATTTGGTTATCTTAGAACAATTAGAGATTTATTTTGCTTATATAGATTCTAGATAGCATATCTTAAATGAGCTCAAATTTACTATTTTAGGCCCCTTCAAAATACGATATCTCAATCGTTAGTAAAAAACACTATCCGATTAAAATCGGTAATATAAATAGGGTTCCCCTAGAACGACGCCTACCTCAAATATGAAATATACAATTTGTTTGATCATTTAAGAAATACTGCAACATCCATAAATTTAATACATTATCTATCACTTTAAATTGGAAGCAATAGACAATATGAAAGTGACACATCATACTGAACATCAACTTTATTTAAGAAACTCATTCCAACTACCAAATCATAATTAAATACGTTATAGGAGGAGTTCATTCGGCGATGCCCTTGCATATAAAAAGTCATCACCTATAATATGATCTCATGTGCAATATATGCTTGAAACATATTTTGGGCTTCATGAAGAAGGCGAATGAGCCTATAAACATCGACAACTGTGTGAGACAATAATTCATTATTCATTCTACCATCAACTGTGATAGGTGGTGGTTCATTTTCAGATTCATGCATATATGAATAAATTTGTGAGTCATCCTTACAATATTCAACATCTAAGTTGTATTCTTATTATATACCAACGATAAATATTTAGTAATACAAATAAACGATTAAAAGATAATTTAACAATTTCTGTATAACAAAATGTGGTTCCCTTAATTTAACAATAACTCTATTAACGAAGATGACTCAAACATTTGTGATAGATTAATATTATGAGATTGGTTATATAGCCAAACATGTCCATGAATAGTAAATACCTTCAAATAAAAACCAACATTGCATTAGCTAAATAAGGTAGCAGTATATTACGTAAACTTAAACATTTAATATATTCTAATAACAAAAATAATTAATATAACAACATGTATTACCATTAATTTCAAATAAATAATAAATTAAGACTTAAACACAAAACTACATACAAAAGTTGTAGTCGACCAATAACGTAGCCCAAATTCGCATGAAAGAAGTATATGTGTATTATCTTTCATACCAGTCCGGAATTTGTATTGGTATGATCGGTATGAAAATATTTAATTAATAACTTTAAAAAATTATTATTTATATATTTGTTACAAAATATTAAAAACAATATTTAATTACTTTTTTATAATTAAACCCGAAAAACCTCGAATCCGACTCCAAAACCCTGTATCGGACGGTACCAAAAAAATACAGATACTAACCGGTATTTGACGTATCGATCGTTATACTGTCCAAATGAAAACATTGGTGTGAATAACTAGAATGGACGAAAAACGTTTTTGATCCCATAATTTGGGCGTTTTGGCAATTTTGGTCCCTAAACATTATACATCTTGGAAAAAATAGTCCTTAAAGTTTGATATTGACAAAACTGATTCCCAAACTATTATTTGTTTGGCAAAACAGTCCCCAAACTTTTGTGTTTTTGGCATAATTGATCTTCAAAGTTTTATTTTTTGGCAATTAAAGTCACCAAACTAAAATTACGCAAATTTGGTCATCAAAGTTTCACGATATTGGTAAATTTAGTTCCTAAAGGCGTTAACGATCTCCAAAGTTTATAAAACGTCAAAATTTTAGTCCACATACATTTGAATGACAAATTTAGTCCCAATGAAAGAACTTCATGTTTTTGAAGACCGATATGTATTAATATAATTTTCACGATGCATTTCAATGTTAATAAATTGAAAAACTATTAGTTTCATATCGAGTTATTTTTGACCGAACATATTACAACAATATCAATTTGTAATTCGATTGTCAACAAGTGAAGTTTATTAATATTGATGAGATTTATTTGTTTGAGTTTTGATTAAATTCTTTCTCGAAATTTATTTTGGCGATTTTCCACAATTACATAAACGATTCATTGACTTTTTCGGGAAGTCCGCGGGTTATATCTGATTTGTAAATTTCAACCAGCATATTACAACAATAAAATTTTGTATTCCCAATGTCAATACGTAAGTTTATTAATGTTTGATGAGATTTATTTGTTAAAGTTTTGATATAATTGTTTCTCGAAATTTACTTTGACGATTTTCGACAATTACATAGGTGAGTCATTAACTTTTTCCGAAAGACCTCGAGTTATATCCAATTTGTAATTTTTTGGGTCGGACCTGTAAAAAACTCTGTGCTGCTCGATTTTTGACGTACCTACTGGTATACTAGTCCAGAATTCGATCGATATGACTCTTAATGCATGTATAGTGTCTACCGCCCAGTACAAAAAATTGAAAAAATATAAATAATAGCTATTTTTCAAAAAATTTAGGTCAAACAAGGAAAAAATCTGGTTTTGACCAGAAAACCAGGTATCTTGTAAGGGCCCGACATAAAAAAATCTTTAAGAAAATAATAAAATAAATTATCTTTAAAAAATTTTGGGTCGGACCCAGAAAAACCCGGTATCGAGCGGTACCGGTCAAAATACAGAAAAGATAATTTTAAGTTATTTTAAAAAAATTAAATACTGTAAAAAAGATATCAATGAATAGTCTCTGCGGATTTCTCATTCTGTGTTTTAGAGGTATTCTCAGCTCAAAGAGGACAGTCAGAATCTCTAAAAGAGGTCACACATTAATGACTTTCACGGATATAGAATAGATACGTTAGGATTGTATTTCCCCTTATATATATGACTGAATTGAGGCTGTGTATTCTAAGAGATTGAATTTTACTTTTTGATTCTTATGAAATAGATACAAGAATTCTTTATTTGCTTCTGTTATCTACATACAACCTATTCTAAAACTCTCAACATGGTATCGGAGCCACAATAACTTGTTCTTCTTTTCTTCAAACTCCCTCTTCTCCAACACAACATGGCTTAAACAAAAGAGCAGCTACCACTGGCGAAAAGCCCTTCAAACACAACAATTGATTCCTCTTCCACTTTCTTCGTTGGACCAGGAGATATGGGTGAAGTCATCCTTGCTCCACCCTTCACTGGAACCAACTATGCTAACTGGTCAAGGAGTGTTACATTCAACCTATCTTCATGAAATAAACTGGGATTCATGAGAAATAGCAGAACCACCTGCAACAGATCCAAGATTTCCAGCATGGCGCCGCTGCAATGATCTCTTGGTAGCATGGCTCCTTTGCTGCCTAAGTGATCCCATATCCTCAACAATGTTTTACAAAAGAACCGAAAGAGATATATGGACAACATTACAGCAAAGGTACTCACAAACAGATGACACAAGGGTCTGCGCTATACAACAGGAGCTAGAGATATTCTCTCAGGGCAACTTAACGTTCCATGACCTCTTTACAAAACTCAATGTCTTGTGGGAAGAACTCTCCAACTCACGCCCAATGCCACACTGCACTTGCGGACTTTGCAACTCAAAGTGTTTTGAGCTTTTCAATGATCAAGTGGAAAAAGACAAAGTCTTTAAGTTTTTGAACTCTCTCAACAATGAATATGGAGCCTTGAGATTGCAACTGCTTATCAGAAAGTCTTTTCCCTCAATGAATGAAGTCTATAACTCCATTCACCAAGAGGAACATAGGCTCAAGCGCCCAATCCTTTCTCTGCCAATTGAAGCGTCAGCGCTGATGACTAAAACAGAACCTCCGAAAACATATCCAAAGAGAAAATGCATCAACTGTGGCTTAACAAATCACAGCATTGAACAATGCTATAAACTCATCGGATATCCAAAGGATCACAAAGGCAATTGAGCAAAAAACAAACCGTACAATAGCTCTTATGCCTCTAACGTCACAATGCAGGTCATGCAACCTTCCAATGAGCATGACATGGCTTCAATCACGAATGCTCAACTTAAAGCGCTCCTCCAACGCATACCACAGCAAAGCACACATCCAGACATTTCAACTCCTGAAAACACAAACCAAGATGCCTTCGCTGGTAAGCCATCTAAAAACTTTGAATGGATTATCGACTCAGGTGCAAGTGAGCACATGTGCTCTAACTAATCCCTGTTCAATACCATTTATCCAACTAATACAACTGTGAAATTTCCAAACAGAATCACAATACGTGTCACACACTCTAGGACCATACGTCTCAACGAACACATACAACTGCACCATGTTTTATTTGTTCCAAGCTTCAAGGTCAACCTGATTTCAGTAGACAAACTTATCAAGGAAGCAAATATAAACGTGTTGTTTGCCATTAACAATTGTATGTTTCAGGACTCGTCTACATGGACGACGATTGGTACGGGTAGAGTTCGGAACAATCTCTACATATTTCAACAAGTTTTTTGTGCGCAGATTAACATGCTTAGTGACATTCAGGACAATACGATTGCCTTTGATACTGATGCATTAAGTGTTGTTGATAAAAACATTTATGTGCATGATGTTACTCATAATTATCATTCTGCAAAAAATTGATACATGACACCTTAGATTAGGACATGCATCTCATGACATCATTTCTCACATTTACAAGCATACACCAATAGTGGAGTGCCCAAATAACAAAATATGCATGATATGTCCAAGGGCCAAACTCAAACGCATGGTTTTTCCTTCTAAAAGCATGAGTGTATCAAATCTCTTTGAATTAATCTACATCGATACATGGGGGCCTTACAAGCATGAATGTATAAATGGACATCGTTTTTTCTCACTATAGTGGAAGAAACTCATGATGTACATCGACATACCTAATGAAGCACAAACATGAGGCTGCCCATTCCCTCTTTCATTCGCATGATAAAAACACAATATGAAAAGGAAATAAAAGTTATTCGCAGCGATAACGCCCCTGAGTATAAGCTAAACGACTTTTACTCTCAGGATGGGATCCTTCATCAAAGAACTTGTGTTGAGTCATCACAACAAAATGGAAATGTAGAAAGAAAACATCAACATATATTAAATTTGGTCCAAGCACTCTTATTTCAAGCAAATTTACCCATATGTTTTTGGAGTCAAGTAGTGCTCACGGCTACTCACATTATCAACAGACTTCCAATAAAAACCTTGAACTTTCTCACACCATATGAAAAAATAACCGGAAAACAACCATCCTACACTCACCTTCGAGTCTTTGGATCTTTAGCCTTTGCCTCCACACTTAAACGAAACCGGGACAAGTTTGATCCCAGGGCTCGAACGTGTATCTTCATTGGTTATCCTGCAAATGTCAAGGGATACCAATTATATGATTTAGACACTCATGAAGTATTCATCTCTAGAAATGTTCTGTTTCATGAGAACATCTTTCCCTTTTACATGAATCATACTTTATACTCAAACACGTCATGCTCTAATCAACCTACTCAAGTTTCATAATACAGGGAAAGTTATCACACTAATTTTGACAGAGAAGAAGAGAACACTCACGAACCTGATCATATACAAGAATCCTCCGCTGATGATCAAAGAAATGGTATGAGAATGACCTCTGATGATAGTGATGATCTCCCAGAATCTATCAGCACCAAGTCTGTTAGAAACAAACAATTACCGACGTTTCTAAAAGATTATCACCATGAACTAACAGAACCTTCGGAAAACCATTCAATAATGCATCCCCTGAGTAACTACATGAGCAAAGGGCGCCTTTCCGCTGCCTATGCTTTAGTAACCGCAAAACTCGATCAATTCATTGAGCCTACGACATATCTGAAAGCGAATAAGGAACCCCAGTGGGTTACATAAATGGATATGGAACTGACGACACTAATGGACAACAAGACCTGGACAATCGCGGCAATCCCAATAGATCAGCACACCGTTGGGAGCAAATGGATATATAAAATAAAGGTAGATACCGATGGGAATATAGAGAGGTACAAGGCGAGGCTTATGGCAAATGGATTTAACCAAATCAAGGGCTTTGATTACCAAGAAACTTTCAGTCCAGTGGTCAAACACACCACAATTCACCTCTTCCTTTCCTTGGCAGCATCATATAATTGGTCTCTCAAGTAATTGGACATAAACAGCGCATTCCTCAATGGAGACCTGGATGACAAAATATATATGGATCCACCCCCTGGCTACCCACTCAAAGGAATCTGTCCACCCAAACACAAATTGGTCTGCAAATTGAGAAAGGCAATCTACGGGCTCAAGCAAGCCTCAAGGTCTTGGAATGAAAAATTCACCAAAGTCTTGATAGACAAGGGATTCCTGCAGTCTATAAGTGATCCATTCCTATTCACTATGAGACAAAATGATGGAAGTTACATGACACTTCTGTTGTACGTTGATAATATAATGACCGAATGCAAGTCACAAACTGCCCTGAACGGAATCATTGATTATCTTAAGAGCCATTTCAAGCTGAAGGATCTAGGATATCCAAGATACTTCTTGGGGCTAGAGATATCGCAATCTAAAGGGAATATATCGGTTTGCCAACGGAAATACATCTTGGACCTTCTCCAAGAATATGGTTTATTAGGCTCTAAACCAGCCATCACACCTATTGAATTAGGACAGAATTCTGCGACTAAGCAAGAGGAAGCGCTTCCTGATCCCACATATTACAGGAAGCTGATTGGGAAACTAATATATTTGGGATTTACAAGACCGGATATCAATTACTCTGTGCAAGTATTGTCCCAATTCATGTGCAAGCCTGAAAAATCACACTTACGAGCAGCCTTCAGAGTATTAAGATACTTAAAGGGGTCATCGGAAAAAGGATTGATATTTCACAACGAGAATGATTTACAATTAAGAGCCTTTAGCGACAGCGATTGGGCAAAATGTGATCAAAGTAGAAGATCGGTAACAGGATATTGTGTAATTCTTGGACAAGATATGATATGTTGGAAATCAAAGAAGCAGTCAACCGTGGCCAGAAGTTCTATCGAAGCTGAATATCGGGCTATGGGATCAGTGGCCTGTGAATTAACATGGTTATCAAATTTATTGAAGTATTTTGGACTCAATACTAAACGACCAATTCTAATGTTTTGCGACAATCAATCTGCCATCCAGATATCTCATAACCCGATCCTACACGAGAGAACAAAACATTTTCAACTTGATTGACACTATATTAGGGAAAAAGTTGCTAATCAATCCATCGTCATTACGTATATACAATCCAAGGAACAATTGACTGACATCTTCACGAAAGGACTCAACGCACAACAGCACTTATATTTGCTTGGCAAGATGAACATGTTTGATATTCATGCACATCTTGAGGAAGGGTGTAAAAAGGATATCAAGGAATAGCCTCTACGGATTTCCCATTCTGTGTTTTAGAGGTATTCTCAGCTCAAAGGGGACAGCCATAATCTCTGAAGGAGGTCACACATTAATGACTTTTACGGATATAGAATAGATACGTTAGGATTGTATTTCCCCTTATATATATGCCTGAACTGAGGTTGTGTATTCTAAGAGATTGAATTTTACTTTTTGATTCTTATGAAATAGATACAAGAATTCTTTCTCTACTTCTCTTATCTACATACAACCTATTCTAAAACTCTCAACAAATACTTCATTTTTATAAAAAATAAATAATTTTTTTTTAAAAAAATTGAAAAGTTTATTTTTAAAAAATGTTCGTAGACCAATTTTCCCAAATTTATGAAACTTCGTAGACTAGATTTGTTACTAGGTGTAAACTTTTAGGATTTATATTGCGGACTAGTTTTGCCAAAATATTAAAATCGATGACCTAATTTGCCAAATTAACCAAACTTTGGGACCGAATTCACCAAAATGTTAAATTTTGAGGATTAAATTTGACGTTCAAAACATTGAAAACCAAATTATGAAGGTTTAGGGACAAAAGACCCAATTTCCTCAATTGAATCTTACTTGGAAGTATAATTAGTCCAACTAGTCAAGTGCACCACTGATGGGTTTTGTACTTGTTTTGGGTTCCTTAACACATTTTTTTGCGATATTTTTATACTGAAGGGTATACCGTCGTTATATCGTCCGATACGTCAAATTTCGTTCGGTAACGGTATTTTTTTTCGTACCGTTTGGTTATTAGGGTCGATTTCGGGTCCGATCCTGAAAAACTAATTAAATATTATTTTTTTTAAAAAATAAAATAAAATTTGGTACCTGCCGATATGGTATACCAGTCGTACCACTCATATCGATCGTACAGCTCATATCGGTCCGGATCGGTACATGATTCCGGATCGGTATGAAAACATTGTTTTTATGTCCAATTTTACATTTTGAACTCAAACTACACAAACATACACATTTTTTTAAACGATAAATAAATTTTTATTGAGTTTGCTTCGAATTACAATTGAAATTAGGGTGTGATGTGGTGTGATAATGAAATTGTTATTTATTAAAACATACTAAACAAAAGCAAAATACAACACATTAATTATTAAAAATCACGATTTAATCATAATTGCTAAAATAAGATTGTCATAATCATGATTCGTAAAATAACTAATTTAAACTTTCTTAAAATAATTAAAAAATATAATCTTATTAATTTTATGAGTATATTGATATTTTTACCTAAATAATATGATAATCTAGTTTTACCAAATACTAATAAATTCAATATTATATAATGTCAAGTTTACCCCTAATCAACCATTTAAAATCCGATACGAACAAAAGAAAGGTTTGAGGTAGTCAAAGTCAATCGGTCAATTCTATACAACCTTTATATTTATATTATATTAAAAGATCATTCACGGCCACGTTTGTTTTCATTAGTTTTAACCACCCCTATAATTCTACTGAAAAGAAACTAAGTCATATTTATTTAAGAAAAACAAATTGGATTACAGAATTCGAACCAAAGACGTACAATGAAGAAACACGCTGATTTCGACCTATCTAATGTTGTCTAGTGTTTCTGTTATTGATGAGCACTGCACGTAACTCGGCAGGGTCCAATTCCTTGCTATGATTCTCCGGCCGGTAGAATCCGGTGACCGGATCAGGCACCCAAGCACTCTTCACCGATTTATCCGACACTTTATTTAACATCATATTCGGTGCTCCACTCTTCGCGCTGATTTTAGACACCGATTGAGAAGCGAATCCTCTCCTGATATCAAAATTCCGTCAGAAAAAGATCTCTAGCATGAATCGCATAGGGAGAGAAAACTGAGAAACAGAGCAGAATAATTATACTCACCGCGAAAACAAAGAGGAGATCTCGCTGGTCACCAATGCCGAAACAGTCTTTACGCATGATAATGAACG
>RWGZ01001188.1:117934-243431 GCA_009725065.1 Utricularia reniformis | reverse complement strand
TTTTAGAACATAGATTGACATGCACTCGATCTGGATCCATTATATATATTGTTAGTTAATAAAAAACTTCAAATTATAACATATTATATTATATAAATATCAAATATTAGATTTTTATTAAATTTCAGCCCGATTATGTCGTTATCTTGAGAACGTGAAATCCACCGCCCTATGTTGAATTTTGTAGCGTGAATATTTGATAAAAATATATATTTTTTAATTATTATTTACGCAATAAATACGTCTATTATAAGTTATGTGATAATAGGGGACCCGTCGGTCAACCAATAAGAAAATTAGAAAAATGTTAACTAAAAATGAAATAAAAAGTTACTGGATTGTATTAAATTAATTCTCTGTCCGATGATAACTTTGCCATGTCATATCCACGTGTTCCTGACATATATTTTTTTCTATTTTTTACAAGTTTACCCTTTTCTCAGTAATACGAAACTGAAAAAACAACCTTTCTCAGCAATTTCGGTTACTTTCTCAACCACTCATTTACCTCACCGGAATAATAAAAAGTACATTAAATATTACTCATATGCACGTTAGCTTTGCTCTTGTCACATCAACAATTAAAGCTTCAGTTTCGGTGCAGAAACCATGTTATCCTCTTATATTATAATTCCAGTTAGATTTTTTATATTTTAAAAATTAATTGTTTAAATTTGTTTAATAAATATAAATAAATATACATAATTTTGTTATTAATATAATATAATATATATATTTTGAAATACACGTGTTATTTTTTGGAGAAGGGTTGTTTAGGGCTTTAAACAGTTGGCTATTCCCTCCCTATAAATAAGAGGATTCGTTGAAAGCGGAGGGCCGTCAAAGGAGAGAGTGAAGTTTGGTGTAGTTATTCTTTCGGGTGACGGTCCGTGGAGCGTCGACATATTGCGTCTACTTCCTCTTCCCTCTTTCGGCGATATACAGTTCATAAATCCGAAATGAAGTATGTTTTGGTTACCGGAGGAGTTGTAAGTGGACTTGGAAAAGGCGTCACCGCGAGCAGCATAGGTGTAGTTCTCAAAGCTTGTGGTCTTCGAGTCACCTGCATCAAAATCGGTTTGTTTTTACTTGTTATTTCTTAAAGGATGAAATTAGATGCTTTTCTACTGTTGTGCTTTGATATCTTTGCTTTCGTTGAGTTTTGTTGGTTATGAGTTCAGTTAATGGGATCACGTGGGTAGCTAAAAGTAGTCACTATCCTGTGGATTCCTTCGGATTCTGTTGTACTGTCACTGTGAAAGCTGCTAGACGACGCTTTATTTGCTTCTGATTTTGGAATTATGTATTTGCAGATCCGTACCTGAATACGGATGCTGGCACCATGTCCCCGTTTGAGCACGGGGAGGTTTTTGTTCTTGACGATGGTGGAGAGGTTCAATACCTTTATTGAAGTTACCTTGACTCTTTTTTGCATCTATTAAAGAATATTGTCGGAGAAGTACATTTAAGATCATCTTTTCTAATATTAATAGGCCGATCTTGATTTGGGGAATTATGAACGGTTTTTGGATGTCAGGCTGACCAGAGACCATAACATCACTAAAGGAAAAATATATCAGGTAAGTTTTGAGATCCTAATGCATAAACCGTGCTTGCTTTCTATTGGCCTCACGCTGTTTTTCTTGCTCAGTCTGTTATTCAGAAGGAGAGGAGAGGTGATTATCTTGGAAAGACTGTACAGGTTGGTTGTCTTTATGTTAATTAATTAGTTCACATGGAAATGAACAGTGCACAATATACTCATTCTGATGCGTGCTTGTATGAATGCAGGTTATCCCCCATGTGACTGATGAGATTAAAGATTGGATTCAATCAGTGTCTGTTATTCCTGTGGACGGGAAGGATGGTGTTCCAGATGTTTGCATTATAGAATTAGGAGGGACTGTAGGTAAAATTAGGGGGAAGCAGAGTGCTTGCATGATGTTTTTGATATCTTTTTGTTTCTAGTTACTTTTGATCAGCAAATCCCAAAATATTGTACTAGGTGATATCGAGTCAAAGACTTGTATTGAAGCATTGGGGCAGTTGTCCTTCTCAGTTGGTAAAGTTTCTTCCTCGTCTTTGACTGAATCAAGACCTTCTCATGCACAAAATTTGTCCATGGATCCTTGAATTTATCATTTTGTTTTTCTTTGTTTTTTCACTTATTTCTGGATGCAGGCGAAGGTAATTTCTGCCTTATTCATGTGAGCCTGATACCTGTTCTTGGAGATGGGGAGCAAGTGAGGGTCTTTAGCTATTATTTTAGATACAGTGAGATATTTTGCTGTGTTAATCACTTGTTGATAGATTATCCGTGTGATTCTCTAGAAGACCAAGCCTACTCAGCATAGTGTGAGAGATTTAAGAGAACTAGGTTTGACTCCTCATTTTCTAGCTTGTCGCTGTGAACAGGTACTCTATCTTACATGGTTTATATCCTTTCATAATTTCCATATAGTGTTGGGACTCAATTTTGTTTCTTTACTTGTTTTGAGTAGCCATTACTGGAGAGTACAAGGCAGAAATTGTCCCAATTTTGCCATGTTCCTGTAAGCCATTGGTGGAAGTTGCATCTTCATAAACCATGATTTCGTTGCTCATGCTGAAAGTTTTGTCCACTAGGTTGGCAATGTTATTGACGTACATAATGTTCCAAATATTTGGCACGTTCCTCTTCTGCTTCTGGTAAAAAATTGCGTATGTTCTATATGCATTATTTCTTCTGTCTGTATTTTAATATGTTATCATTCATCTTACTAGAATCAAGGTGCTCATGGTGCCATTTTACAACATCTGGATTTACTAAGGTGAATAATTCCATCATATCCTTGTGTTTTTGTAGCGCTCATTAATCATATCACAGTGGATTGTTGTATATCGAATGATAATACTTTTTACATGGTGTGAATAAGATTGTCAACTGACATGGAATTGCGGAAGCTAATAATTTTGTTTACTGATTACATTCATTTTGTTATAGTGTGGCTAATCCACCTGATTTGCGACAATGGACTCAAAGGGCTGAGACATTTGACAATCTTACTAATCCTGTTAGTTGCATACTCATTATTATTCCTCTTTAATATTTCATTTCCACCACATATTCATATGTATATGTTTTTTAATTGTTATTGCAGGTGAGAATTGCATTGGTTGGGAAATATGTTAGGATGCAAGATTCTTACTTATCTGTGGTGAAGGTGGAGATTTTTACCATGTTCGAGTATAGTGTATTTTATTAGAGCATGCTGTTTAACTTCCACCATCATTTATTTTTTGCCGAACAACTTAATCTATTTTTTTAAATATTAACTTTAGTATAATGTTTGCTTTTATTGGGATTTGACTTATTCAGCTTATTTGTTGCCTGGCAGGCTCTTTTGCATGCTTGTATTTCGTGTTTGGTTAAGCCACAAATTGATTGGATTGCAGCATCTGATCTTGAAGATGATACCAGTGTAAGATTGATTCATATCTCCTGGTTTCGCACATGTATGGTATCATCATTTTTTTGTGCAGGCACCAGAAACTCATGCAACGGCATGGCAGACCCTTAGGGTAATAGCTCCATCTCAATCTTTGTGCGGTCTATATTGCTTCACATTCATAGTCTTGTATATAAAGAAGGGCTGCTGGTTATTCTTTAGCTCATCATGAGAGGCACTCGTCTGTGAGGAGATATGCTACTACAAGAAGTTTTGTTAAACCTTTATTGTTGTAGCATTGTACTGTAACCGTGGAAATTGATATCGCAGAACGCAGACTGTGTCCTAGTTCCTGGTGGATTCGGAGATCGGGGTGTAAAGGGAATGATATTAGCTGCAAAATATGCCAGAGAGAATAAAGTTCCATATCTTGGGATATGCTTAGGAATGCAGATATCTGTAATTGAGATTGCCAGAAATGTAAGGCGCTGTAAACAACACTAGTCGGATTTTTTATTTCTTGACCATTCTGTATGTCTTTGCCTCGATAGGTTTTAGGTTGGGAAGAGGCAAACAGCACAGAGTTTGATGATCAAACCCCAAAGCCTGTTGTGATTTTCATGCCAGAGGTACTGTCAGTACATACCAGCATTTTTGAGAAATTCTCTTTATGAACATATTGAACGTTATTGTATCTTACAGGGATGTGTTGCTTACAAAGGGGGCACGATGAGACTTGGCAGCCGTAGAACATTGTTTCAAACACCAAAATGTTTGACAGCAAAACTGTAAGAGTCAAGTCATTTTTTCCTTACAAGATGTGCTGAATCTACCAAAATATTAGGCCTTCATGCGTAATATTTTTTGAAATACTCCAGGTACCATAATGTAAAGCACGTGGATGAGCGACATCGGCACAGATATGAGGTGAAATTATTGATTTTTTGTTTACCATGCTAGTCACAGCCTGCACTGAAGCCTCCATTTCAACTCAACTTTAGGTGAACCCAGAGATTGTAGGAGTTTTAGAAGAATGTGGCTTAAAGTTTGTTGGCAAGGATGAAAGTGGTGATCGGATGGAGGTCCATCTCTAGCCTCTGTTTCATTGTCATTTATTTTGAAAAGTATGTTGCTAATTCGTCAAACCCAACGCAGATTTTGGAGTTAACTGGCCATCCGTTTTACGTGGGGGTTCAATTTCATCCCGAATTTAAATCTCGCCCCGGAAAACCCTCTCCTATATTCTTAGGTAACGTTTGATTCTGTGAACAACATGTTTATACATTCAATGACTCCAAATTGGTGCTTTATTTTTGCAGGTTTCATATTGGCCGCAATCGGACGATTGGATCAATATCTCCACAAACATCAAAATGGAAGCTTGTAGGAAAACATATGAGGTACTTAATAAGTTTCACAGAAGCATGCTTTCTTATTATCCCATGCATTATGTAACAGTCCATGCCCTGGATGCAGTAAAAACGATGGAATTGGATGGGATAATCAGTTCCATGATAATATTAACTGTTCACAAAAATCTGCTGCAAAAAAACCTCGTTTTTTTCGTGTTCGTGTTGACTGCTGCTTGACGTAGGAGAAAGACACTGGATAATACATGTGTGTATGCATTATGTTTTTGCTAGAATGGCATGCAACCCTTGATGGGTGTAGTTTATGATGAATTTAAGCAAGTTTGTTTGTCCAACTTTAAAGACATCACAAGTGTTCTTTATTATACTGAGTTTTGTCATATTCATATAAACTGTTATTTGTCTGATTTTTTTATTGTCCAAAGGATGGGATTTAATGTAGTAATCATAAGGTAATGAACATATCTTGACTCATGAAATTCATTATCAGTGGCATATTCGTAAATAAAGTTAAGATGGAGCCCGATTTATTACAAGGCGGTGGATCATGGATGGAAACCCTTTTAAGTAAAAATATCGGCTTTAGTATTTAGTTTCACATGAAGAAGGATCCGATCCTCTTCGTTGTTCCTCACCTCAGGAAATCCTTAGAGAAATCGACGGAGTGATTATCCGGAGATTATTTGATAATCGGGAAGCCGATCGTTCTGCAATTCGATTTTGTTTTTTATTTTCATTTTTCGGTTCAATAAACGATGTCGTTGAGGCCTAACGCGAGGACGGAGGTTCGCCGTAGCCGATACAAGGTTTCGGTGGATGCTGAGGAGGGGCGGAGACGTAGGGAGGACAATATGGTGGAGATCCGGAAGAATAAAAGGGAGGAGAATTTGTTGAAGAAGCGTCGTGAGGGGCTTCAGGCTCAGCAGTTTCCGGCCATGTCAACTTCTCCACAGCCTGATAAGAAGGTACTAATTGAGTTTTAGGTACTTGGTTTAACATGATCCAAATGGGTTGGATCTGATCGGATTGGAGTGGATTGATTGCTTGATCGTCTTATACTTTGTGTCCTGGATTTGTTTTTCCATCCCCTTAGTTAGAAAGTCTCGCATCTATGGTCGCTGGGGTTTGTTCGAATGATGCTGCTCTGCTGCTTGAGGCGACAACTCAGTTCCGTAAACTTCTCTCAATAGGTAAGCAGCTATTTGTTTGTTTTTCATTGTTGTTGGTGTTGCTAATGTTGAATTACTACTCTCTGTTTGGATGTTATGCTTTTCCAGAGCGTAATCCCCCAATTGAGGAAGTAATACAGTCCGGTGTTGTTCCGCGCTTTGTTGAGTTTCTTGCTAGAGATGATTATCCGCAACTTCAAGTAATCTAACAAGTTTTATTAATGATTCTGTGATTATTTTAATATCATAATTTGCCATTTTGTATTTTACAACATTTTTTACTATACATTAATTTGGTATTCTAGTTCGAGGCTGCTTGGGCCCTCACGAACATTGCCTCTGGAACATCAGACAACACCAAGGTTGTGATTGATCATGGGGCTGTTCCAATTTTTGTTAGGCTTCTTAGCTCTCCAAGTGATGATGTGCGCGAGCAGGTGCATAATTTATCATCCAAGTTAACCACCTTCAGTAGCAATTTTTCTTTGCTTAGTATGATTTTCACCAGTGATGTATGTAGGCTGTTTGGGCTTTAGGAAATGTTGCTGGTGACTCACCAAAATGTCGTGATTTTGTCCTTGGTCATGGAGCTTTAATGCCTTTACTAGCACAATTTAATGACCATGCCAAGCTATCAATGCTGAGAAATGCAACATGGACATTGTCTAACTTCTGTCGGGGAAAGCCGCAACCACAATTTGTGCAGGTTTGCTGTTATGTTGCTTTCTTTATTTTAATTTTTTTCGTTGATCTGAAAATTAAATGATCAGGTTAGAGCAGCTATACCAACTCTTGCTCATCTTATACATTCAAGTGATGACGAAGTCTTGACAGATGCATGCTGGGCACTTTCCTATTTGTCGGATGGTGTCAATGATAAAATCCAAGCTGTAGTTGAGGCTGGTGTATGCCCTCGTCTGGTTGAGATTTTAATGTGAGTACAATCAGTGGTACTACTTATATAATTATTGCCTGAAAATTGTAGTTAGTTAATTATTGCATTATTTCAGGCACCCTTCACCATCTGTTTTAATACCTGCATTGCGCACAGTTGGTAATATTGTGACTGGTGATGACATCCAAACTCAGGTATGAGCTATGATGTCCTATACTTTAGTGACTGTAAACGTTAAATTTCGCTTTAACTCTGATATATTAGTGTTTAATTTTTTTGTTGCCTGACACTTTGTTTGGTGACCGTTTAGTTTCTTATGTAAGTTATTATTTTATTTCAATGTAATTTTTATCAGTTTTCATTATATATATTACATACTTCCATCTAAAGAGAGAATGATATTGTGAATGGTCCTGTTAGCTTCTTTTTTGCAAAAGGGCAATACATGGTAAAGAAATTAGCTCATCTTTTAATTCCAAACTAACTATCATTTTTAAATTTTTCATAGGTTATTATTGATAACCTGGCTCTTCCATGTTTGCTTAACTTCTTGACTCAAAATTACAAGAAAAGTATCAAGAAGGAGGCTTGCTGGACTATATCCAATATCACTGCTGGGAATAAGGATCAGATCCAGGTATGGTTTTAGAGAGATTCTATAAATTATGGGGTTTCCTGATTGTCGTGTGGGGTGGACATTATTTTTCTTGTGATATGCCATATGATATTCACATCTTTTGCAAATTTTTCTTTTTCTAATATGTTTCCTAATGCAACTATTACTCGGTTTGTGCAGGCTGTGATTGAGTCTGGTATAATATCTCCCCTTGTTCATCTACTTCAGCATTCTGAATTTGAGATAAAGAAAGAGGCTGCCTGGGCTCTTTCGAATGCCACATCTGGTGGAACCCATGAACAAATCAAGTATAGTTAATTTCTGTTTTTAACCTTTTACCTTTATGTTTCACATCATATGGACCGAAAATAACCCATTTTTCTTAGGTTTTTTGTTCGTGAGGGATGTATCAAGCCGCTCTGTGATCTTCTAGTCTGTCCTGATCCAAGAATTGTGACAGTTTGCTTGGAGGGCCTTGAGAACATCCTCAAGGTTGGAGAGGCTGAAAAGAATCAAAGTAATACAGGGGATGTGAACGTGTTCGCCCAGATGATTGATGAGGCGGAAGGTCTGGAGAAGATTGAGAATCTTCAGAGTCATGATAACAACGAAATTTACGAGAAGGCAGTTAAGATTCTTGAAACATATTGGCTAGAAGAGGAGGATGACCAATTGGCATCAAGTGATACCGCCCAACAATCCGGCTTCACCTTTGGAGGTGCTGAAAATTCTGTCCCATCAGGTGGCTTCAAATTCACTTGAGGTAATCTTTTCACTTATTTTTTTCTAAATAAAGTTGTTTGTCCTCATAAGCAATTTGAAATTCATATTTTCATACCGGTCAGTATTAGTATTTGTTTGGGATTATGGGTTTTTTCCCACCTCTTAAAATAATATGACTAACTAGAGATGCGGGTTGCACTAAGATCATGTGGTTGGGTACTTAGAATGGTGTTTGAAATGCAATCCCACGATGGTGATGCCTAGTTATAAGAGAAGTAATTAGTTTGACCTAAGTTCGATTCACTTATGGTATGTATTTGGTTGTAGTGAATTTGTACAATGTACAGGCACGGTTTCGATGTCAGTGGCTGGATGGCATGTTATTTGAGGTTGTTGAGAGTCTCGTGTGTGTCAAGGGTCGAAATTGGGAGATGGGAATGAAGAAAGTTGGCCAGGTATTATTCTCCTTATTTTATGTATCAGTCATGGAAATTGATTATTTTGCTTGTCCCAACCAAATAAGCAAAGTGAGTCGGTTGTATTTATGTATGATTTGATGCGTTTGTTGTATACATATTACATACCTTTTGTGAACACACGTTTTAAGATATTATGTGTTTTTTATATTATTTTATTACATGGTTCCCGTGAGTGTCTATGTCCCTATTTGACGCTTACATTTCTATTCACCTTCCCATCTTAGGTTTTGTAGAAGATTCTAAACGTTAAAAATTGTATTATAAGTTACAATTATATGCATCCATATATTACAAGAAGTTGTGATGTCATGTTTTTTGTATATTTTATAATATCACGAATATTTAAATCATTTAATATATTTCATCAGTGAATATTTAAAAGTGTAAATATTTCAGACTTTGAAAATAGCACAAATACGTTTTCATCTTGTTGAAATTTTAAAGGAAATATCCCCTTCTACGGGTTTATTTGGGTTATCAAATATATACTAATTTGGTCGAATATTGTATTTTAAAATAGTGAATGTTGTTTTAGTGCGGATAGCGAATATTGTAGTCCGTTATCCACGTGAGCATCTGATTTAAGATTAATATTAAATATATTCTTAACTTAATTTTAATATTAAATATATTTTAAAATTTTAATTTAAGATTAATATTATAATTATAATTTTCATGTTAATATTAATATTCATTTTATTATTAATATTAAAATAATAATAACAACAAAAATGATAATTAATACCAACATTTTTATGAGAGAGTTTTATTCAAAAATTTTATATCTATCATTTCGTCATCATAAAAACTTGGCTGCTCAGGTGGTGTACTGGACTTTCCATGTACCCTATGTCTTCGAGACCTTTCTCTATCACGGTTCATCTGAGGCGGTTCACTGGGATTAGAGTGTGGTGGATATAGCGGGATATGGTACTGAGCTAGCAAATGTACAAGATGACGAAATGGTGTATCTCTATATTGATAACTTATAAAATGGTACTGCTGAGAATCCATAAATTAATTGTTCGCTATCCGCACTAAAACAATATTCAATATTTTAAAATACAATATTAGCCAAATTAGCGATCAAATATATTTATCTATATATAATTATAAAAAACAAATATTTTTTATCTATTTTGACTATTTCACTTTTATTTGTGAAACAAATATTGAAATTTGGGAACTTGTTATTTGATTAAATGTTTAAAATTGCTAAAATAGTACAATATAATTTTATTTTTGCATGATTTTGAAACATCGGATACTTATCTACTTATTTTTATCCTTAGTATATTTTAAATCTCGTTATTGATATTTCTATCCGCATACATTTGTGAATTGTGACACTATAGATTATCATTTATTATCACCCAATTACCCATGAATTTTTAAATTTGTGATATCTTAATAGACTATAATTATTTTGATACTTTGTAAGATTACAATTGTAATTTATAACATTTGCATATACCAAATACCATAGTTTTAAAAAAAGATCAATGAGTGATGTTTGTTATTATTTCTCAAACATTAAAATAGTGTAAATACGGTATCTCCGAATTTTGTAAATTGTATGAAAAACCCTCAAAGTTAATGTAATGCGTATTGTTAAGCCCCAATTTTTAAAAGATATAAATGACATGCATCAAAATTTATGAATTGCATGGTTGACACCCGAAATTCTAAAACCTTTTATATTTGACTATAGCATTAATTAATATTTTAAATATATATATATAGTTTGTATTTTACCTCTTTACCTTAAAAAAATGTAATGATTATACTTATAAACATTGAAAATTTTAAAATAACGCATAAATTGTCAAAAATCACTCACACGAAAAAATATGAAAACATGTACTATTTATCCTAATGTCATTCTTGAACAATTTTGAAACTTCGGATGCTTTGTATGCAATTTTCAAAGTTTACGAGCATCACATTTACACAATTTTAAACATCGTGGGTTACTATCGTAATTTTCTAAAAAATGAATATCTATAATATCGAAATATACTAATTGAAATACCGACATTACCAAAAAATACGATTTACATGTTTTGACAATTTCAATTTGATATAGAACACTAAGGGTGTGTTCTGCACAAATTATGGAAAATAATTTATATAGAATGAGAAATAAAAACATAAACATTTATGTGAACTTTAGGACCGGGTACCTTGGGATGGGCAATGCCCATTAATTGCTGGGCTAATTCAGATGGTGGAAACGAATTCTCGCAGCCCATTTGCACACTTAAGGAAAAGCGGCCCGATATTCAACGAGAGGACCGAAGATAACCTTAGGCGAAATAAAGCGCTTTCTGGTAACTGGCTCATTGGTTCGGTCCGAACGGTTACAAACTCACGTTTTCCACGCTTCGGGCCTCCACACGTTTACCACGCTTCGGGCCCGATCACGTAGACCACGTCTCGGTCCCAACCTCGTTTTACATCCCGCGATAACAACCTCTAACAAAACTGTCAGAGGTGGTTACAAAGCGTGATTTACACACGCTGTAAACTCTATAAATACAGGGCGCGACGAAGGAAATAGCAGGACCCTTTGGACGCGTAAGAACAGGCCGTTACCCTGCCGGAGTTCTTACTGCTTTCTTTTCCTTGTCATTTTCATTAAGCCTCTGTTGTATTCATTACGGATTATTTGATTAGTGAACAGGCTAAGAGTATAATATACTCTTAGTCAAGTGGTTTTCACTCCAATTCCTAGGGTTTCCACTATACATCGCTGTGCCATCGTTTGTTTCTAGTTTTTAATCGTCTTCCACAACAAAAATAAATCAAAACCGAGTTCGTTTGCTAAACGAACCGAATGACTGTTGGTATCCTCTAAAAAGGGACCATAACAGTTTGGCGCCGTCCGTGGGGACGATTCTCTAATCCCATTTGAATTTTCAACCAGGGATAGGATAATCAAAGGCATGTCGACTCGAACTCCGACAAATGATAGTGACGTGCTTCCCGACAGTCTCCCAACACCAACATTCACTTTACAGGATCTGGAAGCTGTCGTCAGGAAGGTGGTACTGGAAATTACGTCGGAGAAAGTGGAACAGAACCACCGGATGTTTCAAGCCCTGTTATCAAAAGCAGAGTATACGAGAGTGATCCTGATGAGCACAGTACTGATGAAGAAGAAATCATCTGGCGTGGCGTGACAATGAGGAGGCCTAGATATCGGTCTACTCCTCCCCCCCAGCCAGAGCTCAAACTCCCGCTCCTGGAAATGATCAGGAGCAGATGCATCGATTGATTGATGAGCTCACCAGAGAGTTGGAGAGCATGCGCGCGTTAAGGGATTGCGAACCTAATATGGGACGCAATCTTGGTTTATTTAACAGGGCCATGGAGGCCCCAATCAGGAGAAGAAAGGATGATGACTGGTGGCATAATTTGCATTCGGTCCAGACATCGTCTCATCAATCTGAAGGCGTATCAGCCGTCTTGGGAGATTTGATGCTCCCCTTTTCTGAAGAAATCTGGGCATCAGTCCCAGATCGGCATTATCGCAACCCCGAGGGGTTGCCGACATTTCGTGGTGATGGTGATCCAATCGATCACGTTGCCGATTTCGAATTGCGTTCGGGCCTCTGATTCACTAAAGTGCCGCATCTTCGCGGCATGATTACAAGGCGATGCCCGAACGTGGTTCAAGAATTTGCCGGCCTGATCCATACAGTCGTATGGCGGATTTATTTTGGCCTTCTCTGAGCAATTTGCTCCAAATGTAGGACCGCCCCGAAGCAGGCAGGAACTATATCAGCTGAAATATATCCCGGCAAAGATGAGTCTTCGGTCCTTCATAGAGAAATTGAATAGGACCGCCCGGGGTATCAAGCTCGAGCTCAGGGATAAAATTGATATTCTACAGCAGGTCCTAGGACCGTGCGGCCTTTCGGCCAGCTTGGTAAAGAGCCCACCATCCACATTGGGAAACCTCCTTCAGAAAATCAACAAGTATATTAAGGTGGATGAAGCGCTGGGGCTTGGTTATCGAAACCTAGCGGGAATTCTGATCCCGCAAGTGATCATAGAGTTCCCTACCCTAAGAAGCAGTCGCGAGAAGTAGCGGCTGTAAGCGAAAAAGAAGTCCCCCCGAAGTAGGAGGACAATTGGGTGTATTGCGAGCTCCATCATAATCGCAATCACCCAACCCTGAAGTGTCCGCTGTTGAAAGAGACAGTGGAGGCAATGAGTAAAGAAAAGCCCGACCGGAATGGTCAGAAGGGCAAGCGAGCAGAATCCCCCCGAAGGGGCCACCAAGGTGACGATCGTCACAGGCCACGGGGAAGAGATAATCGGGGACAACCCCAAAACTATAATGATCGGACGGAGGACCGACGGTTTCCTCCGCCAGAACAAGAAAGAGGCCAACACGGTCGTGAGAACCGTGGTCAGGGCCGAAGAAGAAGATGGCGAGGCCGCGGCGGTAGAGCCCCGCAGAACGAGGGTGGAAGACAGGAGCAGACTGCTCCTCCACCTGCGGTAACTGATGCCCAACCTCCTCAAAATGAGGTGGCACCGAGAGAAGTGGCACCGAGAGAAGTGGCCAGAGATATTTATGTTATCTCCGGTGGTTTAAGAGTAAATGAATCGGTACGGGACCGAAAGAGAATTGCGCGCGGAGACTCCGCTGAGAGCTCCGAGTCTGTGGCGCTGGTGAAATATAATCTCATGGAACGATCCTCCTTCTTCAAAGAGGACATTACTTTCACCCTGGCTGATCGGGAAGGGATCATTGATCCATGTGATGATCCCCTTACCATCACTGGGATCATCGGGAATCGTCGTGTCCACAGAATTTTAGTGGATACTGGGGCTTCGTGCAATCTAATGAAGCGCGAAGTTGCCGAAATGTTGGGAGCTGCTTGCTCACGATCTCCCGATCGCAAACATAACTCTTTGGTCGTTCGAACAAAGGAGCGTTATTCCTTGCGGGAAGATGTTATTCCCGGTTACCCTTGGAGAGCCATCCAATGACCGGTTGGAAGACATGAAATTCATTATCGTTGAAGTCGACTTGGCTTACAACGCTATCATCGGACGGACCGACCTCAGTAAGTTCGAGGCGGTCCCTTCTACTTATCACATGATGCTCAAATTCCTCTCCATTCATGGAGTTATTTCTGTTAAGGGGGATCAGAAAGTAGCTAGGCAATGCCACATGAGCTCGTGCCGAACTTTGGCACCGGTTAAAAGGGCCCGGGTGGATCTGCTGGAAGAGCTGACGCACCTGAGGCAAGCAATGGAACCCGTAGGGTTCAAGTTGATCATCCTGGTTGAGGATGACTCAACCAAGATAACTCACATCGTGGCACATCTAGCCCCTGACTTTGAAAAAGAACTAATCTACATGCTGAGAAGCCACGTGGATATATTCGCATGGACCCCGGACGATGTTCCGGGGATTGAACGATCCGATAGTGAACATCGGATCAACACTGAGCCAGGAACGAAGCATGTTAGGCAGAAAAGGAGGCGCTATTCTCCCGAGAAGATCGAGATTAATCGGGTTGAAGTGAATAAGCTGCTACGGTCATGATTCATTAGAGAAATCCACTATACTGCATGCGTTGCAAACCCAGTGGTGGTTTCCAAACCGGACAGGAAATGGCGAATGTGCATCGATTTTACCGATGTTAACAAAAGCTGTGAGTCAGACCCTTTCCCATTGCCGCACATCGACCGACTGGTAGATGCTGTTTCTGGTAGCACCATGATGAGTACCATGGATACTTATTCTGGATATCATCAGATCTTCTTAGCTTAGGAAGATCAGTAGAAATCATCATTCATGACCGAAGATGGGGTTTTCTGTTATGTGGTTATGCCATTCGGTCTCAAAAATGCCAGAGCAACATACCAAAGGTTGGTCAACAAAATCTTTAGAGAGTTGATTGACCATATGATGGAAGTGTATGTTGACGATATGATTGTAAAATCTATGAATGATAAAGACAACCTTTCTTATTTGTCTCGTTGTTTCGAAGTATGCTGAAAATATAAGCTCAAACTAAATCTAAACAAATGCTGCTTCGGGATCCGAAGTGAAAAATTTTTAGGATATTATGTTTCAGAGAAAGGCATAGATGTTAACCCTGAAAAGGTGCAGGCTATCATTGATATGCAACCTCCGAGAAACAAAAGAGAGTTTCAAAGGCCTACTGGCCGACTCGCCGCACTAAGCAGGTTTATTTCGAAATCCAAGGACCGGGCCTTACCTTTTTTCAGAGTGCTAAAAAAGCAAGCCATCTAGATTGGACCGAAGAATGCGATCGGGCCTTCTCCGAGCTGAAGACTTATTTAAGCACTCCGCCGGTGATGGTAAGTCCGACTTGTGATGAACCTTTTGGGTTATATCTTGCGGTATCAGAAGTTGCCGTCAGCGCAGCTCTGGTAACCATACGAGACGACGTTCATAGACATGTTTATTATATCAACCATTCTCTGGTATCTGCTGAAACCAGGTACTCCACCTTAGAGAAATTCATGTTAGCTTTGAAAAAAGTTGTATCCAAGCTGAAACATTATTTTGAAGGCCGAACGGTCTATGTTTATACGGATCAACCTCTGAAAGTGCTCCATAAGCAGAATGATTTGAATGAGAGATTGACAAAATGGGCTATCAAACTCAGTGCTATGTATCTGGAATTCCTGCCCGAAGGGCGATCAAAGCTCAGGTTCTAGCCGATTTCGTGGTTGAAATGACCCGATCGGCCATTTATCTTAACCAAGAAGATGATCGATGGACGATCCATGTAGGTTGGTCAACCTTCGGGGGAAGAGGAGCGGGCATTATCCTGACAACGGTACAAGGTGATCTTATTCAATCCGCAGTCAAATTTTCCTTTGCTAGAACAAATAATGTGGTAGAATATGAGGCAGTATTGTCAGGAATGACATTGGCTCGAAAAATGGGAGTTAGCAGAGTGCGAATGTTCTCAGACTCGTAGTTAGTAGTGGAACAGTTCGCAGGGAGATTTGAGACTCATGATCCGATGATGAGGTTATATTGCGCCAAAGTCCTGGAACTATCCAAAAAATTCAGTGAGTTCTCTCTTGACCATGTGCCACGAGAGCAAAATAAGGTTGCCGACGCACTCGCCAGATTGGCCTCAGGCATACCTGACATAGAGTCAAGCACTATTTCGGTCCATATTCAGGACCGACCTTCGGTCGAGATTCCAGTGACCGAACAGTCTATTGAAGAGATCGGGGCTCTATGCCATGAACTCCAGGGCTTGAATATTGATGCTACTGAATCCCCAGGAGAACCCAATTGGATGGACTCATTTATTAAATACCTCTCGAACGGCTATCTCCCTGAAGATAAGTCTGAGGCCAGGAAAATAGAGGTCCGGGCTAAGAGATTTACCTTTGTCGATGTACGCTTGTTTAAAAAGAGTTTTGAAGGCCCGCTTCTGCGCTGTTTATCTCCTATTGAGGCTGAAGCCGTCATGATTTATGTTCATGAAGGGATATGAGGCATTCATTCAGGGGCTCGATCTTTATACCACCGCATCATCAGAGCTGGGTACTTTTGACCAACATTGCATGCTGATGCCAAGCAATACACTAAATTTTGTGCCATATGCCAATACCATGCTCCACTCCCGCAATTGCATGGGGCTCCCTTATCGATTACCACATTGCCTTGTCCGTTTTACAGATGGGGGATCGACATCCTCGGACCTTTCCTCGGTCAATAGGGCAAAGGAAATTCTGTATTGTAGCGGTGGAATATTACTCGAAATGGATTGAAGCATAAGCAGTAGCCATCATCTTGGAAAAAGTAGTCAAACACTTTATATGGCGAAATATTGTGAGCCGCTTCAGGATTCCCCGAGCGCTCGTATCTGATAATTGGACTCAGTTTCGCGGAAAGAGCATACGGGATCTATGCACCAAGTTGGGCATCATCCATCATTTCTCATCAGTAGCCCATCCCCAAACTAACGGACTTACAGAGGTATCTAATAAGGTTATCCTGAAAGGATTGAAAACCAAGTTAGAAGATTTTGGAGGTAAATGACCCGAACACATCTATGAGGTCCTATGGGCATACCGAACTACACCTCGCTCAACAACCCAGAAATCACCTTTCTCATTGGTGTATGAGACCGAAGCTGTTAGCCCAGTGGAGGTTGCCATCCGATCACCTTGGATCTCTCAATATGATGAGCATATGAATGGTGAAAGGAGATTATTGGACCTCGAGATGATCGAAGAAAAGAGAGATGCAATTTATTCACGGATGCGTGCTTATCAGCGAACTATGGAACGAGCCCACAACAAGCGAGTCCTCCCAAGAGAATTCTTTGAAGGCGATCTCGTCCTCAGAAGCATTAAAGTGCAGAGGAATGTTGGAAAGCTTTACAGAAATTGGGAGGGACCGTATCGAGTATCAAAGAAATTGGAATCAGGTGCGTATAAACTTGCAACATTGGATGGTATAGAGGTCCCCCGAACTTGGAATGTCATGAATTTAAAGCAATATTTCTTGTGAATCTTCGATTAATGTGTTTGACTCAATGAAATACATTCTCTTAAACGCAAGTACAAAACAAGTAAGTACAAATACAAACTATTTCTAATGGAATGATGGACCGATCTTGAAGTTGGGTGGCGTAGGACGAGTCTGAACTGGTAACCGAAGCTTCTTGTCCGCAAGGCTCCCAAGTTGTAGTGGCCGCTCTGACAAGTCAGATGCACCTGCACTTGCCCAGCCCCATTGATGAGTTGTCATTCTCCCAGAACTCATTACGAACTAAAACACTCCATTCAACGGCATTCAGTCTTTAGAAATGACCCTTTGTACATATGACATCTGCTACGATAAAAGGAATGGTAGTCAGCATATCGAGACATAAGATCGGTCCTAATATAAGACGTATTATGAGCAAAGCTTGGCCAACAAAACCTAAGGGACTTTATTAGAACCAAGGTTCGGCCGAAGCTCGTAAAGACTCATATTAAACGCAGACTACGCCTATCTAATCAAGGATTGACTTCAAGGACGGAATAAGAGTGACCAATACATAATGTAAAACGACCGATCCAATCAGAATTGATATGAATAAACCAAACATAACGTCTGTGACCGATGGTTAACTACCTGTGAGTGTCTCCGATCTTACACTTGGTGATTAAAACAACTTCGTTAACATAAGACTTATTAGTTTATTAAGAAGTTCGTTATATTACTTCGTTCTGACAATTAAAAGGATAAGAATTGAATGAAAAGAGTTATATTGAAAATAAGAAGTAAAGCAGATAGATACAAAGTACAAAAAGAAATCTAGCTAATCTACCCCTCTTCTCTATCTTCAATCTCCGGCTCCTGCGGTTCGGTCCGGGCCGCGAGCTGCTTCAGTTCTTCTTCCTGATCGGCTACATTTTGGTTGACCGCTCTCTCCATCTCTTTAAAGAGGTAGAAGAAAGGGTCCTCTTCCAGAACAGGTTCTTCCAAAGTTGGAATAACCTGAAACTTGCCATCTTTCTCAAGTGGCTCTATCATCTTCCATCGCTCGTCCGAAGAGGAAAGCCCGAACTGCTAAATAACTTGCTCGCGTATGTTATCCAAGTACTTGACAGTATAAACCTCATGTATGTTATCCGCTAAAGCGAATAACAAAGGGGACCGAGCGAATCCCAGAACCGCTTCCCGGACCGAACCTTCGGTCGAAGTGCGGACCCTTGTCAACTCCTCTTCCAAGGTCGTTTTCTCTTCTTGGGCCCGAAGGAGAAGCTCATTCAGCTTATTCCTCTTCTCTTGGGCCCGATCTTGGACTTCGTTGATTTCTTCCTCTTTGGCCCGTAGCTTGGCCTCCAGGTCGGCAATACGCCCCTGAGCTGTTTGTCATGTCTTCTCAAGCTCAGAGACCTTATCAGCTAAGAGTGAGACCTCCGTCCCGACTCTTAGCAACTCATTGTCAAGTCGGTCACGATCCTCCCGTACCGTGACCAACTCAGTATGATTGATCTCAACTTGCCTTTTTGCAAGGTCAAGTTGATCTTGGACTTGTTGGGATAAAACGCTACCACCCTGGTTCTTCTCCACGGTGATAGCAGTTGTGAAAGCTTTCCTCAACATCTGCATAAGATAACATATTCTTAAGTAAAAGTTCGGGTCTTCATGTCAAGTAAAAGTTACCTTAGTGGTGAGGTCGAGGAAGTCTTCCATGATTTCTTCCCCAGTCACGTCCACCTGGACATTCTCTGGGTTTTGCTCTCCCTAAAGACAGAAGTACTTTAGGAAATCACTTCTCCAGGAGGTTAGCTTCCTCCCCTTACTGAACATGTCCAGCAGGCCCAGAGCAACTCCCCAGTCGGAGTTAGTTTTCGGGCCCGATCCAGGCTCATTCAAAACGATCCCCTTAGTGGGGACCGGAGCGATGTCCCCCCTTCTCAGCCTTTTCAGCTCCTGCGGCGCTTCCGCTTCGGTAGCCCTTTTCCCTTTTCCTAAGGGGATCGGCGGCAGGGAGACATTCACCTTAAGCTGAAGATCGGGGAGAACCTTCTCCACGGGAACGACTCCCTGCAGCAATAAAGCAATAGTTTTAGTACTAATAAAGGAGACATTTCCGATTTGATAGAGGCTGGATAAGCTCAAAGAACGAATCCGAGCCTTTATCACCTCCTCTAGCACTCCAAATACCCGAAACGCAGGCCCATCTCCAGTTGAAGGCTGCCATGTGCAGCGAAGGGCCAGCGTGCTCGCGCCAATTGTTCGGATCGGGGGGTTCCCGGATCCCGAAGGGACCAGCGTACCCCCCATTGCTGATTCGCTCCCCTCAGCGCTGCCCGATGCTTCACGTTGTCCTTCAGAAGGACGGACCGAAGCAGCTGCCATGCGTTTGAAGCGAGAGCTTGACATTGTCTCAGTCGAATCTGCAAAACAAATACATAAGGATCAGGAAAGTATAAACTAAAAACATTACTTCATACCCGATCCTTCTGATGGATCTGAACTAGAGAACACCCCCTTCGGGGCTGGGGCTCCGGCCCTACCCGCAACACCTATTTCTATTAATCTTTTCTCCCGAAGCAGATCTATTCTTCTAAGGCGTGCTTCGGGAGGGGGGAACATCGCAAGCGTATTTGCGGTGTCCGTGCGGGAGGGGTTGAACCTACTTCGATCCAACTGACCTATGCGTGGGTGGGTTAGACGTGGCCATACTTTCAACATATCCTCTTTGGGGACTGTTATCCACACATAGCAGGCCTCCCATGCATGGAGTGATTCTTCTTTATCTACAATTGCGCACTCTTTGGTGCGCACCGCTATATAATACAACTTGCGGCAACCTAACAGATCCTTCCCCTTTCGGGATCCTACCAAGAACAAGTTAAAGAAGTGTTCTAGGGTCGGGGTCCGATTCTGTTGGTAACAATAAAAAATGAACGCTGTTATATACACATAACTGCCCAGGAACAACGCAAAAGTTGGGCAGTGAATCTCCTTAAGCACGATCGCTACAAAGGGATGTAGCGGAAAACGAAGCCCGCACTTTAGAGAGGCGTAACTGAGCGGAATGGTCGATGCCGGCACATTCATTTCCGCCGGAAGGAAACATAGAATATCTTCCCGTCCCTTCGAGATAGAATAATGCGCCGGAATCGAAAACCTAGACCTAAACTCCTCAATATCCAACTCAGACATGGAAGGGTATCGCATTTTATGAGGAGCCATAAGTGTATACCTTAGAGAAACTAGATTGAAAGGGGTTGAACGTGGAATGGATTGAGGGCACAAAGAGTCGATTCTGCAGTTTCTCCTTCGCGATAATGATGATGAGGAGAAACAGTGCTCGAAATCCCGATTTAAATATTAATCTCCCAGCCAATGGTGAGCTGCCACGTAATACTGCCCAGGACAGTGACAGTACAAAGCGCACTCATCACGCCTCTTGAACTATCGAATATGAAGAGGCGCAGATCGGGATATTAATATTTAAAGAATAACAAAGATAAAACTATAACTTAAATTAATACAATTAATTTACGAAAGGAAAGATCGGTCCCCTGGACGCTCACTATCTACAGGTACGGTCTTAGGTTCTCATGAATATAGAAACATCATGTGATCGGCCTTGTATCGTCTCCACGACGGCAATCAAGCCCTAGGGGCTAGTGATGTGAACTTTAGGATCGGGTACCTTGGGATGGGCAAGACTCATTAATTGATGGGCTAATTCAGATGGTGGAAACGAATTCTCGTAGCCCATTTGCACACTTAAGGAAAAACGGCCCGATGTTCAACGAGAGGACAGAAGATAACCTTAGGCGAAATAAATCGATTTCTGGTAACTGATTCCTTGGTTCGGTCCGAACGGTTACAGGCTCACGTTTTCCACGCTTCGGGCCTCCACACGTTTACCACGCTTCGGGCCCGATCACGCAGACCACGCCTCCGTCCCAACCTCGTTTTACATCCCGCGATAACAACCTCTAACACCTGTCAGAGGCGGTTACAGAGCGTGATTTACTCACGTTGTAAACTCTATAAATACATGGCGCGACGACGGAAATAGCATGACCCTTTGGATGCGTAAGAACAGATCGTTACCCTGCCGGAGTTCTTACTGCTTTCTTTTCCTTGTCATTTTCATTAAGCCTCTGTTGTATTCATTACGGATTATTTGATTAGTGAACAGACTAAGAATATAATCTACTATTGTCAAGTGGTTTTCACCCCAATTCCTGGGGTTTCCACTATACATCGCTGTGCCATCGTTTATTTCTAGTTTTTAATCGTCTTATACAACAAAAATAAATCAAAACCGAGTTTGTTTGCTAAACGAACCAGACGACTGTTGGTACCCTATAAAAAGGGACCATAACAAACATAAATACAAATATAAATTATGAAGTATTGTGTAATATTTTTAAAATGCACAAATAATGTATAAAATATATTAGTGTTCTGTTGTATAAATATAATGATAATTTATGTGTTAATCAAATTATTTTTTTATCATTAGATTTAGTGAATTATAATGATTAATCAAAACTTTATTTGATTGCCGTAAAATATGATATTCAATAAAATTACAATGGAGATGATGACTCAGCTCAGCATAGTCTAAACCATAATTTCTCAAAAAACATATATTGAAATAAAAAATATTTTCTATTTTTGTCTAAACCATTACGTTTATATAAACTTACATATAAACAATTGCGTCACGATTGTTACCACTTACACAGAAATGCAGTGTTGGATATATGATGCAAATGTTGGATTTATCAATGTTTCATAATTGTCCGGAATTCCGTATCAGTCCGGAGCGGTACGATCGATATACATCCGGTATACCGGTCGGTACCAGATTTTATTTTTTAAAAAATAATATTTAATTAATTTTTTAGGATCGAACCCGAAAAAATCGGAAATCAATCCTAATACCCGGTACCCGACGGTACCAAAAAAAAATACCGGTGAAGCCCCGCTATCGAGGGTATACCATTCGGTATGAAAACATTGAGATTTATAATGAATCTCTCATTACTTATTACTTGCGTAGAGTATGTCTTAAAACTTCAAATGACAAAAATTGGATAAAATGATAAATAAGAATATTTTAATCATTTCAAAAATTAGAAGTATAAATTGAAATTAAAAATAAGATTTATATTATTTTTATTTGTAGTTATAAAATTGATAAGTAGAAATTTAACTTATAAAAAAGTAGAATAAAAAATATGATATATTATACAATTTCCTTAATTTATATTTCCTAAAATGAAAAAAAAGAAACAAAAGTGATATAAACGTCAATAAATGAGATGTCTTGGAGGGATCACAGGTACACTCGTTGAAGCAAAACAGAAAAAAATGAGAATCTGACGGCTGACATCTTTTCACACGAGAAGTTGAATTTTGAAATCAAGGGGTATTACCGTCAATAAAAAATGTAGAGTCAGCTAGGGTTCCGTGATACGATCGGACTGAAAGAAGAGCGTGGGACGTATAAAATATTCTCATCCTACAAAAACTGCACAATTTGGCGGCTCATCTTTTTCATTTTTGCTTTTATTTATCGTCATCGTCCTGGATTTTGTTGATTCTGATGTAACGCTCAGCTTTTCTTTGAATCGGAGGAGCCTGATGATATGGATCGGAAAGTAGAAAAAGTGAGAAATCGGATGATCTTATGTATCGGAATGTTGTAATTTAACATAAATTCGCCTGATTTGTTCCATTTTTCTTCTTCAGAAAATGGAATCCGATGGTAAAGTAAACCACATTTCGTCAATTAAAACCTGCACTTACTGTCACACTACGAGAACTCCTCTCTGGCGCGGCGGACCGTCTGGACCCAAGGTATTCTGTTTTTTAAAGTATCTTCGATTTTCGAAAGGATAATCTGATATCGATCGTGTTTTGAACTACGAATTGTAGTCATTGTGTAATGCCTGCGGGATCAAGTACAACAAAAAACGACGGCAGCTTCTCGGCTTAGAAACGGCCAGAAGCACTCGAAAAAAGAAGACGGCCACAGTGAAACGGAGCGAGGAGGTGAGACAGATTTTGAAAATGTGGTTTACTGCTTTAGGAAGCGACGTCGTTTTGCAGAGATACGGCAAACTTTTAGGCAAATTGCGGGAGGAGGAGCGGGCGGCGCTCCTCCTAATGTCGCTAAGCTCTAGTGATGTCTCCGGGTAGTGGAGTAGTACATCGTGTTGTAGAGATTGTACCAAATTTCTAACAATTAGGGCTGTGGATTTGGGGGGAAGTTGAAAAACGGGAAATATTTTAACTCGCAGTGTTTAGTTGTTAACTTTATCTTTTATGGTAGTTATGTATCCCATTCACTTACCAAAATATTTTTCTTTGGATTATTATTACTTAATTAATAATTTATGTTGAGAATACATATTGAAGAATATATGAAACTTGAAATATTATATACTATACTATAATATAATGATATAATTAATAAGTAATTAATTTGAAATAATTTTTTGCAAGTATACTTTCATTAACTATTAGATCTTGATTCATTCAACCCAAAGTGGGCATGTTGTAATTGTTTGCTTTATACTAAATTATCTATTAGCGATGTGTTCCAAGTATAATTTTAATCAATGATTTTTAAAAATGTTATTATGATAAATTCATTTTAGAGATTATAAATATACAAAAATATTTTTAAAAATAAAAAATACAATGAATAATATGATTTTTTAAAAATAATTAATATTATTATGAAACACAATTATTGACGTTTTTATACATTACGACTATCAAATCGTTTTACAGCAAAATAATTCAAACATAAATTTATTAGTTCAATTGATATTATAATATATTTACAATTATTTTCTTGTTAATTGAAATGAGAAAATAACTAGTTTGATCCCCGCAGTTTGGTGATTTTAACAAATTTGATCCCCAAACTTTTATTTGACATTTATAGTTCACATACTTTAATATTTTTGACAAATTTTGTCCCCATGTTGGCAAAATTAATCCCCAAAATTTGAGGATCAATTTCGGCACACATATAAAACTTTGAGGACTAGATTTGTCAAAAATTACAAAATATGATGACTAATTATGCCAAAAATACAAAGTTTGTAGACTTGTTTTACTTCCACAAAACTTTGAAGATTAAATTTACCAAAATGAAGAAAATTTAAAGACTAAATTTGTTAAATCATACAAACTTCATGGACCTTAAATTATTTTATTGTTAATTGAAATATACAACATAATACAAAATTTAAGTTAGAATTCATTATTTAAAATTAATACTCATAAAATCATAAACTAATTTCAACATCCAAATGTCATTCAAGCCTTTAATTTTGAGAGTTGATTGATTGATTGACAAAAACCCTTCCCAATCTCCAAATTTAATGAAATTTCGACGAAATTTAAAACACATTCACAAGGTGAAACTAGACATCCGACTTATTCACCGCGGTTCTTGAACAAGTTGAATCTCATCACCTGTCAAGCATCAACTACGGGGAATGCATCAATCAGACAAAATGGTTAAAAACTCATAAGCACCACTAATGCCTAAACTCACCAATATACGACTAATTCAGACAAAACGCATCATTCCACGTTTCGAATGCAGCGAAAATCATGAAAGAACAATTGATCAAACAGATAGTTAAGTGCCAAAACATATGACAAACCAAAGAAGATATAATCCCGGATAATATATAGAAGTGTTGTTCCCCTACAAAACACAGATCATTAGTTTACTATTTGATGTGCGGTACAGCAGGTTGTTGAACGGAGCCGAATTGTAAGCAAATTTCTGCAAATGTAACACTACAGCAAGGTTATGTGAGTCCCAAACGTCCAACAAGTAAATCATGGCAAGAGATAAGAAATCGGGATGAAATTGCACCATCAAGCATCCTGTAAATATATATTACCATTATGGAAAACAAAAGAGTGTTATGATCTGTATGAGAACTATCAAAAAGCTATATATAATGAAATCATGCAACTGGAGGTATTTAAACGAACATTTGATTTCAGAGAGACCTAATAAAAATATGAAGTAAAGGTACCCATGGTAATTCTAGATAGTTGAATCATTCAGAATAAGTGATCTGCATACTGAAACACATTCTCATTAGAGAAACATATAAATATCATGAAAAATGAAGACTCATCAAAATCATCAGTAACTAATAACATTATCTTTTTTTATGATTTATCCATGGAGTTATTAAATTTGAAAAAATTGGTTAAATGTTACACTACTGCCAAAATCAATCTTCACATTGATTTTGGTGGGGTGTTGTGCTTACCTCACAGGAAGGCAGTAATCTGAAAGAATTGATAGTTATTTTGTTTCTGATAAGAACTTCTCGTACTCAGAGTCTGCTCCATAGCTGCTTTTATCGGTAGACGGAGCAGGAGGAAAAGGTTGATGTGAAGCCCAAGGAACATTATTTAAGCTCTGTGATGGCTCCTGCGGTGAATGAAGCACAGGAGGCAGTGGCGGTGGAGGAACAGAAGCATAATAAGGTGCATAGCTATATGAATACTGAACACCTGGTGGCAGTAAGGTGGCAGAGCTAGTGTAGCCATATGCTGAAACAGGTGGATTACTCAAAGAGGGAACTTCAGATGGGTAATTTTTAAGTGTCTCTCCAGAGGATGAATGGCTTTGGAGTGTTTCGGTAGAAGAAATATTAGGCATAAGGACACTAGATGAACCTGGAGGTAATGGAATAGTTGAATATTGTAAACCAGGCTGTGAATTGGATCCGGGAGGAGGTGGGTAAGAAGCATATGAAGGAGGCAATGACCAAGGAACTGGAGCAGCAACATATCCACCCGCATTATACTGCTGCGAAGGGTAAGCACTAAAAGGCTGATTTGGTGAAGGATAAGGTGGCATGGGTGGAGCAGGAAGCCCAGAAGGTGTTGGAGGCTGCGGGGGTTTCCCAGCTACTCTTACAGCAATTGTTCTTCCCTCAAGTTTATGTCCATTCATACTAGCTATTGCATTATTAGCCTGCTGAATATCAGAATATTTGACAAATCCATAGCCTTTACTCAAACCAGTTGAACGGTCCTTAATAACCTTCGCCATTGCAATATCGCCGTAAGGAGAAAACAGAGTGATCAAACCATCATCATCAAGATTAGGTGGCAAGTAACCAATATATAAATTGGTATCATCATATTCCTGTGTCTTGATTGGGTTCACCCCTAAGCCAGCGTGCGTTGTGCTAGCACCACCAGCCCAAGGAGCAGTTGTTGAACTGCCAAGAGCAAGAGTTCCAGATTTCAGCTCATTTGAACCACTTGGAACCGTGCCTCCAAGTTCTGCAAGGAAATTTTGATACTCATCATCCATTTTTTTGCCAGTGGTGTTCTTCACTGGACAATCAATCGTAGGGTGACCTCCATCACCACAGATCTTACACAAAACATCACTCTTAAAAGTAGATAAACGAGAAGGACATGCATATTGTCGATGTCCAGGCTCACCGCATAACCTGCAGAACTCTTCATCCCTAATAGTACCATTCAAAGCAGCGAGTTCCCTGAGTTGTTGCCTTTTGTGTTCATTGAGAACCTCATCAACAGGCTGCAAGAGCTTCTCAACCATCCCAGCAGCTTCCTCAAGTGCCTCTTGAGTATCTGCTTCAACCAATACATGCAGATCCTCGTTCTCTGCAAGATCATACTTCATATCCCTCTTCTGCTGCACCCTACCTTCTTTCATGGACCCTTTACCTCGAATAACAATCTTCGCTCCTGTCTCCCTCTCCATTCTCTTTTGGGTGTTTCCTCTTGGGCCAATAATTAATCCAATAAAGTTATAGCCTGGATATTCCTTCAATGGAATGTATAATTTCTTTTGAAGTTTAGGCGGTCTATAATCCGCTGGGGGCTTAAAAGCAGGATTTTTCTTGATTATATGCGATATAATTTCTTGTCTCTCCCTATTCAGCTTCTCCCTCGCACGAAATTCCCTTGTATTAATCCGAACACCGAAGTTATCATAAACCGGCTCGGGGGAAGGTGACCTAGCACCCTCTGGCCGATCATCCAAGGGCAACCCTGATTGCAGTTTTCGACTGATCTCGAGTAACCTACTATTCAAAGCTTGAATTTCAGGATCAAACTCAATACCATTAAAATCCTTCATAAAATCAGGCAGTTGAACCAGAGACTTAGGCTCATCGTCCGCCCATCTCGACTTCCGCTTTCTCCCTCTAGTCTCAGAATTCTCATCGCCTGTCCCACCGCTACCCAATCCTCCATCATCAGGTTGCTCAGAGGGAATCGGGTCCCACCTAGAACGACGCCGTCTCCGGCTGGTGGTTTCCTCCTCACCACCAGAAACATCCTTCTCAGTAGCACTGTTTGTGTTGTTCAAACCATTTTCTGACAGTAAAGTCTTCAAATTACCGATTTCCAGTACCTTGTTAGCCTCCACATCGGCAGTACCTCCGTTCCCTGTGACGTGATTGGTTGAATCTAGGGTTTTCCCATGGGTTTCGAACTCCGCATTTGAATGGGCAAATACATCAGTCTGATGATTGGAGTATTGACACTCAGGCTGGAGCTGCGACGGGGAATCCATGTATGTAGGATTGAAGAGTTTGTCGTGCCGCCACAAATCTAACCTCTTTCTTCAGACGATGAAAATGAAATTCCAGAAATTTGGTCAGTCTTGAGCCCAAATCTGAACCCGGTTTTCTATTTGTATTTCTGATTTTAAATATTTTTATATTTGTTAAAATTATGAAAATAATTTCTATCACTAGTTCGGTTCAACCATTTAAACGGAAACCCTAATTTTCTCCCCTTCTAACCAAAAACCTTTAGAACTATGGGAAGTGATAGTGAGGCAGAGAAGACGGCAAAGAAAGAGAGGGAGAAGAAGAAATTCTAATATCTCTCGCTCCAATAGCCAAACCATTGGCTGGCAAAAAACTCTGCAGGCGCACCTTCAAACTCGTTCGTCGAGGTATCTTTAATAGTTCCTTCCTTTTTATGTTTGCTTGTTGAAATTTGTGCTATGAATTTAGCAGCGGAGAACAAGTGTTTGAAACGTGGGGTTAAGGAGTATAAAATATTCGCAGGGGAAATAAAGGGTTACACTTTTGTTTACTCATTTAAAATTGTTGAATCTGTTTTTTGTGCTAACCCCTAGCTGTTCATTTGTTCCGCGAATGGTTTTATACGTTTTGCCTCCCGCTTTCCAGGAAGAACTTGAGATACATTTACTGCGTTTTTGTTGTAGATTCTGTTTAACTTGGATTCCAGCTTAATAGGATTCACGTGTTGATCTTTAAATTGATTATTACTGTAATGATTGCAGAGTTTGTGTGCTTGCTGGGAATGTGATGTCATAACTCATATATGAAAGAAAGAGAGTGAAAGGATTTACACGTTTCTATGCTTGCTTTAAAGTTTGTTATTTAGCGTGTGAGTATTAGTATAAATAATGTGTGTTTGCTTATACAAAATTTCTCTCCATTCAATCACTGTCTTCTCTTCATATCGATAATCAATTCTAACATCATATTCCAATCTTATGTAAAGAAGAGAATATACCCTACATTTAAGTTCCATCAAAAGAAGTAAGATTTTCTTCACTTTCTTTGCTTGTTTATGCTTGCAATTCTCTTGTATACTTCACTTTTTATGCATGCTTTGGTTGACCTCGTTCTAACGAGATTGTGATCATTCTACTTGTTATTGCTGCAATACATTCAGCACAACTAATTGATAGGGCATCCCGTAATGCTCGAATGTTTTCTCCATCTTATCAGGACCCTTGCTAATGCTGGAGCGTCGCTGTGTTCTCGTTCTAACGAGACCAGCAAAGGGAGAACCTGGAAAAGATGTACAAGGGAGAGTATGATCAAAAACTGCTAATTCCTTGTTTTGACATTACCAAAAACCTTTAGGTACTACTTCTTCAACTCATGCCCAATCATTTATGTTGAATTAATTAGTCATATTACAAGTGAAAATGATTTATTATTGATCCATCTAATTTGATAAAAATGTTTTAAAATAATATATTTTTTAATCAACTATAATTAATACACCTTAATCGAATTCGTAAAAACTTACAAATCTAAACAATTACACATTGAATCTTGGATCTTGGATCTCTTATCCTACTTGATGCAACATAGTAGGAGCATACGGTAAAACTATATGTTTTGTAACTTTTGTTGAGTTTTGAAATATCATTGAATTATCAAATCGTTGTCGAATTATTATTGAAATATTAATAATTTATTTTATTTTTATTACAAAATATATATTTTATTTTTTAAAGAAATATTGCTTTTTTAAAAAACCCATTGTTTAAAAATAATGGGTTTGTTTGGTACCCCGATTAAAATAGTGGTGAGGGGCGGTGAGATTTTGAAATCGTGATTTTTTTAATGCGCACAAAACATAAGGTTAATTGCGATATGATAATCGTTAAAAAATCACGATATCATTACAGCTGTTAAAACCAGCTGTGGTCTCATCGTGATTTTGGAAAAGACTCATTTACCCTTAATTCTATTAATTATAATATAATTATATTTATTATTTTATATATATAAAGGTATATTAGTATTTTTACATAAATCACGATCATACTTAAAAATTCACGATCATCATATCTCACAACATCTTACCACACCTCACCACATTGCAATTTTAAAAAACTGAACCAAACAAACCCAATAATGATTGTGTACGCTTTATTAATTAGATGTTGAAATAAACATTATGAGTATAAGAATGTGCTTCCTAAATGAATTTTAATAATGCGATTATACATAAAGAATGTGTTCGATCACTTGGGTGTTCTGTAAATCATGTTATGTAATAATTTAGATTGATAATGTATTTTAAGTTATAAAATACGTTTTTATCCCTTATAGTTGTAATTATTATGAAAATATAATTTAATTGAAATTAAAATACTATATATACAATAACATTTTTTACATTCAAATCCTTACTTAATTTTTAATCGGTGTCGATTAGATTACCCAACAATACTACAATAAGTCATCCATAATGGTTCACAAATATTGTCTCTTATGATCATCATAATTAAATTAAGTATTTGACTAGTTTATTGTTATCTCGTTTATCTAAATTAGATCTATCATCCGCGAACATCGACATGACAAAGAAAACTATGAATTATTATTGTTAAAGGAATAAAAACAACTTGATGTTTGAAATTAAGGTTAGGTTGTCTGTCATCCCAAATATGAATAATAGATTAAAGTTGTAATCTATGGTCAACTCCAATTTTTGGAGTGTACCATTACGTGGTTATGAGCTGTCATTATGCTTTTATTAATGATTAATTAATTATAAGTTATCACTAAACTCATTTAAGATTTCATTAACATTATAACTGAAAATAAAATTAACGGATTAAGTTAATGGGAAATGACTTGTGAGTGTGTGATATTATCAGTGTGATAACAATAACATGTTTATAATTTAAATTAGTTAACATTAATTATTTACTAATTTGAATTAGCTGTGCGCTAACGACAAATGAGTTATGAGGGTGGATCCGGATCGATCTTATCCAGACTAGGAAGAAAATGCCGGTCCGGGCCGGGCCCGCCGTTTTTTGTTGTATTATTAAATTGTTTGATTTGAAGCACGTGTATTTTGTGTTGTAAAAACTGACATATCAACGAACCTTCACCGAAGGAAAGCCAACCCAGTTACGCATACAATTCTGTGACCTTTTAATTTAAATAAAAATATCAAATTATTGTACTGAATAAATTCGATAATTTTAATACTTTCATTTTTAAAAATATTTGAAGTACGCGAATGACCATGCTTGGGATTATTCTGAAATGTGATTTGGAAATGACAACGCAACTATACAATATAATATGTTTGTTTTAATATTTATTAATTGAGATATAATGATACTGAATTTATAAATATATTTGGTAAAAATAAACTATATTAATTTTAAAATATCAATATATCATTATATATAAAATATAATAAACATAATCATGTTATAATTATTATAAGTAATGGTAAATTATTCAGTATTTAAATCACAATGGTGACTCGATAGATTTTAGAAGAGTTGATGAATTAATGATTTTTAATGATGAATTTACCATAATGTTGTTTGTTTGTTGTGTGTATTAAAAAAATGATTTGAAGATTTCATGGTATCTAATAATTATTCTAATAGTAGAATAGAACAAAACAAATGTATGTTATTAGTTATGCAATACAGCAATGGTAATTTATTATAATTGATGATTACGTTGTACTTATAGTGTTAAAAATTCCATTAATTATAATAAATTATTATTATTATTATTATGAAGGACAAAGGGAAATTGGAATTTGAGTATTGTGGGTGGCCTTTTGGTGTATTTTTCCACAAGTGCATGAACCTTCTGGTAACTTTCTTCTCTCTTTATGTGCCCCCGCCTCAGGCTTTATAAACCGCTTTCACTACTACTCCATTGGGGAAGCCAAGACCGTCGGAGAATCCATTTGATGATGCATCAGCCGATCGGGACGGAGGAATCGAGGCCGTTATATTGCCGGAGTGCCAGTTTCAATCTAATCCCCTGTTTGATGGATAATTGGGGAGAATTACCTCTCAAGGTTGATTGCGCAGAAGATATGGTAATTTACGGTATTCTCCGCGACGCGCTCAACGATGGATGGTCGCCGATAGCAGATATTAAATCCGAGCATGTTTCCGAAATCGCGGAGGAAATAAGCTTCGTCGCGGCGAGTACGGATAATTTCTCAGCTAATCCAACGACGACACCGAAGGGGAAGAAGCATTACAGAGGGGTGAGAGAGCGGCCGTGGGGGAAATTCGCGGCAGAGATACGAGATCCGACGAAGAACGGCGCTAGAGTGTGGCTTGGAACTTACGAAACCGCCGAGGAAGCAGCGTGGGCTTACGATCGTGCGGCTTATAGAATGAGAGGATCAAGAGCTTTGCTCAATTTCCCACACAAAATCGGGACGGATGACCCGGAACCGGTTCGTATAAGAGCGAAAAGACGATCACCCGAGTCGTCGTCTCACTCAACGGTCACATTCGGCTCGGATAGCGGCTCGCCAAAAAGGAAGAAGAGGAGCCAAATAGTGGGTTCGGAGACTGAAGTGGAGAGCCTAGCCATTTCATTGTAATCTAAGTAACGACGTCGTGTCGTTGCTGCTGGGCATTTAGTGTAAATAAAGTAGGTTTGGGTGTATAGAGAAATCGAATATGTATATAATAAGGGTTTGCCTTTGCCTTGGAGTAAAATAGAATCTTTTAACTGAGATGACAAGTTACTGGTTTGATTTGGAGAAACATTAGGAATTAGGATCAGTTTATATGCAATGAGAGAACAATATACTGACTGGTTTTTCATGAGTCATCTGCTGCTGCTGATGTTGTTGCCTGTTGGCCTTCAAACTGCTCCATGATTAGGTTACAGTTGTTCATTGTGCGAGCATCAAGAAGGCCGTGATTCCACAGTTTTATCATGAACAATCTCCAGCACCTGCAAACATATTTTAACACATTACTCTTCTGCAGTTCAAAACACTCTTATGAATCATATACGAGGCTAAGAGCGAGTTCAGGTTTGATTAACACGAACATGTAGCTAAACTGAGCTTAAAACGACATTCTGCAGGAAAAAATATCCATACGAAACATACAATTTGTTTTACTGGTGCCGGATTAAGCAGATTACATAGAACACTTGCGCCGACAATACCAACAGAAAAAATTGACAAGGCAACACATTCCGTGAAGCACGGGAACTTGTAAAACAAAGTTGAGAGTGGGAGGGAGAAAAAGCATAGACCAACTGCATCCACAGTACTTAATAGTTTTGAGCAGAGAGCCTACCAGAGTAATGCCGGTGTTCGAACAAGATCCTGTCGATGCAATTTGGAAAAAGCTTCACAAGCCCATGGAATATGACCATCAGCCAGTACCCTGTAATTGGGACAGGAACAGTAAGAGCTGACATTATCATGGATAGTTTAGTTTCTGACCTTTGTTTCCTCACAAAGGAGTTCCAAAGATGCATTATCCTTTTTTCATCCTTTGTAACATCCACAAAATCATCAAGCATCTGCAGCATTCCATTACAACGGTCATGAAAGAAATAGCAGTAAATAAAACAGGTACTTTACAGAAAAATATCAGGAAGATTGAAGTAAAAGCTCATGAGTATACTATGATTTTTCCTACAAGAATAGAATTAGAAAGATGGCAAAACCTTTACTTTGTTTTATCGATAGGATCTATGTCTAAAATCAAAGAAAATACGGGCGATGCTCTTTTTTAAATAATTTTAGGTTTTTGAGGACCTAATCGGTGGTAAAGAAACCATGATTAGCTAGGCCGCATAAAAGTAGTGATCAAGACAAGAAAAACTTAAAACAAGTATTCAGAAGAGATCACACACCCTTCGATCTTCTAGATCTGCAACATCATCATCAAACTCATCCTCACTATCACGATCTGACAAGACTTGCTCCATGGCCATGGGCTGCATTGATGAAATGCTTGCTTTCAGAAATATTTGTGTAATGAATAATATGGTAATCCAAATGGAGAGTGTGCAAATGAGACTAGGCAAAAAATAAAATAAAAAATAGAATGTACATCCAAAGCATTTTTAGTTCTGGATTCTTTCAAAATACTTAAGTAAATTGAAAAGAGACAAGTATCAAATAACTTCATGTCAAAAAATATACGAAGTATATACTTTGACTACTCACTTGAGCCTTGTGTGAGTGAAAGAATTGGCGCTTTAGCAAAAGAGCACGGCTGAAACAAAATATGTACACACCATAAGTTATACAGATTTAAAGTACGTAGAAAACCTAAACTAACCTTCTTGGATCAGAGCGTTCAGCTGATAGCTTTCTTGTTTTTGCAAATTGTAATAAAGTTGGAGGTGCGAGATTGTTCTCAGGCATTGACTGAATGCATTCAGGATCTGCATATGAATGAGCTGTGGCTGATGAAATCCTGGGGCTAGAAGCATCACGATCCCGACTCTCTGCTATAAAAACAAAATCTCTTTACCTCTAGAAAGCAAATCTGGTCCATAGGGACCCAATACCGACATATAAGAAGAACAAGAAAGGCTCTTTAAAATCTCAGGTTAACTGGTTTCTTAATTTCTAAATATTCTGCGGGCAAAAACAATTTAACAAAAAGTTCTAGCTCACCTAGTAACATTCCATGGTAACACAATTACATTTGGCATTCAAGAGAAAAAAAACTAGCTAGGCGTTTCATGTAAGTTAAAACCATCTTGAATTGAAATAAATACTGGGAAAAAAATAATAAACCATTGGCTCTGAAATAATGAGATTCCATTGCCTAACTAACCATCTGTCTTTTCTCGAAGATCATTCATGTATCCAGGCAGATCTGAGTCAAAGACAAGAGGATGAACATGCTTTGAATTCTGATAAGGTCTCTTCAGTTTCCTGTGCTGTGCTGCCTTTGTACTTGATAAACCAAGATGACCACACATTAAAATGAGTGCTCCAAGATAAAGTATACAGAAATGTGAACATTTTATTTTTTTAAAAAATAAAACGTACCAAAAAGAAAAGGTTTGCTGTTTAGGATCAATGCCAGCAGTAAAAATCTAAACAAAAAACAAAATTAGAAATGCTGATTAGAGCCATAGAGATCACATGGATATCCATCATTCGAACAGAAAATTTGTTTTCATATATGAACCTAGAAAGTAAGAGAAAATGTTAAATAGGTCACTTAATAGTGAAATTATATCAACGATGTTACTCTTATACTGGACATCAGTAATTGTTTCTCAGCTTTTTCAAAAAAAAATGAGTAGAATACATTCATTGATAGAGGATCTGAAAACAAACTGAAGTCCGACCTCAGATGTACATATATCGGGCTTGACAGAAACATTGACGGCTTGAAATTCTTCAGTGATCTGCAGAAGATAACATTGAATAAAATAGATTCAAATGCTATATCCATCACAAAAATATAAAACACCAACCCAGAATTCGAAGTTAAAAAGATCATGAAAGGATGGCAAGTGACATCTAAGACCCTGCAAAAGTAAAAAACATAGCAGGCATTAATTCACCGGGCCAAGACCATTTAGTAACCTGACACCGGAAAATACCTTAAAGGTTGCACATTTAACCAAACAAAACGGGCATGTAAAGTCTTCTGTCACTGCATTATAGGATTGCGTCAAGCATTGCAATTTTGAAAAAATTGGATAAAAATGTTAATCTTGCTATAGAACCATGAAATCATTTTCAAGTAAGATAAATCTGCGGCTTAATTTAAAAATTATTTCAGTAGCCAAGTTAAAGAATTACAGCACCAAAATACCTTCAGTTCTCTGCAACTTGTCATTATAGTACTTGTAATTGAAAACAACATTCCCATTCCTCAACCTAGAGAGCAGAAAGGAGAACGATAAACTTCCAGAATGTTGAAGTTCATTCATATAAATTTCATGCAATCATTTTTCTTTAGAACGAGATTATCAAATTATACAATTCATTCAATTAGAAGAGAGACCACACCCATTATCTGTGTGTGTGACATCCAAAATACTGTATAACTACTAATCATGCAACCCAATGGAAGTTCAGGAAAATGAAATCAGAGTGGCAAAAAATAGATAACCTGACAATCTGCGGCAGCATAGTGGAAGGTATACCATTATACGAAAATGAATCATAAAGGGATCGCTCTTTTGCCCCAACTTCTTCTGCTGCAATGCGCACTTGCAATTGTTGAATGCCCTTCAGTAAAGCAGACAGAAAAAAGGGGAGCATGATGAGAACAGAAATAAGAAACATAAGGTTCTTCAATAATATATTTTATTGCTTGTTAGCCAATCGTGAACAGAAGAAAAGCAACACCATACCATAATTCCAGAATGAAGACTATGGAATGAAAAACATTTGTCTTCACCAAAATAGCCTGTCTGCAAAAGAGAAACCTGATTAAGAATTTGAATGAATCCATATAAATAATGAAGCACTTCAGTTAATTCAAAGGTTGCTGAAACCAATAGAGTAAAAGTTCAATCTCACGAGTCAGTGAAACATAGTGCATTTCTTAAAAATTCAGATGTTGCAAACATTAATAAATTGTGTAATACATGGACAGAAGTTGCTCATACCACATATGTTAATTTAAAATTCACCATGTCAAGACCAAGGAAAAATAATAACAATTTATTAGACAATATACTCAAAAAAAGAAACCGAACTTAAGATGGATACAGAATATGGTGGAACAGCATAAAATAATTTTCCATGAACACCTTCAATAAAAAGGGACGCAAATCAACAGTTGAAAACATCTCAGCTCTCTCTCCAGAACTCAAATTGAGGGATTTCTCCCAAGATAAATGAAGTAACTCCATCGGAACTTTGCCCAAGAAACACGGGCCTCCAACATTTTCTGTCACAAAGAACCATATTTAGTTGTAAACAATACTGATAAATTGTTTCTAATCATCCTCACATTAACTAAGGCTTTTCGAAGTTCAGTTTTGGATATAACGTGAAAAAACCAGGACACGTTCTTAATTAAAGATTGAGTAACTTCTAGGCTGTGTGAAGACCAGGACCAATTTTATTGGAATTTATACCAATCCTAAACCTCTGTGTTGCGTTTTATACAAAAAGGACTCAATCAATGAGATGCATAACTCACCTGGAAATAATGATAAATCTGAACGCTCCTTAAATAATTCAGCTGAACAGAAAGTAAAGCATGAAAAGAGTTCATGAAACATCCTAAAACAAAAAATATGTTGAGGAAATATCTAATCAGTAGAAAACGAGTAATACATACCACAGCTAACAAGCAATATCGAAAGAGAACCAGATTTTACTTCTGTTGATAGTCTTTGCATCGCAGGGAGTACAAATTTTACTTGATCTTGGTGTGTTCTATCATCGCTAGTACATTTTGTTAATATGCATTCTCGTCTAAATTGATAAACTGCAGAATTCTGTCCCAAACAGTAAATAAGAAATCAGTAGGGAAGGCAGGCTGTTTGAAAGAAGAAATAGAGAATTTGTACACCACCTCAATAACTGCAGGACTGTAGACTGTTCTAGCCAGTACTATGCACAATGGAAATAGACTTTGAATTCGAGATGCATCATTTAAATTTGAAGGTAAGGAAATTGTCATTTCAATCCTGACAGGAAAACCACAACCAGACATGCGCTTATCAAATATATTCTTAAAATCATTGCACAGTTCAGGATATTATTCTAATAAAACAAATCACAAAAAGCATGAAACCTTCTCTTGTTTTTTGCTTCTATTTTGTATCGTAGACATCTCTGAAGGAAGTATGACTGCAAAAAAACAAGAAAAATGTTAGAAACGCAGAGAAACATAAGCTAGGTTAAAAATTTATGAAGGAAAATGTTATGCACTCTGCAGTAGTCACAACTGCTAAATAAAATCGAAAAAGAATGTTAACAACAATATATTCGAGTATATAACTGAAGTAGGTCGATCATATCTCAAAAAATCTAAACACAAAATCCTAAAAAAATAGCAAAACTACTTGCATGGTGTAGTTCCATAAAAAAGAAACAATAAAAAACTTACATTTGCAACAGCACGGCGTTGAAGAATATTGTACAACTCAACCGGCTTGCAGTAAATTGCAAGGCTCTCTTCTGCAGCAATTTGCTCTTCTGCAGACAAATGTGTCTGATGATCTTGACAACACATATAATCCGGACCTCTAGAATAACTGCAATTGCAGATATAGCTCCTGTCCAACAACATTAACACATAGACAACTCTCAGTTGACATTCAACATTGAAATTTTATGAGCACGCAGCATATTCACTGAGACTACAGTATTTTTACGAGAAAATTCAATATCTGACTAAATCCTGTTTAGAAATATGTAACTCATTAATTCCCCATACACACAAGTCCTCCGAATATATCTATATATACAATATACACATCCACATCGCGTTTACGCAAATATTCTTCTTTTGAGTAGAAAGATATACAAGGGAAAATATCCTTCTGAAATTAGTGAAAATGGTGCATTCCAGGTGTCAGAAACTAAACCCGAGTGCACGATACCAGTAACCCTACCCGCCCAATCCCTCAAAAGTCAAACAACTCCAGTTCATCTAAACCAACGTTTTCCGTAAAAAAGGAGATCATACACACTTTATCACCTCGTTTCAATGCCCATAAAAATAGCTTATCATCTTATTTCAGCCAAAAAATCAGCGGCTTAACCGCGAACAAACAAACAAGTTCAAACTCAACCGACAAGCAAAAAAATCTCTCTGCACGTCGACATTCAAGGTCGTAAATGTTATTAAAAAACATAAGAATAAAAAACTTACACAGCTTCACGAGCTACGAGAGGAATGCCAGGCATCCTTTCTATAAATAAATAATCAATCCATAAAATTCCTCACAAACAAGTGTCGCCGGGCGGCGGATCATGTGTATTTGAAGGGACAATCAGGTATTCTATTCACAATCCCGATGAGCCGATTTTTGTGAAGAACGGAGGGGGAAGAAAATGAAGTGGGTCGGGTCCGTCAACAAAATCAAGAGTAATTAAACATCAATATAATGTACTTATTCGAAATTTAATAAACGGGACGTAAATATTCAATGCCGTTACATTATTGATTCATATCAAAGTTTAGCCCAACGTTCACAACCATCAAAATTTCGTCATTATCCCTATCAATACAATAGATACCAATTACCAACTACCATTGTGATCAATTATTCACAAAAATGAATAATAAAAAACAACACTTCTCCATTGGTTTAGTCCCAATCGGGTGGAGTTTCCATCAAGAAATCTTCTTTGATCCACTTCTCCATTGGTTTTATGATGAAGAAATACTGCAAATTCAATTGAAATTCTAACTGGTTCTAAAAGAACAAGAGCAAACTCACATGGAATGCTAAAATGAATGGGATGAAGATTTTTCCCCTTTCATCCCCATTCGCTCATTCGATCAAAACACGTAATCACAGACATGAAAGTCTTAATTACGCCTCATCTATTGTTAAATTTCTAAAGTCGAGTTAATTTACATGAAGAGTATGCTCGGATACAACGTATAAGAGGGATAAAACAACATTGTAAAAGACTTGAAGAAGTCATTTATTATGACTTATATTCCCTCTTATAAATCAATCCACTACACTTTCAATTTCCGATGTTGGATAATAGCCACTATTTCAACATCTTTTATGACATGTTTGGAACAACCCGTTTGAAAAATGACGGTGAGGTGAGATGACTTCAACGTGCTGTGAGGTGAACGTGATTTAAAAAAAACGGTTTTTGAAACAGTGGTACAATAATAATGATGTATAAAATGATTTTTTGTCCTTATTTTTAAATAATTGTGTATAATTTAAAAATTATATTTTATATTATTTTATGATAAATTTGTTATATCGAAACTAAATTTTTAAATTGTTATATATATTTTTATAGTTTAAATATATAATTGATAAAAAATATTAAAAAAAATTAGTTATAATTTACCAAATATAAAATTGACATTCGACAGATATGTTCTGATGATCGTTGGGTTAAACTAACTATGAATTCATCGATGTTTTCTACGGTCGCATGAAAACAATTATTAATGATGTTTGGTTAAAATAAAATACAACTACAACACGTTTACTGCACCGAACCGTGTAGTGCCCTTGCAAATAACACCTCAATCTGCTCATCACGCTTTGCAAACTGATATTAATCTAATAAATAATAAATTTCAATTTCAATAATTTATACAAATCACAGTGCTGATAAGCCTAAGAAGGAAGCTGCTAAAAAAGCTGTAACAAAAATGTTGTTGAACCATCGCCATACGATCGAATATCACCATGCCGAACGAACGCCCGGCACAAAGGGCAACTTCTTTCACGTTCAAACCTGTTAAAAATCGAAATTTCAAAACCTACAAGTTGATGAAGGCAGCTTAAAAGTATAGAACTCGCCATTCCGAAACACAGTCATCGCAGAATATGTGTTTGCAGTGCAACACAACTGGAGACCGCATCTTCTCCTGGCAAATGGCGCATAGATTTCCGGCAGCATTAGCCTGATCGGAAAATATTACCCTTTGGATCGATATACAGCTTGAAGGAAACTCGGAATGTGTTAAATATTACCTGTTCTGATGTAGCGTAAGAACCGTACTGAACATCCTTTCTTGATAATGCCTTGAGAGAAATGACAAAAGACCGAACCTGCGAATGAGAAAAAGAGCGATTCGAAGTTTATATTCATTCGGTTTATGTCTCAGATGAGAGGAATAAGGGAACTACCTTTTCGACTACTGATGTAAGCTTGATGGTTAAGTATAAGCCTGTTACGAGTGACGAAAAGAGGCTCCCGTATTCTTTGTTCAAGAAGAAACGATACCATATCGGTGCGGGAAGTAATGCACGGTGGAGGAGTAAGCCATATTCGACTAACGTTAGCATCTGACCCTAAGAACAAAAAGATCGAAATTCGAATCAATAGTTCTTTATAGATCAAGAAGTCACCAAATGGGAATTTTTTTACCTGTTTTCGAAAGCTATTGCCTCGACCATTCTTGTAATACATCAATATAAACAACTTAAATACCATAGCAACCTGCCGCACCATCGTATCTGATATTAACAAAGAAATATGAACTACAAATGCAATATTCATGCACAAAATAAGCAAAAAGCCAGTTTTTTCGGCGAATATACCGAATCAAGATGCGGGAGCTAAATACAACAGATTCAAAATCCATACCATTGACAAGGATAACAAATATGGCATGCCAGAAGGGTGGAATTGCCTTTGGGGGGATCATGAGCAAGGCATAAGGAAGTTCGTCCTTGCGGAACCACCAGTAAACGCCAGCAATATGAAGCATAAAAAGTATGGAATAACCAATGAGTACTGAGAACTTTCTTTCTCCCTGCAAAACCAGAATCAAGTAACTAGAATTCACTGTAAACACTTTTACAAGCAAACAAAATATGGGTGAATTCTCACCTTTAGAGCTGTTTGTTTTCGAAGAATGTTGTTCGATTTAAACAAGAACGAAGTGATATAAACAGCAATAACGAATCCTGAAAAACAATAATCACAACTTAGATTAAAGAAAAATGAAATGCAATTCATAGAGATCAAACACAGCGGCTAAAAGTATGAAGTTTTAAAAGTACAAAGGAAAATTTAAACTAAGTTCTCTGTAGAGAAGCAACTTGAAGAAAATGTGGAAACAGAGCTCCATGAAGAAATATTTTACCTTGCAGATGTTGCCGGACCAAAACCAAGATTAGAAGCATTGAAAATGGGAAAAGCTGTTCGATCCAATGAGCCACCTGTTGAAATTCATATCTCTGATGAGGAGACGTTTCCCTATTGATATTTTCATTAGAGCCATTGATCAAGCTCCGATTAACATTCTCAGGTCCCGTAATGGATTCCTCGCATCTAATTCATTTCTATTAGCATCATTCAAACCCCCAAATCTCTCCTGCTCCCCAATTATCTGAATCGCGACTTCGCCGTTGCTATTGTCACTCTCGGCTTCATGATCACTAATAACACTCCGATCGCCTTCATCAGTTAACTCTGTGCTTCTGCGAAGGCGTCCAATACTCTCGCGTACGATTGAACGCGCCTCCGAATAGGGATAATCGGGCCGGTTCCTCAAGAAACCAGAATATTCAAGCACCGAAGATACAGGGCTTTGGAAGAAACGGAGAAACGGGAATCGGGCAAGTGTTGAACTTGTGCCTTCAACCCTCGAAGATATCGGTGAAGACGACGCCATATCCGCAGCATCAGAACTTGGGCTCTCCATAAGAAAACCCTAAAGAATCAAGATTTCCCTCTGAAGCGGACTTTTAGTCACTCACACAGAAATGGGTTTTAGTCCATATACGATAAACAAACATCAAGTCGAATAACAAAACCCAAATGAGTAATATTTCCGATCAATAGCCATATTTAAACTACCGATCTACCTGCCCACAACCCAAACTCCCGGATTGATCATGCCATACTTCATCTGAAGAAGAAACAAGATAGTCGTGGAGAGTCGAGAAGGAAATCCAAGGGTACGGTAAAAAAGTAGTTTCCGCTGAACACACGTCGTGAAGAATGAACAAGAAAAGCGTTTCACTTTCACTGTATTTACATTTTACAGATCAAAAAATTAGTAAATAAAAGTGGCGTGAGCAGGATTGGCTGAGACACTGTAGTTTACTAGGAAAGTGGGTTTTCTATTATCGTACAGTTTCTTGAGGGAGAGAGCACATAGGCATGGGAAACCCCTGCAGCTCTGTCTTGTTTGATAATCGTGAACAGTAAATGCATATTTATTAACGTTGTTGCCGACTTGTGTAAAAGAAGGGAATTTTACAGCTCACATTTCATCTCTTACTCAACGCTCTCCATGATTCAAAACACCAGTTTATTGAGCCATTAATGACACACCTTTTACGCTTTCTTCTGTACCGTTGGATTTCAAAAATGTCGGCATCATTATAAGAACGAACATCAACACACAGATTCATTCGGTTTTCTTATTTTCATTTTTGAACGTTGATTCTTGATCAATACTGTTTTTGTTGCAGAGCTCTCATTCTTGTGAGAAAACTTGAATCTGGGTAATGACTCCTTTTGCTTTACAATGTGTTTGTTCATCTTTCTGGGGCCTCTCATTTTTCAATCCAAGGATTATTATTCAAGTTCGCTTCTGTAAAAGTTCATCACCGCAACTTTGCTTTTACTTTTCAGCTTTTGTTTTTTCTCAAAATCGTCTGTTTGTGATTCACGCCTAATTCTCGGCTGTATTGCAAGCTAATTTTCAATTATAAAAGGCAGAATTAGTGAAATAAAGGCAACAGGTTCTGGTAAAGTGGATGTTACAAAGAACAATGGTGTTTTTTTGGGGTTTTGTTGTTAAAGCATTACTTTACAATGTACAAATCCTTGTTGGCTTCTAACTATTTATCCCTTCTTCTTCTTAACAGAAACTTCAGAGGCTCGCTCTTATTCTGCAACAATGAGTTATCTTCATCTCCTTATGCTGCTGATATTCACTATCCCATATGCAAAATCTGATCTCGGTTCCGATATTTCGGCTCTTCTCGACTTCGCTGCTACGGTTCCACATGCCCGAAAACTCAACTGGGAATCTAAAAACTCAATATGCACTTCATGGATTGGTATAACTTGCAGTGTTAATGGAACTAGAGTTCTTGCTATTCATCTTCCAGGTTATGGACTTTTCGGCTCAATACCCGCGAACACCATTGGTAAACTTGATGCTCTTCAAGTTCTTAGTTTAAGATCAAACTTTTTAAATGGAGATCTTCCTAATGACATACTCTCAATCCCTTCTATTCAATCTGTTTTTCTCCAAAACAACAATTTTTCGGGTGTCATTTCGTCGAATATCTCACCTAGTTTAACCATGATTGATCTCTCGTTCAATTCATTTAGTGGCGAAATTCCATTGGAACTGAGTAACCTTAAGAGGCTATCATTGTTAAAGCTTCAGTTCAATTCTTTTACAGGGAAAATCCCAGATCTTAATCTTCCTAGACTTAGTGTTCTCAACTTGAGTCACAACTTGTTTAGTGGATCAATCCCTTCTTCCCTTCAAAATTTCCCCGTTTCGTCCTTCACCGGAAACGATCATTTGTGTGGTCCTCCTATTGATATTTGCTCTAATTTAGCTCCTTCAACTAGCTCCCCTACAATCCATAGAAGTCCTAAAAAAATTAAGTTCAGTTCCGGAGCTATACTCGCTACTGCGATCGGTGGTGCATCTCTTCTAAATTTCTCCGTTTTAGCCGTTGTTTTATGCTGCCTGAAAAAAAGGGAAAGTTCTAAAACTACCATGATCATAGCTAAGGCTGGAGATACTGCTAAAAATGAGAACTCGAAGTCCGGAAATTTCGAAAGTGGAGATAAGAACAAGCTTGTATTCTTTGAAAGATGCTCACTTAACTTTGATTTAGAAGACATGTTAAGAGCCTCTGCTGAAGTTTTAGGTAAAGGAAGTTATGGAACAGCTTACAAGGCTATTCTCGATGAAGCAACGACAGTAGTCGTTAAACGACTAAAGGATTTGGGAATCGGGAAAAAGGAATTTGAACAGCAAATGGAGATAATAAACAGACATGGGAGGCATCCAAATCTTGTTCCATTACTTGCTTATTATTTCTCAAAGGATGAGAAGCTTCTTGTTTACCCATATATGCAATGTGGAAGCTTGTATGCTTCATTACATGGTATCGAATCTGTTTATCGATGTAATAACGCCTCGTTTCTTAGTCGTTTTTCGTGTTTTAACAGGAACAAGAAGCTCAGACAAAGATGTTTTAAACTGGGATTCGAGGCTAAACATTTCACTTGGAGCAGCAAGAGGTATTGCTCATATACACTCTGAAGATGGTGCAAAGTACGTTCATGGAAACATCAAGTCCTCGAACATAATCCTCACTGAAAACCGTGACGATTGTTGTGTTGCGGATTTCGGGTTAAGTTGTATGATGAATTATATACCCGTGAAGCATCGTGTTTTAGGTTATAGAGCAGCAGAAGTTGTCGAAACTCAGAAAGTTAGCCAAAAATCAGATGTCTATAGCTTTGGAGTGTTGTTACTAGAGATGCTTACTGGAAAATCACCACTGCATTGCACGGGACACAACGATGTCGTTGATCTACCGAGATGGGTAAGATCCGTGGTTCGGGAGGAATGGACTGCCGAAGTATTCGACGAAGAACTCTTGAAGTTTAGAAACATTGAAGAAGAGCTTGTCCAAATGCTACAGATTGCTCTTTCTTGTGTAACAAAGGTGCCTGAGATGAGACCAACAATGGCACAAGTTGTTCGAATGATGGAAGATATTCGACCTTTCGATGCACCAACTTCAGAGGACTATGTCTCGAATGCACCAACTCCCTAATTACTTCTAGATCTCAAAGGATAACAATTGATTCTCTATCTTGATTTTAGCTTTTAACCATTTTTCTTAGGCTATGTTATTTTAAGAATTAAAATACATTTTTAGAATGTGTTTTCATAAATTAAGAAGGTATTGAATGCTTTTTAATAGATAAATTAAATTATTGAATAAATTTAAAATAAGATTATCATGGTTATAATTAAAATTGTATCCGATTTAATTAAATTTAAAATATTTTTAATAATAGAAAAATACATGCAATAAGAAATAATTATGAAATTTATCACTTTGATGAGTTCTCCGTATTACTTTACATATATTATCTATTTTTATTTTCATAATAAATCAGAATGATATTTTTCAGTTCTTCGTATCCTTCACTAATTTGATAAATCCTAATTTTCTTATTTTTATCGTATTTATCCAAAATAGATTCATCACTGCTAGCATTTATATATATAATTATTATTACATGTTGAAAATACATAAATTTATATGTCAAACCACGTTGTAAATTTAAAAATCCTCTATAGATTAGAAGATTGTTAGAGAATTGAAAAAAATATAATTTTTTAGATGATATATTAGTAATTTTAATAATTAAATGCATATTTATATATTATAGTAAAAAGTACAATAATAGATTTTGAGAATATTATAGTTTTAACTTGAGAAAGCACCGCTAACAAAAGTAAAGCCTTTGAAGGGATTATTAATCTCCTTCTCCTTCTCCATCTTGGGGCTAGATGAAACGCAGTCGAGCAAGGGCGATTTCGTCCAAACCTCATCGAAGTTGGCGACGCAGTCCTTTCCGGCTACTGTTGGAACGAAAGGCGGCTGGATTTTTCGAGCCTCTAGCTTCTCCCAGTTGATTTTCTTGAACCACTTCAGTGCTTTGATCTGAATCCCTCCTCTTGATCCACTTCCTAAACGCTTGCTAGCATCTTTATGCAGCAACTGCCGAAAACTAAACGATAAAACAGAGAAAATTTGATGCATAAACATGAAACAAATTACCCCTTTGATCAGAGAATGAGCATCACTTGACAAATATGATGGTAACTTGACTTTGTTCTTGAGTATTTTCTGCTGGATTTTATACGGATTCCCACCGGAAAACGGAGTCTAGAGACACAAAACGTGAGTAAAATTGGATGCTTTCGTCTCGATGAAAACTGAATGTGAATGTACCTTGCCAGTTAGCATTTCGAACAAGAGAATGCCTACACTCTGTTGGAAGAAAACCTTCCTTATCCGATCAGAGTCGATCTGGATTCAATCTTCGATCAAGAGATAGATAATTTCAGCGTCTTTCTCTTGTAAGATAACTTGTCTTTAATTTGGATGATAAGCCCTTGATTTTTACGAGGAAACCGGAGTAAACCCGGAGAAAAACCTCGGGATCGATTCTCGATCCAATTCACTAACCCTTTTAGTTTGTTACAACGCTACACAGGCGCAATTACAGGTGCAGAAAAGGAAAAGGATGATCTCCTTCTTCTCAATTTACTTCTGGATGCCTGGGTTATCTTTCCCAGCGCTCCTCAAACACTTCTGCCTTTTCGCCCTCACTTTAGTCGATTCGCAATCCAATCTGATTCGCGATTCTCGTCTACGTTTTTCAACTCTCTATTTCCTGCTCTCAGAGTCTGGTATTTATCTTTATTTTGAGTCCTGTGCGGTTACATAATTGTAACCGCCCATTGGTAACTTCCAGTCTGGACAGCTCTCTGCTTGTCCAGCTCAGCTTCGGTCCTTCGGTCCCGCGTGCCCGCTCTTTATCGGCTTTGGCATCCTTCGGTCCTCAGTCCTTGAGCCCGCTCGGTAATCATCGGTCATCGCTCCTTGAGCCCGCTCGGTAATCATCGGTCCTCGCTCGGTCCCGATTCTGCATGTCTGCTTTTCGGGTATTCTCTTTCGGTCCAGATCCTTCGGGCCTTTCTTTTCCTCAGCCATATGCTTCGGGGCAATCTTCGGACCCGGTCCTGAACTTGTACTTTTGTTTTCTCCTGATATAGGCCATTGCACGTGCCTATTCCTAGTTCCACTCCTTCGTTGGTCCAGACTGCAACCCAACACACTCCACCAGTCAGCTGCCTTATCATGGCCTTTTGATAAGAGAATCTCCGGTGCCATGTACTCCGTTGTTCCACACATCGAGTTCGACTTATCGGTCTCATCGAATTCCTTCGCAAGCCCGAAATCGGTAAGCATTACCTGTGGAATGATAAAAACTTAAGCAGAGAAATTAACAAATGAGAAATGCATATGAAACTACACACATGTCCTTCAGCATCAAGAAGAATGTTTTCCGGCTTGAGATCTCGATGCATAATCCCATTTTCATGAAGGTAAGAAACCGCTGAGACGATCTCAGCTGCATATATTCGTGCCAAATCCTCCCTAACAACATCAAATTGTATAAATTTAGGATTTGATGGGTCAAAAGAGTTTATGTGTAGTCACTTGATAAGGAAATTAAATCACATTGAAAAGGTATGACAAACTGATTACTTATTATATCACTTCTCCTGTAAACTATAAGATTTATATTTCAACAACCGATGTGGGATAATATTTCAACACTCCCCTCAAGTCGAACTGTCTTTGGTCAGATTCAGACTTGCTTCAATATGCTCGAATTATAGATCGATCATTTTTGTCGCCTAAGTCCGATTCACTATTCTACCCGAGTTTTTTTGTCTAAACCGATAAGGATCAACCCGAAAACTACCATACAGCTTCGTTACCACGTAGAAATTTAGAATTCAATGTATTGAAAAAGTATCGATGTAATACAATCAATCGGAGTAGTGAATTACATTAAAAAGAGTAGAATTACTCAATATATCACTTTAATTATAAAAGTATAATATTTCTATTATTTCAACAAAAATAGGGTTAAATACCTTTTCTTGATGTATCAACAAGTCATAGTTATCATACCTGAAGAGTCCTTGACGATAGAGATGAAAGAAGAGATGACCACCATTGACGAAATCAAGAACGAGGCAAAGACGAGTCTTCGTCTACATAAAACACGAAAACACACTCGGATTCGTAGTAAAACGAAACATATAAACAAAAGAAAAACTCACTTGAAAAGAGTATCTAAGACGAACTATAAAAGGATGATCAATCTTTGTCAAGATATCCCTCTCAAACATAATGTTCTTCACATGATCTTTCTCCATTATTCTATCTTTTCTCACAACTTTCATTGCATAAATTCCCAATGTCTCATGCCTTCTTACCATATAAACTTTTCCAAATGCGCCTTGTCCGACTAGCGTCATGAATTCAAATCCCTCAATCTTAGGACACTTGTGAAACTCATCGTCATTTAAAACATCAGATTCTTGCAATTTTAATTGTCCGAATACATCGGAATAATCAACGGATGGATGAAGAACTTGAGTTTTGAGAGGCTTAAATGAACGAAGATTAGAAGCCACCATGATTGCAAGTTCTTGTTAATAATCAAACAAGTTATCTGTTTTTTGTTTCCTGATGAACAGAAAACCGAAGAAGAAGCAAGAGGTCTTGAATTCATGAACACGTCTGCAATTACATCAATTAAATTTCATCAACACGATTAAAAAATAAATCCCAGATCATTACAAGTTTAAACAANAACGACGTTGTAAATTTAAAAATCCTCTATAGATTAGAAGATTGTTAGAGAATTGAAAAAAATATAATTTTTTAGATGATATATTAGTAATTTTAATAATTAAATGCATATTTATATATTATAGTAAAAAGTACAATAATAGATTTTGAGAATATTATAGTTTTAACTTGAGAAAGCACCGCTAACAAAAGTAAAGCCTTTGAAGGGATTATTAATCTCCTTCTCCTTCTCCATCTTGGGGCTAGATGAAACGCAGTCGAGCAAGGGCGATTTCGTCCAAACCTCATCGAAGTTGGCGACGCAGTCCTTTCCGGCTACTGTTGGAACGAAAGGCGGCTGGATTTTTCGAGCCTCTAGCTTCTCCCAGTTGATTTTCTTGAACCACTTCAGTGCTTTGATCTGAATCCCTCCTCTTGATCCACTTCCTAAACGCTTGCTAGCATCTTTATGCAGCAACTGCCGAAAACTAAACGATAAAACAGAGAAAATTTGATGCATAAACATGAAACAAATTACCCCTTTGATCAGAGAATGAGCATCACTAGACAAATATGATGGTAACTTGACTTTGCTCTTGAGTATTTTCTGCTGGATTTTATACGGATTCCCACCGGAAAACGGAGTCTAGAGACGAGACGAGAGTAAAATTGGATGCTTTCGTCTCGATGAAAACTGAATGTGAATGTACCTTGCCAGTTAGCATTTCGAACAAGAGAATCCCTACGCTCCACCAGTCAGCTGCCTTATCATGGCCTTTTGATAAGAGAATCTCCGGTGCCATGTACTCCGTTGTTCCGCACATCGAGTTCGACTTATCGGTCTCATCGAATTCCTTCGCAAGCCCGAAATCGGTAAGCATTACCTGTGGGATGATAAAAACTTAAGCTGAGAAATTAACAAATGAGAAATGCATATGAAACTACACACATGTCCTTCAGCATCAAGAAGAATGTTTTCCCGCTTGAGATCTCGATGCATAATCCCATTTTCATGAAGGTAAGAAACCGCTGAGACGATCTCAGCTGCATATATTCGTGCCAAATCCTCCCTAACAACAAGAAATTTTAGAAATTCACGATTTGATGGGTCAAAAGAGTTTCTGTGTAGTCAGTTGATAAGGAAATTAAATCACATTGAAAAGGTATGTCAAACTGATTACTTATCATATCACTTCTCTTATACACTATAAGATTTATATTTCAACAACCGATGTGGGACAATATTTCAACACTCCCCTCAAGTCGAACTGTATTTGGTCCGATTCAGACTTGCTTCAATATGCTCGATAGTGCTCGAATTATAGATCGATCATTTTTGTCGCCTAAGTCCAATTCACTTTTCTACCCGAGTTTTTTTGTCTAAACCGGTAAGGATCAACCCGAAAACTACCCTACAACTTCGATACCACGTAGAAATTCTGGATTCAATGGATTGAAATAGTATCAGTGTAATACAATCAATCGGAGTAGTGAATCACATTAAAAAAAAGTAGAATTACTCAATATATCACTTTAATTATAAAAGTATAATATTTCTATTATTTCAACAAAAGTAGGGTTAAATACCTTTTCTTGATGTATCAACAAGTCATAGTTATCATACCTGAAGAGTCCTTGACGATAGAGATGAAAGAAGAGATGACCACCATTGACGAAATCAAGAACGAGGCAAAGACGAGTCTTCGTCTACATAAAACACAAAAACACACTCGGATTCGCAGTAAAACGAAACATATAGACAAAAGAAAAACTCACCTGAAAAGAGTATCTAAGACGAACTATAAAAGGATGATCAATCTTCGTCAATATATCTCTCTCAAACATAATGTTCTTCACATGATCTTTCTCCATTATTCTATCTTTTCTCACAACTTTCATTGCATAAATTCCCAATGTCTCATGCCTTCTTACCATATAAACTTTTCCAAATGCGCCTTGTCCGACTAGCGTCATGAATTCAAATCCCTCAATCTTAGGACACTTGTGAAACTCATCGTCATTTAAAACATCAGATTCTTGCAATTTTAATTGTCCGAATACATCGGAATAATCAACGGATGGATGAAGAACTTGAGTTTTGAGAGGCTTAAATGAACGAAGATTAGAAGCCACCATGATTGCAAGTTCTTGTTAATAATCAAACAAGTTATCTGTTTTTTGTTTCCTGATGAACAGAAAACCGAAGAAGAAGCAAGAGGTCTTGAATTCATGAACACGTCTGCAATTACATCAATTAAATTTCATCAACACGATTAAAAAATAAATCCCAGATCATTACAAGTTTAAACAATGTCGTTAAACCTTAAAAAAACCTAGAAAAATAAAGAGATTATGAAGAAGGATTGCAATTTGTAAGAGAGAATGAAGAAAACCTAACAAGGCGCACGCGGAAAGACAAGTAGGAAACGTGGTCGCGTAGCCGCTTATATAATAAAAAAACCCAACAAATATTTGATTCAAACAGCTTTGACAAGTTTCTAAAATACCAAAACTGCCAACGCAACACTTCTCTATGATCGCTAGATTCTCTTACAATATTCCATGATAACGAAGGAATAATAAAATATTGACTTTGTTTGGATTGACGTCCGTACCCAAGGGAGTTAGAACGTAATTTCCTAACTTTATTTTTCAAAATATAAGATAAATAGCATTGTATTACCTTTATTTTTCTGTGTTTTCACCATAACTGCTAATAGCATTTATTATTCCAAAGCGATTTTGTAAAATACTAAAATGTCCTTATTAGTCATACATATCATTTAAGGTTTTCATTCTATCATATTTATCGTATGTTTTTATACCGACCGATATCGCCTGGTATCCCGTTTTACTATCGGATTCACGGTTTTTTTTCCAACCCAAAAAAATAATAAAATATTATTCAATGTTTTCATACCAGACGGTATATTGTCAAATTTCGGACAATATCGATATTTTTTCTACAACCCGGTATCGGGTATTAGGGTCGATATCCAGGTTTTTCAGTGTCCGACCCTAACAATTTAATTAAATATTAATTTTTTTAGAAAAAAAATTAAAAAAAAATTGGGTACCACCTGGTATACGGCTCATATCAGTCCGGATCGATACGGAATTTTGGATCGATATGAAAACATTGATATTATTATTTTAAATTTTTTAAAAGTTAAAAAATCAAAAAAATAGTACCGACCGATATAACACCGTCCTAACCAATATGAAAATTTTATATTTATTTCATTGCGACACAATTTCTCGTTATCAGACTTTTCAGGTAAGACTATCTTATCTTATCTTAAGGGTAAATATATATTTTTCTAAAATCACATTATCACACAGCTGTTTTTTACAAAACATTTTTTAAAATCATGTTATAATAAATACGTTCAACTCACCACACCTCACCGTACTTTCCAAACAATACCATTACATGATACATATATATCTCAATTTGTATAAATATTATATATTATATTCTAAAAAACATATTTTTATCAATTTACAATTTTAATTAATATTGTTCAAATACCTTTAATATTTTATATAAATTAAATATTGATAATCTGTATATAGAAAAAAAAGAATGGTATGTTTGATATGGCATCAAATGGCGATATAATTAGATGAGTTCACTAAATTATTATTTTTTAATATACAAAACAAAGCAAAATTGTAGTACATTAAGTGCTTAAAAATAACCATCTATGTAACACTATCGGATTTTTTAAAAAATCAACTTACTCTTACTTTTAATAATTAAAATATGAATATATTTATTATATATATATATATATATAATATTAGTTTTACATAAATTACAATTATGATATCACAATAAAAAATTTCGAGCAAATATTTTTAAAAATTTGTGATAATTTATTCTCTTTATTTAATTATCATCATTCAATATATTTCATAACATCTCATCATATCTTATAACATTTTAATTTTTTAATAGTTAATTCAAACAAACCTGATAATATCTATGTATCAATGTTTTCATACCGATCAAGAATTACGTACCGGTATGAGCGGTACAGACTGGTATACAGGACGGTACCAATTTTTATTTTATTTCATCTTTAAAAATATTAATATTTAATTAGTATTTTAGGATTAGATCCGAAAAAATCCACAAATCGACTCGAATACCCGGTACCGGGTGGTACGAAAAAAAATATCGATACCGAACGAAATTTGATGTACCGGGTGGTATACCGATGGTATACCATCTGGTATGAAAACAGTGCTATGTATAGATAAAATGGTAAGAACAATATTGCCAAATATAATATTTTTGCTCTCTAATTCCATCAATACCATCGACACCACAATGCTTTCTCATATTGAAGGCAATGTGAAAAGGCTGTCACGTAAAATCACTTTCCATGTCTTAATCCTAGTATTTAATTTTAAGATAAATTTACATTACCTATATGTTAATGATATATTGCACGTATTAAATTGTTACTTGATCTCAATATGTTATTCGAGCTTATAATGTAGTAGTTTAATTCTTTAATTATAACAGCCAATAAAATCAACATCTACCTTTCTTTCATTTATGAACCTATAAAATTCAATCACCAATTAAAAATCCTCTTGTTAGGTGTGAAGATCGGAAGATAATCGGTTGGATGACGATCGTCATTGTTATCAATAGACAAACTAGGCGACAAATGGTATTGGTGTCAATTGATCATGCAATATCGATGGATACAAATGAACGGCCTCGATATGAGATGGGGTTATTGATCGATTGAGGATCGATCCGAAGATAGATTTAGAGAATATTTTAATGGAACAAAGACGTATCAAATCAATTTATATAATTTGATTATGAAAATCATATAATCGGGATAATCAAATATTCTAAAATTTACGTTAGTTGTCTTAACTATCTTTCATATAACCACTATATCAAGAATATTGGTGTTCATCATTTATGTTATTCTGATTCATTAATCTTTTATCGTCTACAATCCGAGAAAACCTGTTTGTAACTGTGTTGTATTCTTTTTTCTATAGTGAATTTGATCATTTCAACGGTCATGTGGGTTTTTATATATCTTGAGTTTTCCACTTAAATATTTCTTGATTTGCAAAACGACTAATTTACTATTACTTTTAATAAGTAAATATGCTTATTCTTAATATACTTATATATATATATATATGATTTAATTCAATTTTAGTTCATCCCATTACACGATGTGACAATTTTGGTCTCTCGATTTTGAATAATGCACTTGATATTTCACAATTAACAATATGTGTTAATTTTGGTACATAATGACCAAAATACCCTTATAACATTTTCAAATTCAATCTTTCCCGACTCACTCCGTCACTACTTTCTATCTTTAAATACCTCTGGCACCCCGCACATTCCATTATTCATAATCCAGTCTCCGATCAATCCTATCGTAAACATAATTTTCAATTGTAACGTAAACCCAAATTGTATTGATCATATCATACAAATTATTCTTAACAAATTAATATGTTACTGAAAAAATTTGCTATCATTGAAAACATAAAGAAAACTTTATTAATAAAATATGATTTAAAGAAGGTTTTATTGATAAAAATATACATATTAATGATGTGTTACATAGATTTCCACGACTTTTAATTAAATATTGTAATGATTTAAATAAACTCGGAACTGAATATTATGTTGTTGAATCTTGTATGTACGATATAAAAGAATAATTTCATTAATGCAACCCAAATTTCATCAACGTCTTAAGTAGAAAATTTAGTGTGGATAGAGATGCTCATTATGTACCAAAATTATGAAATTTTTAAATTATATTTTGAAATTTTTGAAATTTAATTTAGAAATTTTTTAAGGGCATTTTGGTAATTATGTATCTGACATATATTGTTAATTGAGGGACATCAAGTGTATTATTCAAAATCGAGGAACCAAAATTGTCACAACGTATAATTGGAGGGACTAAAATTGAATTAAACTCGATATATATATATGGCTACATTGTTATTTTATTCTTATTATGTTTTTATCTATAGATATATTATTATTTTTATAAATAACGATTATTATACAAAATTTTACCAAAACATATTTATAAATTTACAGTTGTTCTATAGCACCTTACATCACTACATGATTTTAGTACACATCAATTTTACAATTTTTATTCATAAAAAATAATATAAGAAAAAAGTACATGTTTTATTTATTTTAGGTAGCATAAGACAGGGCAGCCTTGATTAGCATATCAAGTAAGGTATCCGGTGCGGAGAAGAAAGGGCTGTGATCAGTCTCAACGGTATAAACATCCAACGGTTCCCATTTGTCGATCATATCTTGCTGATACTTCAACTTCACCACCCTATCCTCCGTCGTCTTAACGTACACTCTCCCAACTTCATTCCCCTCCGCCGTCTCTGAAAATCGAGCTCCCGCTATGGCTTGAAATGGTGCCGGCCTCAACAACATCGCAGCCAAAGTGGAATCCTATAATAAACCATTAATTTAAAATACTTTATCAAATCAATTATTAAGATATTGGAATTATCAATATTTTTATATTATATCGTATATATATACATATACCGAGAGATACATCAAATACCAGATAACATTGTATTTTGTCTTATATTTAGTTTTAGGATCAGATCATGTGTTTTTAGAAGTTTCACCCTACAATTAGTTTTAAAATAATATCAATATGGATCTAAACGAAATCTAGATCGATATGAAAATATTGAAAGTTATAGAATATAACACAATACGATGAGGATAATGTTAAAGAAAGATGATATAACAAGAGGATTTCACATTAATCAAGTCATTATTTGATGACATACCTCATCGTTATAAACATAATGTATCACACTTTCATAAGGAATGTTAGACAAATTCAACATTGCACCTAAAATATAAACATATGACAAGTTTGGACTTTTATAATTAATTGAACTGAACTTCCGGTAATAATATTTGAGTATTTGATCGAACCAACTCTAATATCATGTTGCATAAATCGAGTTTGACAGAAATTATGATGGCAAACAGTGTATACGGATGAGATATAACGATAAGAGTTACACTTTAAAAGATTTAATCAAACTATTATTTTGTAACACTCATCCCCGTTATAAATCTAATTTATCCCACGTTTATGATCATTATGTGAATTCAACATTCACCTTCAAGTGTAAACACCTCACAAATTTGGATTTGCAATGAGAACTAAATAATACTTCTCACGAGTGTAGTCGAACCAGATTCAAAACCACGTTTTAAGTATATAATCTGATCCAAATTACGACGGAATAACACGAACGCAATATATCTAACTGGATACGACAACATTAATTCGTCATTATTTGGTGGTACCCCTCACCACTATAACTATAATTTATCCCACTTTTATAATCAATATAAAAAAATTCAAGAGATATACCTCAGAAGGAGATAATTGATAAAAGAGTTGCCGTTGGTATTTCTTGTTGATCAACAAAGTGATCGGAGCTCCATCGGACCCGTATTTTACATCGTACACTTCGTTGAATGATCCGAACTCAGACAAGTCTGGAGCTCCCTGCTCTCCACACAAAATAAACTTTGCAATAAATTCAATAAAATTACTCTTCATATATTTAAATTACCCGTCAACGGAAATCACTGTAATAAGTAATGACATTTCCTAATGATGACGTGTAAAATGGTATACTATTATATTAATAATTTAAAAAATTATTTTGTCTTGCTATTTTGTTTCGGGACTTGTGTCATCATTTAACTGCACGTCTCTCTTTTTGTTTACTTTCCTTGACGACAAATTACAAACAATGTTTTAAATACATATATACAGAGCATAATACCGGATAAACTAATTGAATCAGTATATCGTATACGTTTTAGGTATATCGGAATATTAAAATAAATTAAATTATAAAATATTTGTATTTAATTTTTTTAATATAAATTCTGATCCAACCCGCAAAAAACCCGACCTAAAAAATACCCGTACCGGCCAAAGTCGATATGTCCGAAATTTTCGATATGCCGAAAATTTAAAACAATGAATACAAATCACAAAATTTATCTTCTTCCTAAATTCACAAATTCGTCTTCCTTTTAATATTATTTATTTTATTAAATATTCCGTAATATAAATTAATCATTAAAAGTTAAATATTACTAAATTATCACATTAATGATTAGCAAACTAGTCTATTAAAACATCTTAATTAATATTATAATAATAAATAGATAATACACTTTAGCATTTCACAAATACAAATCATATATCAATATAGTATGTAAATTTATTATAATATCCTAAAAGAACCTAAATTAGATATTTTTTATATTTTCAATGGCATTTGAACATTTTAAATGATAAAAATATTTTTTTTTCAATTAATTAGTAAGTGCATGTTCGTGCTTTATCATTGGCTGGTTGGTTAATTACTGGATAATGACTAATTATATAAGGATTAAAAAATCGAAAACATCTTACGATTTCTGAATCTTGTGCTGATTCGAATCCCGATCTGAGCATCGTAGCCGCTACGAACACCGCAAGCTTAATCTTTTTCTTGCCGAACCGGTGAATCGCGTGGCTCAGGCTGAGACCACCGGCGCTGTGGCCGACCAAAATCACCTGCACCGCCGTCGTTAACGCACAGAATAAAGGAATTAGGCAATCAAAGAGTCTTATTAACCTGCTCCTCGTCGGGGAGGGCGGCGAGGAAGTCGATGAGTGGGGAATTGTAATCTTCGAAGGAGAGAATCTGAGAGGCGTCGGCGGAGTTAACGCCGGCGGCCTTGAGGTCGATGCACGTGACTCTGTAACCTGAATTCTCCATTAGGCATCGAAGTTTGTACCAGCACCACGCGCCGTGGCAGACGCCGTGGACCATAACGAATTGTGTTTGGATTGTTTCGCTTTGTTCCACTGCTCCGGTTGATCCGCCGCCCATTGATTTTAGTGCGATAAGCAGTTGTCCGGCGGCTGAATGTTCTGAGTTTCATATTGGATATGTTGTCAAAAATCATACTTTTATTCTAATTTTTAGTTAATTTTATAATACAATAAATATAATTTTATTTATTTAACAATAATTTATTTATAAATTGAATTAAAGAGCATCTAAGGCAATCACAAACAGTGCATGAATTTGAGACTTAGCGGTATTGCTGACTAGACCGGACCCACAATCAAACCATGGAGTTCATCTTGATTCTTGTCATTTTCATCAATCTTAGTATAATGTCAATTGGTTATACTATGTAAAAGCGATATAAATTTTAAATATTATAATATATCTATAATATGATATTTGAAATAGTAAATATATTATTTTGATTATCGATTACATTATTATTGGTTATGGGCAGGTCGTGACATGTCCAAGACATGATGGGTTACATGTTTTAAAATATAAAATATTTGACTTATTTTTTTATTTAAATTTAAACATTATATAAAATTAATGAAACTCTTTATTGGGGAGCCATTGTTGAAATATCATATCGTCATACATTGAAATTGCGATTAAATTTGGATTTGTTTATAAAAAGGAGAGATATCATACTAAATTACTTGTTCAAGTTTTTTATAATGTGTTTTTTTTCCCGACTCTAGAAATTTAAAATGATATTGGAGCGGGTCTGGAAAATCATGTCTAACCTTATCGGGGTCAATATGGGTTAATGAAATTGATCAGTTGGGAATCATTGATTTAAATTATCAAATCAAACGAAGTTGTTTGGGTTGGTTTATATGAGAAAATGTGAATCATAGTAAATAATTTGTTTAATTATTTTACGGTATGGTATCATCCCCTTATACGATATATCCGTACATATTTTCCACGTAAATTAATCTGACTCTATAAATTTAACAAGAGTGAACTAATAGTTTTTTTCCTAATTATATAAATTGAAATTAAACTTTGAAATGAAACAACAATAATTACAATAAATAAATAAATATTGAAGATGGTTTTCGTGCATGTGGTGAGACAGAGGAAAAGAGCCCGGTCCCGCTAAAGCCATGTGCATGTGCCCAGCTCACCAAATCAGTGAGATCATATCTTGGCCGTTCATTTTATTCAATTCCGTAACTCGATTTATCCAAATTCGTATGGTTATAATTAGTTGGTAATGAATGCAAGGACTTTGATTATTTAATTATTATTTATTAAATATTAAATCAAGCTATAATCCCAAACTTAACCTCTTACCTATCACAATAACCTTATTGGGAGTTAAATCTTAAAAATAGATACACCTAATTTTTTCATGTAATTAATAATTATAAAAATTTAATTATAATTGACTAAATTTATATATAATCAAATATATTAACATTTTTAATCATAATTGCCTATAAATCTTATCTTTAAATAGACTTGATTTCAGTACAAATCCATATAGCAAATTTAAAGAATTCTTTGATTTATAGTATTTTCATTCCAAAGTCTTTAAGTAATATATATTCATCATCTATAATATAATTATTATTGAATCACATTATTTATAATTTTTTATTTTTTTATTAATATTCACATTGAGAAAATGATATTGTGTTTGTTTGGTTCAGCTTTTTTAAAATTGCGGTGTGGTGAGGTGTAGTGAGATGTGGTGAGATGTTAAAAAATCACGATATCATCACAGCTGTTAAAACCAGTTGTGGCCTCATCGTGATTTTGGAAAAGACTCATTTACCCTTACTTCTATTAATTATAATATAATTATATTTATTATTTTATATATATAAGGGTATATTAGTATTTTTACATAAATCACGATCATAATATCGCAATTTTACCAAACATACTTAAAAATTCACGATCATCATATCTCACCACACCTCACCACACCTCAATTTTAAAACCAAGTCGATTCGAGTCGGACTCTTCTCGGACACCGACTCNTTGAGACTTAGCGGTATTGCTGACTAGACCGGACCCACAATCAAACCATGGAGTTCATCTTGATTCTTGTCATTTTCATCAATCTTAGTATAATGTCAATTGGTTATACTATGTAAAAGCGATATAAATTTTAAATATTATTATATATCTATAATATGATATTTTAAATAGTAAATATATTATTTTGATTATCGATTACATTATTATTGGTTATGGGCAGGTCGTGACATGTCCAAGACATGATGGGTTACATGTTTTAAAATATAAAATATTTGACTTATTTTTTTATTTAAATTTAAACATTATATAAAATTAATGAAACTCTTTATTGGGGAGCCATTGTTGAAATATCATATCGTCATACATTGAAATTGCGATTAAATTTGGATTTGTTTATAAAAGAATTGAGATATCATAGTAAATGACTTCTTCATGTTTTTTATAATGTGTTTTTCTTCCCGACTCTAGAAATTTAAAATGATATTGGAGCGGGTCTGGAAAAGCATGTCTAACCTTATCGGGGTCAATATGGGTTAATGAAATTGATCGGTTGGGAATCATTGATTTAAATTATCAAATCAAACTTGTCATGTCGTTGGACTTGAGGAATAGTGTGTTGAAATTATGATAATTATCAACATTGGAAGTACGAAGTTGTTTGGATTGGTTTATATGAGAAAATGTGAATCATAGTAAATAATTTGTTTAATTATTTTACGGTGTGGTATCATCCCCTTATACGATATATCCGTACATATATTCCACGTAAATTAATCTGACTCTATAAATTTAACACTAGTGAAATAATAGTTTTTTTCCTAATTATATAAATCGAAATTAAACTTTGAAATGAAACAACAATAATTACAATAAATAAATAAATATTGAAGATGGTTTTCGTGCATGTGGTGAGACAGAGGAAAAGAGCCCGGTCCCGCTAAAGCCATGTGCATGTGCCCAGCTCACCAAATCAGTGAGATCATATCTTGGCCGTTCATTTTATTCAATTCCGTAACTCGATTTATCCAAATTCGTATGGTTATAATTAGTTGGTAATGAATGCAAGGACTTTGATTATTTAATTATTATTTATTAAATATTAAATATTAAATCAAGCTATAATCCCAAACTTAACCTCTTACCTATCACATTAACCTTATTGGGTGGGAGTTAAATCTTAAAAATAGATACACCTAAATTTTTCATGTAATTAATAATTATACAAATTTAATTATAATTGTTAAATAATTGACTAAATTTATATATTAACATTTTTAATCATAATTGCCTATAAATCTTATCTTTAAATAGACTTGATTTTAGTACAAATCCATATAGCAAATTTAAAGAATTCTTTGATTTATAGTATTTTCATTCCAAAGTTTTTAAGTAATATATATTCATCATCTATAATATCATTATTATTGAATCACATTATTTATAATTTTTTATTTTTTTTATTAATATTCACATTGAGAAAATGATATTATGTCCCAAACTTTTATAGTTAAGATAAATTTGACATTCATAATTTATAATGACATATTTAATCCAGATTTTAAGGTTTTGTCAAATTTGTAACATTTGACAATCAAATTCTAAAGTGGAAAAATCGGTCTGCGAAATTCGATTTAGTAAGAGAATCTCAATTATCGAAATTCAATACTTTGGAGACTAATTATGCATACAGAAAATGCTTTGAGAATTTTTTTTTTTCAAAATTTACCAAGTATATAAACCCGTTTTATCATTCTCTTACTTTGAGAATTAAAATCAAAATATTTATAAAATCTTAAGAACCTAAATTATCAAAACTTTAAAATTGGAGACTTATTGATTATATATTTAAAAAACAATTTTACACAAATTGGGCAGTACACATTGTATGTAAGTGAATATGGGCCGTTGATTTCATTAAATTGACATCGATATTAGTGCGGAATCATTGGATCTTTGTTCAGTTTGTCCCCAAAGTTGAAGTAGTGCTTCAGGGAATTTAACTTGGGACTTGCTCCATCCTTTTCTATTTAATCATTCACACCCATAATTTAATTAAAAGAATATAATTATAAATAAGAACTCCAAAATAATCATGGAAAAAACCACTATATCAAGAAGAGAAATTCATTGGTCAATTCAATATAAGGAAGATAAAACTGTTACAATGAATGAATAAAGATGACAACAAACAATCACATAGAATATATCAATGGAGGAGATATCGACTAGGGTATTGATGTAAATGATCTAGTCTCATGTTAGACTTAATGATCTTCAATTTAGAATGTTGAAGATGACGTTCAGAGATGTGTTCTTTGAAGAAATTATCACCGAAGGGTGAAAGGAAAGAAAAAGAAGGGAATGCTATTGAGCACTAAAAATGTCTTTTTCATTCATCTAAAATAAGAGCACAACGATGTCTATATGATGCAAAATAAGAAACTGAAAGCTAACTAGCTTATACATGAAAGGAAAACGTGGGGGTAGCACTACATATTTGGTTTATTCCGTACTTATCGGATAAGAAGTAATGTTGAGGTGGTTTAACACCCCCGCAAGATTGGCGTGGATGTTTTTCATGTCAATTTTGGAGGTCAAAAACTCAAACTGTGTAGCCGTGGGTCCTTTTGTGAGGAAGTCCGCAACCTGATCACTAGAAGGAATATACGTAATTGAGATCAAACCATCCCGTTCTTTTTTTCTAACAAAGTGACAATCTCTTGCGAAGTATTTCGATCTCTCATGTAAGATTGGATTCATTGCAAGGTGTATTGTAGATTGATTGTCACAAAAGATAAGTGATGTGTTAATCTTTATATGAAAGTTACTTAGCAAGTCTTTTAACCACATTAGTTTGCAAGTGAGAGGAGAGAGTGCTCTAAATTCTGCTTCAGTTGAACTTATAGCAACAACTGATTGTCGCTTCTATTTCCAACAGATGATATTGTCACCTAATAACACACAAAAGTTTGAAACAGAACGACTGGTATCAACGTATCCACTACAATCACTGTCGCAGAAACCTATGAGATCATAGTTTGATTTCTTTGACAACAGAATTCCCTGTCCAATGGCCTCTTTTAGATATCTTAGAACTCAGAAAGCTGTTTGTAGATAAAATTCTGATGGTTTGTTCAAAAACTGAGAAAGTATATGCATAGAATAAGAAATATTTGGTCTCGTGAATGTCAAGTAGATCAACTTCCCTATAAGATGCCTGTAGCCAACAACATCAACTGGTGTGTCATCACTAGTATGTGTGAGTCTGTGATGTTGCTGAATTGGGGTATTTATATGCTTTGAAGCAGAAAGTCAATATTCATCGATGATATCCAATGCATATTTCCGTTGACACAATACGATTCCTTCCTTAGCTCGTGCGATTTCGACTCTAAGAAAATACTGAGGTACCCTAAGTTTTTCAAGCCAAATTTTGAGCTAAAGAATGATACCACATCGGAAACAATGGTTGAAGAACAACCACCAATAACATTGTCATCTATATAGACCACTAAAGCGATGAGTTGTGAACCTGTAGATGCCTTTATAAAAAGGGAGTGATCCGATTGAGACTGTTTAAAACCATATGACGAGAGAGTATCTGTAAGTTTAACGTTCCATTGTCGAGAGACTTGTTTAAATCCATAAAGAACCTTTTTCAAGTGACAAACAAACTTTTGTCATGTAGGAGCTTTGTTTCCATTCTGCGTTGTGAACCTTGGAGGTGTCTCCATGTATACCTCTTCCAATAAGTCTCCATTTGAGAATGCATTATTGATGTCTAATTGATGAAGATACCAATTGAACTTGGTTGCCAAAGCAAAGAATAATCGAACCGTTGACTGCTTGACAACGGGGTTAAATGTCTCATTAAAGTCAAATCCTTCAATTTGGTTGAATCCTTTGGCTTCGAGTCTGACTTTGCATCGTTCTAGTGAACCATCTACACGAAGCTTTGTTTTATAGATCCATTTACAACCCACAACATGTTGAGTAGATAGAATAAGAACAACATCCCATGTTTCATTTCTTGTCAAAGCTGCTAATTCGTCATTCATAACTACTTTCCAACGGGGTAATTCACTAGCTTCATTTTATGATGAAGGTTCTGAAATTGAGTTGAGAGACACAACAAATGCTTTGTATAAAGGATTGAGGCGATCAGCATAAAGATATCGATTAATTGGATAAGGAAAATGTGAATGCGAAAGCATATTGCAATCATAAATTTGAAGGTAGGAAGGTGGGTGTCGAGGGCGGTTCCCTCGACGTAGATGAGTAGAGGAATTAATTCTCAATGACGATTGATTTTCTTTAATCGTAAAACATACGATATAGTCAATATTTAATTATACATTACCAAAATAATAAATACTGATTAATATATATCATATTTGAAGTATGAAAATGGTTTTGGTGTAAAATAATGGTGTTTTTCCCGTGTGCTGTGACTTGTGAGTCTTTGTCATTCATCCTTTTCTTCTTGTTTCTGTATTCTCTCGTCCTCTTCAATAATTTTGCTCCTAATATTCGTTGGAGATTCGGATTTCATAAATTTGCTTTTCTCGATCGACGGTATCCAGGCGAGTCTAAATAATTGGGTAATACAGCTGGTTTTTGGTAATCTCCATCTTTGTCGTATGTCATTGTTCTGGAGTTTATGTTCATGATCGGTGAATCCAAAGTATCAAGATTTCAATCAGGAACTAGATCTGGTTATATGCGAGATAGTTTTAGTACTAGTTTGTTTTTGAATCTTATGTATGAAAAAATCTCTGGATTTTTAATCGTAAATGGAGAACGAAATCAGAGAGCTGAATCCATTGCAAGGAATAGGCTAGATTCGCCTGGGGTAGGAAATGTCACAGGTGAGGATATAGCCGTTGAGACTTCATTTTTCTAAGTATAGATTGAGAGTTTTGTACAGCTATTGATCAGATTCTCAAACAATTTTTGTTTTGATTCAGTTTCAATTGGATAAGAAATATCTCAAGCCACTAGACCATGGTTTGTTCTCTAAGTACGGGTAGTGGGAATTCAGGTACAACTCCAAATGAAATTTTGTTGAAATAACATGGAAAGTTGTTTAAGTTGGTTTATAAAATGGAATATGGACCATGATAAATGATTTGTTCTAACTCTCCTAAGATGTGGTTTCATCCCTTTATAAGTTATATATGTACACATTCCTACGTAAATTGACTCGATTCTAAAAATATAACATGAAATCATAGCAAGTTTCGAAAATCATGATTGATCGTGGTAGGATTAATCCACCGATTTGAATTATTAAATACAACTTATCATGTAGTTAGACTTGAAGGTATGTTGAAATAGTGACAATTATCCTACGTAGTAAATGTTATGTTGTTTGGATTGATTTATAAGAAAAATGTGAATGATAGTAAATAGTTTGTTCTCATCCCTTTATACGTTATATCTTTGCAGACTCCTACGTAAATTCACGGTCATGCTGGTTTCAACTGTCAAGTCCTTTAACTCCCAAAAAAGGTGAATGGATTCAAGCTGGGGATTTAGAAGGCCACATGGAGTTTGAGAAGAAAGATTTGAGAAACTTGGGAAGATATCAAATCAGAGTGACGCAGAGCTATAGAGATTGAAAGCTAAACATCATGATGTGCTTTAGAAACTGCAGTCTCTATCTAGCTGCAACAATGAAGCAGAGAAACTTGAAGAAGAAAGAAGCAAATCAGCCATGAAAATGAGTTTGGTTGAAGAAATCAAACTTCAAAAGGAAAAGATTGATGACATGCCCTTGATGTCCTTCAGTTTATTACTGCTTCCCTTCATTCTTTCAAAACTTCATGACTTGGAGAATATGTAATCATATTTGAAATAAGTTGCAGATAAGTCAACAAAGTACTTGGGAGAGTGATAGCATCAGTTACTTGATGCTACCATTCATAATTGTCGAAGTACATGGCCCCGAACAAGTCATAAACGGAATGCCTTTAAACGTTGCGACTCCATTATCATCAGTGAAAAGATGCTGCACCAAATACACCATTATCATGTTATTGAGAGAATAAACAAGAGAGATTTGAGTTATGTGTTAGTGTTACCTGTGTAATCTTCTCCAATTGTTTCTTTTTGGGATTTAGTACATCTTCTGGTTTGTCATTGTGCCTGCACAAAACTCTCAGTTGTTGAGTGTAAAAAGATCGAGTTGCTCGAACTTACCCGGAAAATGTAATGCATTCCCCAGCCTTAGCTCCCTCAGGAGCTATCAAAGGCTCAACAACTGTGTGGTCTTTATTAGAAGCACACAAGACCTGGAGAGTTGCATGAACATGATGCAGAGATTTAGAATGAAAAAATTTGTGAACACAGAGTTATTGTGTTGTACCAGTCCCTCTGACGTCACATCTCTCAGTTTCCCAGGCTTTACATTTGTTATAAGAACAACATACCTATTCTGCGAGGACAAGCAAAATAAGTGTATTTGAGATTTCTGCATTACAGAGATTATTTGAGTTCATACAGTCAATTCTTCTGGTGTGCAATACTTTGCAAGACCGCTCACAACTTGCCGGCATTTCGATTCCCCAACGTCTATCTCCTCAACCAACAAACTGCGAAATCCATGCGGGAAGTCGAATAAAGGAGAATGCAAGATCGGAAAGGGAGAACAATAAGCTAGAGAACTTGCCTGTCAGCTGATGGATGCTTCCATGCTTTACGAATACAGCCTATTTGTATTTTAAGAAGACTTACACTAAGTTCCTCATCTTTCTTGTCATCCTTTTCGGGTACTTTCTTCTTGTCTAGTGCAACGTGAGTTAAGCCTTCAGTATTACTCTTTTTCTATATTGAAACACGAATTTGTGAATTAGATTGAGATTGATACCAAACAAATAAATACTAACTGCATCAGCAATCTTCTTCATCTTCAATCCCGGTTCAATTTGGATATCCTGTTTTCCCGATTGAACAGCGTTCTTCAATTTGGAATCAAATGCAAAAGGGTTTTGAAATGGTAAAAAACATGCTCATAACGTAAAAACGTAGAAAATGCGAATGTAAGAATGTTTACCTTAGAGTTCTTAATTAATGAAAATTTTGCAAGTATTCAAAGATAAAAAATAATAGTAAACATAGAAAACGATTCCTAATAAATAAAAATTGAAACATTTAATATAGTAAGCCGAATGTGTAGATTCATAATAAAAAATATGTACCTCAACTACCAATGTTAAAAGAGAACTTCGAAAAACATTAAAAAGTTAGAGTAAAAAGTATGAAAAATTACTTTTTAAATTTTAATTTAATTTGGGAGAAACGTTTCAGTTGAAGTTTATATTTCAAAGTTTCATTATAATCGTAAAAACATTAATTTATTAAAAAATAGAGTTTCAGAACAACTTAGTTCAAGTGCAATAACTCAAGCTCCCATCTAAAAGTATTCACCAATGATCACAAAACTTAACTCACATACATTGTATTCACAACTCAATGAAGTAAAGATACTAAGAGGAACTCACCGGAATTACGAGAGGGTGTTTCACCACCACAATTTTTTCGAACTGTTTCCCAAATTCCTCTTTGTTCTTCAGCATGATAACGAAAGAAAATGATTTAGTACCGAAGATTTAGCATGAGGCAAATAAAAAACTGAATGAACATTGAGTTACTTCACTGAAGTCTAAAATCACTAATGAGTTCGAAAGGTTGAAGCCATCATGAATAAATCACGAGTCACGACCAACCTGAATATATTCGGCCCATCTGAACAAGTGTGGAAACTTGTCTGAGTCGAGCTTTTGAAGACCAATCTAAAATCCACATGAACTAATTAGTTACTACTTGATTGAGATTCATTCATTTCAATTTCATTGTACCAGATACGAATGTGCAGCCGAAAAGACCAGCACATCAGCAACTGAAGGTTTTAAACCATTTCCAAGTATAACTGACTTTGCAAGCAAATCCTCGTTCAGCTTGTTAAGGCCATTAATCGCCTCAGCGGGATTTTCCAAAAAAGCATCAGTAAACTCGACCCATTTCATCAGCTGCAACCGATTTCTCAGTTTTTAAGCATTAAGAAATCCCAAATTCACAAACAGTACAAGCACAAGTAAAAAAATCCACCTCATTATCGTTAAGTGCATCCCCCTCTGGCGATGACTTAATAATGCTAAAAAATATGCTCTTCAAGTCGCTACCCGAATCGTAGTCAACAGAACTCTGAAAAAACAATGGAATATTACTCCAATTCCCGTATTCAAAACCCTCAGGGATACAAGAAATGAAAAGTGCAACTGAAATGTAAAAACGAATAATAATAATAATAACTTACAGGATCCAGAGCAAGACGATTACAGAGAGCAGCGAAAACCTTCTGTTTCTCACCCGAGGAAACCATTTTCCTTTACACTGCACAAATTCAGAATGAATTCTGCCAACTCTGCAGATTCCACTACAAACTGTAGCGATCCCATGGAACAAGATCTCAAGATGGGCTGGGTTTCTTCCTAAATGGGCCGGCCCAATATTAAATTATTGGAAAATAAGAACATATATTTTTCATTTTTTTTTGAATTGACAAGCAAACAAACAAAGTATTTTACCACAATATTAATGCTTTGGAAATTGTTGTCGATTAACAGATGGAGTTTTGACAGGGAAAGCAATTCAACTTTTTCAAGCGAGTGACGTGATACGCTTGAAAGTTGAAAGAACAACAACGAAAAAATAAATAATTGGCTGAATATCTTGAAAATTGCAAGAGATTCAAGGGTTTTATTTGCAGGGAACGATTGAGCTTAATTACATGGTTGTGTGGATTATTCAACTTTCAACGATTCTCCTCAATCTGGTAAGTTGTTCTTCTTCTCTTTATTCTTGTTTTCTGGGTTTCGTATTTTTTATGTTTGCTGTCGCTTTACTGTAAATTTGATGGGTCTATTATGAGAGGAAATTTGGTTTCTGTTTATGTTTGATTGGGTTGTGAAGAGCATGCGCGTTAACTGGGTTTTTTTTACTTTGGCTTTTTCAATGACGGACGCAACTGACCGACGCCTGAGATGTAAAGTTTTCCAGTTTTTCATGTCTCTTTGAGTGTAATTTTTTATTAGCATACGATTTTTGTGGCCTTTTTTCTTCTCCTTGTAGGTATTTGACTATTAACTTAGAAAATTCGCTGAACAGTTGCTGCTGTTATACCATTGAAATTGATTTTTTTTCTCAGCATGCCTCAAGCTTATGGGAATTAGGGGTTTTAGGCATCAGTGTTCAAAGAAGGCTTGAAATTAGTGTAATTTAATTAACAAGTTAATAGCAGTACAGATTTCTGATTTCTCCCTCAATTTTAATTCTGCAAGTTAATCTATCTGTTTTAACTTGTGTGTTTTTCAGTAAGAGAGTGACAGAAAATCTTGTTGAAGTTTTGGAAGCAATAAGGTTGAGGTTGTTAGTATTGCACTGGGAAGTTCTGAATACTAAAGGAATATTTTCCTATGTTTTCTGTACGTAAAGTGTGGTCTGTGGAATCAGATGGCTTTTAGGATTCCGGGACTTCACCGTAAAAGTAAGACAGATCAAGTTCCTTTATTAATGGAGCGTGGAGATAATTTTAGCAATGATGAACATGTTATTGACATTGTTGGTAATAGTGATGCATTTGCATTTACTTCGTCCCGTGAAAGGCTAACTTCTGGAATGGAGCCTCAAAGTAATGAATTCCAGCCATCTACTAGCTCAAGAGCCCCTGGCTTTGTTTATCAATCCCCAATATTTTCACCTGGATCAAATACAAGGAACCCAACCACGGTACGAAGAGGGAATAGTCGTGTACGACAAAGGAGCCCATTAAATTCTGTTCTATGGATATCAGTTGAGCTATTTTTGACTGTTGGTCAAATAATTGCTGCCATTGTCGTGTTTTCTTTGTCAAAGAACGAGAAACCACATGCACCTTTGAGAACCTGGATCTGGGGTTATGCATCTGGATGTTGCCTAATTCTTCCTCTTCTGTACTGGCGTTTTAAGCATCGAAACTGGGGTTTTGAGCAGGATTCTTCTCAGCTTCGTTCTGATCCTTTCCAAGGTAATGCCAATACTGGACCCTTGAGTATCAGAGTTGGGGAAGGAGAAGATTTTGCAGCCACAGGTACCGCAGCTAGAGACTCGGGATTTTTGAATCCAAGGTATATCAATGTTCTTTATTTTTAGCTTTTATTTTCTTGCTAGTGCATTATATTGAATAAGGACAACCCAAACTTGTTGATCTTTTTCACCTCATGCTATTCATATATCGAATAATCTATCCATCTCGTGTCTTAACGTTGTCTTGACATGATACACTGTTAGTTATCGATTTCATTTCAAAATAAGTTAAAAGCTGTTTCTGGTGAACGAAAGAACGAGTTTTCTTCAAAGTGACCTCTTATTTTTGCAGGCTAAAGGCATTTGTTGAATATCTCAAGATGGGATTAGATTGTTTTTTCGCTGTTTGGTTTGTTGTGGGAAATGTTTGGATTTTCGGAGGACATTCTTCTTCTTCCGAAGCTCCCAATTTGTACAGGTCTCAAAAGGCTTCCCTTGAACGATCATTCGTTCTCTATATTAACCCTCCGGTCCTTCTTATTTCAGGTTATGTATCGTATTTTTAGCCTTCAGCTGTATCGGATACGCCATGCCGTTTATTCTATGTACAGCAATCTGCTGCTGTCTCCCTTGTTTAACATCAGTAATGGGATTCAACGAAGATTTTTCGCAGAACCGAGGAGCTACTCAGGAATCAATAAACTCTCTTCCTACATATAAGTTTAAGGAGAAGAAGAATAAGAGTAAATGTGACAAGGAGATCAATGCAGAAGGTGGTACCGTAGGCGTTGGGACAGAGAAAGAGCGTGTAATTTCCGGGGAGGATGCGGTAAATTTTGTGCTTTGTTTATTCGAATCTTGAAGCTTTAATTTACGTGATGCTTAATGAAGGATTTGATCATTAGGTTTGCTGCATTTGCTTGTCGAAGTACATGAATAACGATGAAGTTCGGGAATTCCCTTGCTCGCACTTGTTCCATAAGCAATGTGTGGATAAATGGCTCAAAGTTAATGCTTCATGTCCACTTTGCAAAGCTGAAGTAGGTAAAACGCTTATTAGTTCAATGACTGAAGCTACTGCAAACCTTAGAAATGGTACAGGGTTGTGATTATCAGCAGATTCGCATTCGCATTCGCATTCGCATTCGCATTCGCATTCGCATTCGCATTCGCATTCGCATTCGCATTCGCATTCGCATTCGCATTCGCATTCGCATTGTACTGTGAGTTGATTTGCTTCTTGTTTTAAAGTTTCCAATACTTTACTCACTTGTGGTTGTGTAAAATCTATATTTTTGCCAAATTGTTCGTAAATATTTGAGAAAATGAAGTGTTTGGTCCTAAAGTTTATGATGTTGGTAAATTTAGTCTCTAGATTTTAATTTGTTATTTGGTAGTATTCATATTTTGATAGTTTTTGGCAATATTAATCCACAATGCTTCCAAATTTGATAGATTCGATCTCTATATGGCAAAACTAATCTCCATAATTTTAAAAACCATACCTATTAAACTTTGAGAATTAGATTTCTCAAAACTTATGAAGTATGAAAATTCATTTTGCCAAAAATCAAAGTTTTATAATTTGTTTTGTATACAAAAAACTTTGAGAATTAAATTTGGCAAAATTAAGAAATCTAAATGACCAAATTTATATCATATAAATTTTAGAGACATTAAATTTCACATTTGTTACAAATTTAAACTGATTCAACCTGGTGAGATCTATGGTTTAACTTATTTCATGTAATGTGGGACATACAAAAATATTCATTTATTCCAATAAATTTGGTATCACCTTGGTTGTGTGATCCCTCGGGAGTGAGTTACTATAGTCGATGAATCATCATAGATTAAGTATGATGATTCGTTGTACTTTTATATCTTTTCTCTAAAATCGAGAAGTTTTGTATTCTTACCCTATAAGAGTGTTTTATTGAGATATTTATGATAATGCAAAAAGTCATGCAACACTAATACTCTAATTTATGCATGTACCCTAGTCGAAATGAGTCTGACTCGCTCCGACGCACGATACATGACATAAAATGATGTTATTTTAACTTCAATATCAATTTGATTTGATCTTCGTCATAAAAGTGTTTTATGTGGTTTAACTATTGTTATATATTCAATTTACTCGTATATTATTTTTGGAAGAGACACCGGAACTAAAGGTAGTTGTTTTTTGGGATGAATTGAATCAAAGTTAAATCGTTTTGTATAATAAAAAAATTGTAATTGTAGACTTATAGCATATACAACCCTCAAGATACATAACTTTCATATATATGTTTTGTATTTATTCAATATTATTTTATTTAAAAGTTCGAGTAGAAAATTCAATTTTTATAATCTTGCATAGTCGAATCAAGTTATATGGAATCGATCAAACAAGTCAATACCGCACAACTAAAAAGTAAGTTCAGTTAATAAGTGACATCTATTAGAATTAATTTAATATAAATCGTATAATATCAGGTAAGTGAGAAGTGATTATTACACACTATAAAGAACGGAACAATGTCCTTTATAAGAATGTTGAACAAAGAACTAATTATGTTGAGTTTGTTTGGAACTCCAATAAAAAGTGCGGTGAGGTGCGATGCGATCTAAAGATCGTGATTTTTGTATGGCACGCAAAACATAAGTTTAATTGCGATGTGATAATTATTAAAAAATCATGATTTCACCACAGCTGTTAAAACCAGCTATGACCTCATCGTGATTTTGGAAAAGACAAATTTACCCTTACTTTTAATAATTATAATATTAGTATATTTATTATTATTTATATATGAGGGTATATTAGTATTTTTACATAAATCACGATCATAATATTACAATTTTACCAAACATATTTAAAATTTCACGATCATGATATCGCACCACATCTCACCACACCTCACCACACCGCAATTTTGAAAAGCTAAACCAAACAAACCCGTTATGATATGATAATGATTTATATTTCTAATATTTTTGAAATTTATTATAATATGAGTGAAATTTGTTAATAATGAGGTGAAATTGAGAGTTATAACACACAAATGACATTTATAAAATATAGGCGGATTATTTATGTATTATATATTATGTATTATAATTCGGATTATTCGTATAAACCAAAACCCAACTCATTAAAATAAACCCAACAAAAAATCTGTTTTTAATTTATCTAATTAAAACCACACAAAACCCAAAGTATACTGCATCAAACCTATAAAAAATAGATGAGTCCTATTTGGATTAACCATCCAATTAAATCCCTAATATTTAATATGATATTCACTTATATTTTGTTGTTGTGAAATTATAAATAATTAGAATTGGGTTGAAAATTGTTAATAAGGAGATGAAAGTTAAAGTTGTAACCCTGAAATCGCGTTTCTGAATTTGTAGTCCAAGTAGCAATTACATGCGGATATATTGAACGAAGTGGATCCACAAGTTACGTTACGGCGCTTATCTTTCTAGGGTTAGGGGTAACTTCCCGGAGGACGCCGCTACTTCGTTTTTCTCTCATCCTATCCAGTTTAATTGACCGGAAAGGTGGATTTTTTTATTTTCTTTTGGTATTTTTGTCTCTAGGTAACTTTGAATCGTTTGTTTCGTTTTCCTGATGAAAGATCGATGATTGTATTTTTTTAATTGGGAATTTTTTGTCGGTTTATTAGATCTGGTGAGATCGATGTATTTGCTCACGGCGATTCTATTCGCTTGAATAAGAATCGGGTTTTTTGGGAATTTATTTTCTTGGTGATGTTGTTATGGAGATGTTTTTCTACAGTTTTGGAGGTTTTTTTTATTATTTGTGAGAAATCTTGGGCTTGATTATAATTGAATTGGGTTCTCTGGTGTTTCTTATTTTCATTTTTATTTCAGTCAACGATGGCCCGTAGGCGGATTATGATGTAACGATCCTTTCATAAATGGTTAACGTAGCGGTGCTAATTTTTTCGCTTTATTGGATTGCCATGATATTTGCTGTAGAGTACTAGCATGCCTTATGCAGAAGAAATAACTTTTCAATTTATTTGTTTTCCTGTGACATTTTTGTTCGCTTTGTTTTCGGGTTTATATAGTTATTTATATGACCTGTGCTGTTTTGGCTTCATTTAGCTCTTCATTAATACTTTTATATTTTGAATTTCATTTCTCAGTAGAATAAAGACGCTTCTAAGCATTGGAAAAAATTGGTGGTTCAGATGGAGCATGTTTCTTGTTCAATGGGATTTCCAGTATCAGATATGCAGATGGATATCGTTGGCCATATGTCTAACAACTCTAGTTCTCAGGGGTTTTCGGGACCAAGTGAACAAATGGGAGTTGTAGAGCCAATTTCCCTCAATCCCATGTTCAATCCTTCTTCTGTATCAAACACCGATGTGCCAAATTTTGGGTCATCTGGAGGAGACACTGGCTTCAGTTCAATCTGGATGTCAGCTGATCTGGTTAATGATGATCCAGTTATTCTGAGCAGTATCCCAGGGCATGAAAAACCATTGCCTGTAAAGAGAAAGAGTGAAATGGGATTCAATTCATACAACTTTGTATCTGAACAGCAAATATTCCCAGATGCTATTTCGGTGCACTCGGGGAATGGCTTTGGTTTATCCGGTGTTATGAAGCAACCAGCTCAACGAAGAACTCTGCCTGTTTCCCCAAGTTCTGGCTTCCCAGGCGTGCACCCTCAATCCAATTTGATTAAGAAAACGGTCCGTGATACTGCAGCTGCTGGAAGATCTTACCTAAAGACTGTGCAACCTGTAAACAAGCAACATCCAAAACTTCACTCATCATCCAAGACTAAGCATGAGTCTTCTGAGTCAATTAGATCGAAAATGAGGGAATCTCTTGCTGCTGCCCTGGCATTGACATCTGCAAATTCAGATAAAGTCCTGGAGAACAAAAAGGAGCAGGACTCTGCTACAAGAACTAATGATGCTGCTGTTGAATCAAATGATTCTGGACTCAGTAAGGGTAGGAATATTTCTTCTGAGGCTGAAGAGATATTTTCCCCAAAAGAGCTATCGGTAACTGGTTCAACTGGTGATTCTCATGTGCTCCCTGCTGAATTTTCTTCTCACTATAGCAATCTGAATGGTGGAGGTACCTTCCACGAGTTTCAGTATACTTCCATGTTGGTTGATGATGATTCTCAATTTAGTGATAGCTTTTTCGTTAAGGATGATCTCTTACAGGGAAATGGGCTTTCATGGGCACTTGATTTTGACGTCCAGATGAATGATGGAAAGGAGGCTCAAAGTGGTGATGACCTGAATTCTACAGTATGTGAAGGTAATGAGCATGAAGAAAAGGCCACTGTAGAGGTTTTTACACCAGATGTTGTGGCTTTTAATATTGAGGCTGAACTTTTCAGACAATTTAGTGGTGTAAACAAAAAGTACAAAGAGAAAGGCAGATCGCTATTGTTCAACCTTAAGGATCGAAATAACCCTGAACTTAGGGAGCGAGTTATGTCTGGGGAAATATCACCAGAAAGGTTGTGTGCGATGTCAGCTGAAGAGCTTGCTTCCAAGGAATTATCTGAGTGGCGAATGGCAAAAGCAGAAGAGTTGGCACAAATGAAAGTTCTACCTGACGTTGATATTAGGAATTTGGTTAGAAAAACTCATAAGGGTGAGTACCAGGTGGAGATTCAGCGAGATGATAACGTTGTTGCTGATCTTTCTGGTGGAACTTCTATTCTAACACAGCGTAGGCCCAAAAAGGATATTAAAAGTGATTCTCCTTCTAAGGAAAGTCTTACAACTGGAGATGGTAGTAATATTAATGTATCTGAAAACCAAGATAATCTGGACTCTCTAGTCATACCCGCAGACGGTGCTGATTTAATGCAAAAAATTATGGTGGAGGAGATGAAGAATCCAAAAATTCCACCTCCAATTGTTTCGTTGGATGAGTTCATGGAGTCCCTTAACTCTGAACCTCCATTTGAGAAGTTATCATCGGATGCAGACAGTAATGCAACCGATTCACGCGAAAGGTCGAGAGCCCTTAGCAAATCAACCCGTGCCTCCAAGGATTCTGATGCTAATAAGTTCCATGAAGCTAATACAGCCAAAAGGTCTAGGGAGAGTCCTAAACAAAAGGTTGTTTCTAGTATTTCTGCTGAAGAGGTGCGGTATGCATGGGAAGGTGTTCTTCAGTTCAACAACTCGTCTTCAGTCACAGTTTGTGGTTTGTACCAGAGGTTAGCGTCTTTTCCTTTGAAATCACTGGGTTCTTTTCTGGTTTATATTCAGTGCCTATATCTAGTTGAAATTCATTTCAGTAATATCTAGTAATTACCTTAGTTGCACTGTTTTCCCATTGAAAAATGCCCTTTTTTGCCAAATTTGTTTTGGATTCATGTGATCATATGCATAATCAAGTGTAACATTTCTATGTTCCTGGATAAAACTTGATTGAACGGTACCTTTCAAATTAGACTTTTGTAGTTCGTGTTGTCTGTGCATGCTCGTCTCTGTTGCTCATTTGGCATGTTACATTCTGAGGATTAGTGGATATCGTGGTTACATTTATAGCTCATATTTTATTTATGTTGGCAGTGGTGAGAAGGCATCTACAAAGCAGTGGCCTTCCTCTCTTGACATAAAGGGAAGGGTTAGACTAGGCGCATTTGAAAAATTTGTTCAAGATCTCCCAATGTCCAGAACTCGTGCAGTAATGGTATATCAAGGCATTCTTTTTTCTGTATTTATTTTTCAGTCGCCTCATTCCAGGCGCTCGGTTTTTTGTCTTCAGATTAGACAATTCAACTTCATATTCTCTAATCTTAATGAGTTTAAAGATAGTGTAGTTTTAGTTTTTCGATTGTATATCATCAGAAGAAAAGCTCAAAATCAATGATTACCATATAATCCACCCATTTGACATAAAACAACTGAAAATACGGCACAATATTGGTGTTAATTGCGTTTGATCATACCCAATAAAGAAGAGTTTGTTTATTGAATTTAACCCACTTTGATGATCCTTCTTAACTGCAGGTTCTCAAGTTAGAGTTGAAGGACAAATCATCCAAGGTTCAATTGACTACCCTTTCTGAGGTAACGACTCTACAGCACAGCAGCTTATGTTATCTTCAACTTATATATGATTATGTATGTACAGGCAATTGGTTCCTACTCTGCTGAAGATAGATTAGGATACGCCGAGCCGATGCCTGGTGTCGAGATCTATCTCTGCCCTTGGACTCCCAGAGTAACCGAAATGGTGAAGTACTACATCCCGAAGGAAAGTATAGAAATATCAAGTGAAGATGGACTTATTGGTGTTGTTGTATGGAGAAGAGCTAAGAGTAGTAAACAAATATCCCCAAATTCTCCATCACACCTCAAACACAGCACCGGCACCAGCAGCAGCTCGAAAAAACAAGCTGTTATTCATGTTAGGTCCCATGATTCAAAAGTTAAGAATATGTCTTCAAAAAGTGGTGTTCCTCTTCATGCCCCTTCTGTGTTAAGTAACGTTACACGTTCAAAACCAGAACCTGAAAAGGATGATGATGATGAAATCCCACCTGGGTTCGGTCCTTCAGGGGAAGATGACTTGCCTGAGTTCTGTTTTACATCACAAATGAACAACCACAACCACAACACAGCATCATTGACTAGGATTCTTCCTGTTCAAGATCAGTTCCCTATTCGTCGTCAAGTTGATAAAGTAAGAGAGCTTATTCAAAAATATGGGCAAAGTGATAGTAGTAGTAGTAGTAACGTTAATAGTAGAATGAGCTCGATAGATGATAGGAGCCATGGATCGGGTTTCGAACCTTGGAACGATGATGAAGATGATGATGATATTCCTGAATGGAAGCCACAGTTTCAACAAGTGTATAATTCGAATGTAGTCGAGCAGCAGGTTCCGAGTGGACGATGGGTTCAGATGAGTAGGATGCCTCAGCCACCGGGTTCGAGGTGGAGGCCTTATTAGTTGAAGATGAACTCTCTTTTTATTTCCTTGTGTAAATAAAATTGTCTTGTTTGTTTGTTTGTTTTGTAGCTTGAGGACTTATAATAACATATTCACTGCAAATTTAACGTTTTGGACCAATGTTTTTTATTGAATATCCATTTGCTTCACCTTTTTAAAGGCCTAAACGAATTAACCGAGATCAAGATTAGTGAGTCATTCATTGGGTCGTTCGATCACCTTTTAAAAAAGTTAGAAAACGGTGATATCAATTTGAGATAATGGGTGTATATGATATGTTAAATTTCAAGTGGCACCCGTATTTTAAAATGTAATGTCCGATACCATATTTTAGATTTCAATCACATTCCAATGTTCTTAAATACGGTTCGTTCGATAAATCATAATTTTTAATGGATCAACGAACCAGAATCTTAGGATATTGAAAATATTATTAAATTAATTTATTTTTATTAAAAAATATTTTTAATTTTTTTAAAAAAGAAATATATAAAAAAATTTTTTATTATTATTTTATTTAAAATTCGTTGGGTATCTTTAAGCAGCCAAATTTACATTGTCATCATAATTTGTCGACATTTGATGTTGAAGTTGAAGTTGAACTTGAGGGCTCATGGTTTTTACGTTCTGAAGCATAATCCCCTCAGTTGTTTACTCATTGCTGCGAAAGGATATTTAAAGTTGGAGACATGATTAGAAATAACTCATTGTTGGGCCGTGGCCCATTTTGATGATTATATTATGGCCCAACATTTTAATACAGGTGGCATTGATATTTCGCTTGTAGCTTCCGAAACCCTCAGTTTTCTAATTTTTGAGAAACCAATCGTACCATCATTAGCGGGCCGCCGTCACCGATCTCGCATTCATGGTTAGTTCGGCGTTTTAGATTGTAACTAGAAACATCGTCATTGTAAATTTATGCTGCTAATTTTCATTTTTGATGGATTTTTAGGCGTCCGAGAGAAAATCTTCGAATCCGATGAGAGAAATCAAGGTTCAAAAGCTCGTCCTTAACATTTCCGTCGGTGAAAGCGGAGATCGTCTCACGAGAGCTTCTAAGGTCTTATATTGTATTTCTTATCGTATCATACTTTTCTCTTGATCGTGTCTCTGTATTTCTATCTTATTTGTCTTATTTTTAGGTGTTGGAGCAATTAAGTGGACAATCCCCTGTTTTCTCCAAGGGTAATCTTTGTCTTGTGGAATTTTCGTTTACTACTATTGGTGTTTGTAGAAATGCGCTGCGTTGATTTAACCTGTCTAAGTGAAACTGCTGCTTATTTTTTTGTTTTTTACTGTTCGTATTGGTTTTCATGCATAAGAAAGCACTTATGTATAAAATTGTGATAGTTTTGATGGCATAATCACATTCCTCGAGACATCAATAGTTGCATTCAGTTACTCTCCTTTTCATTTTGTATTGTGTTGTTTCTTACTTATGTTGCTTTTAATAGCAAGATACACTGTCCGTTCCTTTGGGATCAGACGTAACGAGAAGATAGCATGCTACGTGACGGTAAGAGGTGATAAGGCAATGCAGCTTCTTGAAAGTGGATTGAAAGTCAAGGAATACGAACTCCTGAGGAGGAATTTTAGTGAGACGGGTTGTTTTGGATTCGGTATTCAGGAGCATATTGATCTTGGGATCAAGTAAGTTATCTTTTTAATTGCCTCTTATTCATTCACTTAACTATTTTACATGCATTTCAGGTATGATCCTTCAACCGGAATCTACGGCATGGACTTCTATATTGTTTTAGAACGACCTGGATATCGTGTAGGTCGCCGTCGCAGGTGCAAGTCTCGTGTGGGAATTCAACACCGTGTCACCAAAGAGGATGCAATGAAATGGTTCCAGGTTAAGTACGAAGGTGTTATTCTGAATAAGGCATCCAATATTGGAGCTTCTTGAAGGTCAGTAATTTGTGTGTTTTTGTTCAACTTTTTTAGCAATTTTATGGTTCTAAAAGGATTTTTTAGTAATTTTGTGATTAAACTTTTGACCGGTTAATATTGATTTTGCTAATTTCATTGCTCATATTTTATTATATTCAATCTTACAATCAAATACATTTGAACCTTGAGATCTTATTTCAAGTCTTTGAATTTTTGTTTACGTAGGAGTAATATTAACATTTAATTATTAATATAATATTAAAAGTTTTGATTGGGCCGTTTTGGACCATTGGGTTGGGCCAATTCATCCAACTTCCATTTTGTTCAGAATAAAAAAATAATTCTTTTAAAGTTTTGATATAATAGTTCCGTATATCAGAAATTTCGTACATAACAATTTCATCTGTATGAGTTTCAATTTTCAAATGGGTTGGATTGTATTCAACTTGTTTGGTTTAAAGAAAAAATATTTATATATAATATAAGTTGAGAATAATTTACAAATTATGTATTTTAATTAAATTTATTATTTGGTATACACTGATCCATTATATCGATTTATATCAATTTTTTAAAAATTGAAAAAACATAAAGAAAGAAATATAATGGAAATAGGGTTCAAGAGTTGAGAGATTGAAAAGCAAAATATATAGACGGTTATCGAAGAAGGCGAGTCCGAATTCTCTTCGTTTATTGTCGGTCTTCATTCAAGTAGAAGCCTATTCTCGGCGAAATTTGATTGTGTTGTGGTTGAAGTTGAAGTCGAGAGGGTTACCTTTTCGGCGTCTTTCCAGTTTCTTGAAATTTTTGAAGAGGTGAAAGTTAAAATTGGTAAATAAAGAAGGAGTTGTGATTAAGTTGAACCCGGAATTGACATTGTTTTGAGATGTTGAGATTGTGGAGATTGTATCAGAACTGTTTAGCAACTCACCCTGTGAAGACGCAGGTGATTAGCTCAGGTTTGATTTGGGGTTTTGGTGATATTGCTGCTCAAACCGTCACTTATTCTACGGTCAATTGGAGCCACCTTCGAACCCATGTCAGTGAATTCTTTCTTTCTGTTTTCAATTTATCTGTCTGTAGGGTTGATATTGATATTCTTTCATTAAGAGAGCAGAGTTAACCAGCCCTAATTTCTTATTCCTTTAGGAATTCTGAAAAAAAATTGTTTTTTAAGCAATGAATTACACTTAATTTGTCATTAGGCTTGTTCTAGTTCAACAATTAGTAGCAAATTTTGCTTGGATTACGTTTCTCTTTGTTAAGTCATGATTATAGGGACGAAATGCTAGTTTGAGCAGTAACGAATTAACTCATCAGGCTATTATTACCAGATTATTATGTGTGTATTTACATAGTGGTTAGTTTTATCAAATTGATACCATTCCACCATAACTCACTCACACATAGAGTTCATAACCTTGCAGGAAGTAGATAAAGAACTGAAGATTAACTGGAGACGAGTTGCAACAACTACCTTGTTTGGACTTGGGTTTGTTGGTCCGGTTGGTCATTACTGGTACTTATTCCACTTTTGCTCGATTAATAAACTATGAGACAATAAATTCCAAGTTTATATAAGCTTAGAAGTGAGATTTGTTAGATTTAACTATCATACAATGCTTAATGCCATTACAAGAGTTCATCTTTGAATTTTTTATCCAGGTATCAAGGTCTCGACCGCATGATGCGAGTCCGCCTAAAGCTTCAACCGAATTCTTTTCATTTTGTTTCGGCAAAAGTAGCTACTGATGCTATAGTATTTGGGCCATTAGACTTGCTTATTTTCTTTACGTACATGGGATTTTCTACTGGGAAAACATCATCTCAAGTTATACAAGATGTAAAGAGAGATTTTGTTCCAGCTTTTGTTATGCAGGGAGGGATATGGCCAATTGTTCAAGTGGCTAATTTTCGATTTGTTCCGGTTCAGTATCAACTTCTTTACGTTAACTTTTTCTGTTTACTCGATAGCTGTTTTCTTTCATGGGTTGAACAGCAACAAGATGCTCTTTGGAAACAGTGGTTCAGAGATTTAATTCCCTTGAAGGAACAAAAATGAGAGGTTTATTGGCAATGTAAGTTATTTTACTACATTTTCAAGTTTTGTTTTATGTTGCTTGAGTTTCTGGTACATTGAATTTATACCCTGAGTTGTGTTTTGGAGAAATGAAAGCTTTTATGAAATTTATCTTTCAGTGTTATTGGAAGTAAGGGATTAGATTGGTTTATAAGAGGGATTACATAGTATTGTTTTTTAACTTTTGATCAATGTTTGAATACCGGTCTTGGCCGGTACATCGGTATACCGTCGATATAACGGCAATATATAGGAATTTCGGTCATCTCGGTGAACACCGGTAGAAATGAAATTTCGGTCATCTCGGACGAAATTTTGTCCGAGATTAAAACACTGCTTTTGATGTCTTATATTCAGTGTTTAAATTTCTGGTATACCGGAAATTTCGGACTTACCGGATTCGGTCGGTATTTTGGCAAAATACCGGCCGACGGGTTTTTCGGGTCGGGTTTGTGGGTTGGGTCAGGTCGGGTTTTATATTAAAAAAATAAAATATAAATATTTATAATTTATTTTATTTTAATATTCTGGTACATATCCAGTATATCGATCCAATGAGGTTGTCCGATATATCGATCGGTACCGATTTTTAAAACATTGCTTATATTAAGCATACACAACAAATTGATCTAATAAAAATAAGTAAATAAAGTTTTAGGTTATTATCTAGGTTGCACGATTCGTTCGAATTCATGGAACCTAGCGCATCTGTGAAAAAATTTTAAAAATATATTTTAATTAAATTGTATAAAATTTTATATAATGCATAATATTATTAATCGAAATTTTTTAAAATATTATTGAATTATCGAATAAATTATAAAAAAATAATATATTTATATTATTTTAATTAATGAATACTTAACACACCATAATCAAATTTGTAAAAAATACTCAAATCTCCCACCATAGTCAAATTTGTAAAAATATTGTAAAATGGAAGTTTGACAAATTCCGTATTCACTTTAATTGATTGGACTCCCCCTCCAATGCCCAATCACTTCGCACCGCTCAGCCTCGTGATGGGCTTTGCATTTTCATTTATTGGATTACTTCGCTATATGGAGTCATACTAACAGACCCATTAATAAACGCAACAAATTCAAAATAATCAATTACCCAAAAAACAAAGAATAAAGAAATTCAGAGTGTCAGATTTACACATACAAAACACGAGGGTCACATATGCAAAATAATTAATAACTGACAGACGTTAGGTTAAACTTGAATAATTCAAGATCTTTAAGATTAAATATATAATAATAAACTTGAGATGATATTCTGCATTAATTATATAATATTTTTTAAAGAGAAGTTTTTATTTTAAATTTCAATTATAAATTATTTTAATTCTTCAAATCTAATACATAATCAAGTTTAGACTATATTCTTCATAAAGTTACATATATATTATGTATTAAAATCAAATATTCCCCGTTTTAAAAAAAAATAATTTCTTTTCTCTTTAGTTTAGGGTTTATATTTTATTTCCTCTTCAACATATTTTTTAGTATATTCTTTTTAAAAGAATATTAATTATTTAATATTTTTAAAAATATATTTTCTTTATTTAGAAGTACAATTTCATATTTACAATTATTAGATGTATATATATGTCTTTTTACATTGTAGCGAATTCTAATTCAACATTTACATATAACACTTTTACATTCAATATATTTTTGAAGTTTATGAGTCAATATGAACAATTATTATATTTTTGGAGCTATTTTTGAAATTTTGAGAGACCTTTACACTAGTAACATGTTGGGTTATCCTAATTTTAAATCTAATATTTACTTGATAAATAATTTAATCCTCATTATTGAAAATTTATTTATGGGCGTAAGGCAATTTTGGTCCCCAAAGTTTGAAATTTTTGGTAATTTTGGCAAAATCAGCCCCCAAAGTTTCATGTTCACAAAACCCGTCCCCAAAGTTTGCGAATTTTGGCAAAACCAGTCCCCAAAGTTATGTGCGTGTGACATAATTGGTCCCCAAAGTTTTAATTTGTGGCAAATTAGGTCCCCGGACGAAAATTAATTTGGGGGCCGGTTTTGCCNGATTAACTGGAGACGAGTTGCGACAACTACCTTGTTTGGACTTGGGTTTGTTGGTCCGGTTGGTCATTACTGGTACTTATTCCACTTTTGCTCGATTAATAAACTATGAGACAATAAATTCCAAGTTTATATAAGCTTAGAAGTGAGATTTGTTAACTATCATACAATGCTTAATGCCATTAGAAGAGTTCATCTTTGAATTTTTTATCCAGGTATCAAGGTCTCGACCGCATGATGCGAGTCCGCCTAAAGCTTCAACCGAATTCTTTTCATTTTGTTTCGGCAAAAGTAGCTACTGATGCTATAGTATTTGGGCCATTAGACTTGCTTATTTTCTTTACTTACATGGGATTTTCTACTGGGAAAACATCATCTCAAGTTATACAAGATGTAAAGAGAGATTTTGTTCCAGCTTTTGTTATGCAGGGAGGGATATGGCCAATTGTTCAAGTGGCTAATTTTCGATTTGTTCCGGTTCAGTATCAACTTCTTTACGTTAACTTTTTCTGTTTACTCGATAGCTGTTTTCTTTCATGGGTTGAACAGCAACAAGATGCTCTTTGGAAACAGTGGTTCAGAGATTTAATTCCCTTGAAGGAACAAAAATGAGAGGTTTATTGGCAATGTAAGTTATTTTACTACATTTTCAAGTTTTGTTTTATGTTGCTTGAGTTTCTGGTACATCGAATTTATACCCTGAGTTGTGTTTTGGAGAAATGAAAGCTTTTATGAAATTTATCTTTCAGTGTTGTTGGAAGTAAGGGATTAGATTCGTTTATAAGAGGAATTACATAGTATTGTTTTTTAACTTTTGATCAATCTTTGAATACCGGTCTTGGCCGGTACACCGGTATACCGTCGATATACCGGCAATATATTGGAATTTCGGTCATCTCGGTGAACACCGGTAGAAACGAAATTTCGGTCATCTCGGACGAAATTTCGTCCGAGATTAAAACACTGCTTTTGATGTCTTATATTCAGTGTTTTAAATTTCTGGTATACCGGAAATTTCGGACTTACCGTATTCGGTCAGTATTTTGGCAAAATACCGCAGGCGGGTTTTTCGGGTCGGGTTTGTGGGTTGGATCAGGTCGGGTTTTATATTAAAAAAATAAAATATGAATATTTTATAATTTAATTTATTTTAATATTTTGGTACATATCCGGTATATCGATCCAATGAGTTTGTTCGATATATCGATCCAATGAGCTTGTTCGATATATCGATTAGTACCGGTTTTTAAAACATTGTTTTTATTAAGCATACACAACAAATTGATCTAATAAAAATAAGTAAATAAAGTCTTAGGTTATTACCTAAGTTGCACGATTCGTTCGGATTCATGCAACCTAGCGCACCGGGTGCGAAAAAATTTTAAAAAAATATTTTAATTAAGTTGTATGAAATTTTATACAATTCATAACATTAGTAATCGAAATGATTTGAAATATTATTGGATTATCGAATAAATTGTAAAAAAATAATATATTTATATTATTTTAATCAACGCATCTTTAACGCACCCTAATCGAATTTGTAAAAAATGAACGAATCTCGCACTCTTATTGGTGTAATATATGTTATTACCCATTTAAAAAGTAATGAGAAAATAATATGTTTGATTGTTAAAGTTACTCTAGTTTGATTATTTTGGTAAAATGGAAGTTTGACAAATTTCGGATTCACTTCAATTGATTGGACTCCCCCTCCAATGCCCAATCACTTCGCACCGCTCAGCCTCGTGATGGGCTTTGCATTTTCATTTATTGGATTACTTCGCTATATGGAGTCATACTAACAGGCCCATTAATAAACGCAACAATTCAAAATAATCAATTACCCAAAAATAAAGAAATTCAGAGTGTCAGATTTACACATACAAAAATAACGAGGGTCACATTTGCAAAATAATTATTAACTGACAGACGTTAGGTTAAACTTGAATAATTCAAGATCTTTAAGATTAAATATATAATAATAAACTTGAGATAATATTCTGCATTAATTATATAATATTTTTTTAAAGAGAAGTTTTTATTTTAAATTTTAATTATAAATTCTAATTAATAAATTATTTTAATTCTTCAAATCTAATACATAATCAAGTTTAGACTATATTCTTCGTAAAGTTACATATATATTATGTATTAAAATCAAATATTCCCCATTTAAAAAAAACGATTTCTTTTCTCTTTAGTTTAGGGTTTATATTTTATTTCCTCTTCAACATATTTTTTAGTATATTCTTTTTAAAAGAATATTAATTATTTAATATTTTTTAAAATATATTTTCTTTATTTAGAAGTACAATTTCATATTTACAATTATTAGATGTATATATATGTCTTTTTACATTGTAGCGGATTCTAATACAACATTTACATATAACACTTTTACATTCAATATATTTTTGAAGTTTATGAGTCAATATGAACAATTATTATATTTTTGGAGCTATTTTTGAAATTTTGAGAGACCTTTACACTAGTAACATGTTGGGTTATCCTAATTTTAAATCTAATATTTACTTGATATATAATTTAATCCTCATTATTGAAAATTTATTTATATATCCTATGTTTATTAATTGTTTCATTTTTGCCTTTAAATTTAATTGAAAATAAACATATGCAATAAAATATTTTCTTCAATTGAAAGTAAATATTTATTTTTTTTCTTGATTTAATATCTTATTTTATATGTAATTTCATTGAAAGTATGAGTGGGATGTAACTTTTGTAAAGGCTTGATAATAGTAAATCATTGAAAGTATATGTGCACTTAGTTATAGAAATATTTTAAGAAATCCAAATGAATATATAATATAATTCTAATGTATGATTAATTACTCTTTCACTCATATTTAAACGATATTCTTTTATATTTTTTTACCCGAACTTGATTTCAATGATTTTATTTTTCGTAATCAACCCGATCAAAACCATAAGATTTGAAGTGAGAATTTTAGTCTATAGTTTGTGTGAGATTTCATTGAATTAAAAACCCTAAATGTCCATTCTTCTATCATTGTGTTCCATAAAAAGAAGACATAATAACTATCTTTTCATACCCTAATGACTTTTGATCACTCACTCTTCTTCAAAGAGTCAATACCAATGATCTCATAAGAGTGTAGGGTAAGATGTTGCAATGAATACACGTACCCTACAACACTTGTATAAATTTAAGATCTAATAGTTCAAAGATTGTCTATATATTATAGTTTATAAGATAAGTTAATCAAAAAACTATATCAAACAAGATAATAACTTATCTTATTGATGGGAACCACATGAACNAAACTTTGGGGACGTATTTTGCGAAAATACGCAACTTTGGGGACCAAAATTGTCAAATCATCGAAACTTTGGGGACCAAAATTGCCAAATTTTCCAAACTTTGGGGACTCAAGTCGCCATTTTCTCTTTATTTATATATCCTATGTTTATTAATTGTTTAATTTTTGCCTTTAAATTTAATTGAAAATAAACATATGCAATAAAATATTTTCTTCGATTGAAAGTAAATATTTATTTATTTTCTTGATTTAATATCTTATTTTATATGTAATTTCATTGAAAGTATGAGTGGGATGTTAGTTTTTTAAAGGCTTGATAATAGTAAATCATTGAAAGTATATGTGCACTTAGTTATAGAAATATGAACATTTGACCCCTTTTTATTAAATCTTGAACACTTTATGAAGTAGATTTCTGATTAAATAATAAGAAGGGAGCAAACATTTCATTTTTAAAAATATTTTAAGAAATCCAAATGAATATATAATATAATTCTAATGTATGATTAATTACTCTTTCACTCATATTTAAACGATATTCTTTTATATTTTTTTACCCTAACTTGATTTCAATGATTTTATTTTTCGTAATCAACCCGATCAAAACCATAAGATTTGAAGTGAGAATTTTAGTCTATAGTTTGTGTGAGATTTCATTGAATTTAAAAACCCTAAATGTCCACTCTTCTATCATTGTGTTCCATAAAATGAAGACATAATAACTATCTTTTCATACCCTAATGACTTTTGATCGCTCACTCTTCTTCAAAGAGTCAATACCAATAATCTCATAAGAGTGTAGGGTAAGATGTTGCAATGAATACACGTACCCTACAACACTTGTATAAATTTAAGATCTAATAGTTCAAAGATTGTCTATATATTATAGTTTATAAGATAAGTTAATCAAAAAACTATATCAAACAAGATATAACTTATCTTATTGATGGGAACCACATGAACGGGTACGTAAGAAGGCCATAGCCCATGCAGAAAGATCAACTCAAAGTCTAGAATAATGCTCAATTGGATGAACTGGAGGTCTAAGTCCAATTGAATCAGACCCGGTCAAATCAGGCCCAATGGAAATTACGATAGCTGAAAATATCAAGTGTTTGATTGATTCTCATCGTACTGAATCGGTTCCCCACCGATCATTCATGTCATGTAGATGTTGACTAAGACGTACAGAAGTAATGTTATTCTTGGTAAACGCACTTTTTAGGGGAAATGTCTATTCTAAAGGATTTGGTAACGTAATTGATGTGATATCATGAAGAAAAGTGACTAATCTTGCCTCTAGATACATGAGAAGGTTTGGAGATTTAATTAGAGAATTTTTCATTTAAACCTGTTGCCCATCTATTTCCTGTCACTTTTCCTTATTGTTATGCCCGATCTCTATTACATTGTTGTATTGTTCTATTGATTCTTTTATTGAATTAGTCGTAGAAGATTTCATCTTACCACTGTGGTTTTTTCTTTTTCTTTTGAGGTTTTCCAAGTTAAAATCGTATGTATCTTTTCTATTGTCTATATTTAAATTTCTCAACAAATTAAAAACTTGTTCTTATTCATTAATTACGATTAGAACTAGGTAAATGTTGGTACCCCTATAAAGAAACCATAACATTTATATATAGAAAAAGCTTTCTAGTTGCACGAAAACTCGATACCCCCGACAACCTGAATCCCAAACTATCCACTTCCTCTTGAAAGTGTACATTACCACTACACTACATGAATCATGAATTTTAAAAACGGTCTATTTCGAGCACTTAGTTTGTGGGATCGGTGCAATAAAGACACGACGAATGTAAGTAAGATTTTGAGTGTTTGTTGATTGCTTTAATTTAGGGTTATGTTGTGAGAAACAAAGCATCAAATAAAGTAGAAGATATTAAGAGATTTGTTCCTCCAAGAATGAAATTAGCACTCACAAAGGAGAAGATGCATATCTTCCTTTTATTGCTTAACAATGCAAAAAAGAGATAAGCAAGTGACTCACAGCTCAACTAATAGATTAAAATATTGTTTTCGATCGTTTTTTCGATCCGATTAAACTGATCTCATAGTGCTGTTTTAAAACCTAAGTTCATGTGATGCAAACTACTTTTTTTTCAAGTGGAGCAAATACGAGTTGTCATTGAGTAGATATTCCTCAACGCTTTCTTCTGCTCCACTTTTTAATTACAACTTTAATGTATAATATTTTGCCAAGTGGCATTTACTTAGGGCTTTAGTATTTTACAACTAATTGTATCATCTTTCCACGTCATTAAATGAGAATTATAATTAATGTTTTAAAATTGGTAAACAAGTTATATCTAAGTTAGAGGGTAGATTAATACATCCCGATATTTACTTTATATATCGAATGGAAATCCTACGATTACATTTTTTAGTATATCGAAAATTTAGAATGTTGATTAAAACCTTTGCAATTTGAAGTTGTAATTATTGAAATATTGTCTCATATTGGTTGTGGAAATTGAAATTTCTAAATTAGAAGTAGAGTGATATCTAATTTGCTTGGCCTAGCATTTTAAATGTGAACCACTTCTCTTAGACTAATTGTAACGTTCTCTAGACCCAAAACACATCATCATTCTTTAACATCCATATATTTTCTTTCTACTTCTCAAATTTCTCATACATCCACATCATTTTTTATTTATCTTTCATCTCCGTTATCTTCTATCTCCAAATTTAATTTTATCTTTTTATCTCATCAATTTTATATATTTATGATTCAATTTATCATTAAATATTCTATTTTAATTTTAATATTTTTTATTCTGATGAACTAGATATTTAATTGTTATCTATTAATTTGTATCGTTTTGTTATTTTATATATCAATATTTCGATTATATTTCTTCGTAATCATTTTTAGTATTTCCATTTCGAAACGATCGAAATTTTTATAAATTACATATTTAAATGATCAAATAATAATAATGTATTAATATTTATAATTATTTATTTGAATATAAGTATTTTATTATATTATATAAATAAAGAAAGCAAAAAAATAATAAAACAATAAAAAATAAGAGTTTTCCGCGAACAATGGATTGGGCACCCCTTGTTCGCCATCCGTATTTCTCCGGCCATGGGGAGCCACATGGTAGACAAAACCGTATTGTTTTGTCCACGGTTACAGGTAGTTTTATGTACTGGGTACATGGACGATGTCTCGATCTATTGATTTCTGAATTTCTACATAATATCGGAGCTCCATGGTGGGTTTCATGATTTTCCGTAATGATTTTGAAAAAAAATTATGGTAAAAAGACACATTAAGCTTAGGTGACAAAAATAATTAAAGGACTACGTAGCATATTGAAGCAACTATCAACCGGACAAAACTCAGTTCAACTTGAGGAGAAGTTATAAAATATTATCCCAGCGAATTGGATTGGCGTAGCTCTATTATGGATTGGGTTTCACCGACATTCTCTTCGAATTGATTCCTTAATTTCTATAGTAATAAAATAATAATAAAAAAATGATACTATCAGCTGAATTTACAGTATTTACAAAACAACCCTTCCTTCAAGTACTAACTACATACTACATCTGATTATTATATTATTTGTTTATTAATTAAATATTCAAATTCAAATACTCCCGCAAGCAAGAGTCGGTAAATTAGTTGACTCCGCCGCCCAAAACCGTTGTATATCATCGGCGATCTTCTTAGCATCCATCGACACTCCAAGAAGGCCACGGTTAGTAAATCCTGCAGCGTACAGCCCACGTTCCCCTTTCCAGCTATTCGGAAATCCTCTTTTTGGACGACCATCTTTCGCTGAAAACGTCTCATCATCCTAATTTCACACACAAATATAAACACAGAATCAGAACCAGAAACAGAAACGCCATGTTTGTATTGAAGATGACTATTACCAGTAACCAGGAAGAGACATTGCTTTTGAACCCTGTAGCGAGAAGCAAAGCATCAAAATATTCAACTCTTCCATCTTCGAATTCAGCTGAATGATACCCTAGTTTCTTGATCCCTGGTAAAACCTTAATGCGTCCAGTTTTGATATTTTCGAGTGTTCCCACGTCTAAAACTGGGGTTTTCCCGAACTGGCTCTTTAATTGTAGCGGACCCAGGTTCGGTCGTTTGAGTCCTAATCGAGCCGTATCTCCAAATGTTAGCCAAGCCATGGCTAGTAAGATCCGATCGGCGATTCTGACCGGAACCCATTTAAGCAACCACATGGATAATCCGAATGTTGATAACCCGAATGCTTCCCGGGGGAGAATATGTAGCTGAAAGTTAACATAAAGAGTGTTTTGTTAATGAAAATGAGCACGAAGAAGAGAAGAAATAACTGCGTACTTTGTCACGGACGACGAGAGAAGGGAGAGCGAGATGGTTACAGAGATCTAAGCAAACTTCCATGCCGGAATTTCCACATCCAATCACTAATACTTTCTTCCCTTTATAAGGCTCACCGTTTCTGTACGTGCTTGAGTGAATAATCGGGCCATTGAACTGTGACATCCCTTCAATCTCCGGTGACACTTCATCGGAATTTTCACCAGTCGCCACCACAAGCCACCGGCACAAATACTCAACTTCCTCCGTCGTCAACTTCCAGAGATTTAGATTAACATCGTAATGCGCTGACACCACGCGCTGATTAAAGTGTGGATTTATTTCAAATCTCTCAGCGTACTCCTCTAAATACTGAACAAACTGATTCTTCGATGGGTACTCAGGGTACTCCGATGGAAAAGGCATGAACGGCAGCTCACAAAATTTCTTGGGAAGATGGAGTTTGAGTCTGTCGTAGGTTTTCTCTTGCCATAGAGAAGCTATACAGCTTGATCTCTCGAGAATGAGTGACGGTACTCCATTCTGTTTTAAACAAGCGGCGACCGCAAGACCTGAAGGGCCCGCGCCGACGATGACGGGACAGGGAACCCAGATACAGCGCTTGGTGAGGCCCTTGAAGAGAGGATCATGAGCATATTTTGTTTCTATTCCTGAAGAGTAATCCATGGAAGATGAAATGGGAGAGGGTACAAGTACTACTTATACTGAGGATCACTCTATATATCACAGCTAAAACTGGACTGCCATTTCAAAGATTCAGGTGAGTGGGAGGGAGAAAAACTCGGATGTAATGCCAGAAAAATAGGGATAACAGATCAAATTCACCCTGAAGAAGTGGAGTTTTAGATAATGACAAGCTACTGATTATTATCCAGTTTCCCTGGAGAAGAGGATCTTGGTCATGGTTTCAAGCCACGTGTTGAAATTATACGTGGATCAATATAATTAATAGAATGAAATCACATATTTAAAAGATTTAATCAAACATTATATAATGATATTATTAATCCAATCAGTCACAATTTTATAAAAAATGTAGACAAATTCAATTCTTAAATGTATATACTATATTTGAAACAAAAATACTAAATTATAGCTAATTATTCATTTTTACATTTTGTTTCTTATTAAATAAAAAACATTTTTATTAATCCAATTCACATATATTTTAATAAATCATATGCAATCATACATTTATAGAGTCGTAATTTAAAAAAATAACAAATTAAGTGTTATGATACTCTTGCGGATGGGATAAATTTCAATTGTAGTTTTTCATATTTTCAAAATTCGTAATTTACATCTCTCATTCAAAAATACTAAAAATTAAGTAAATTAACTTTGTATTTGTTATGAGTAAAAATCTATTATTTATTATTATGAGTTTTAGTGAGTAAGAATCGCTGGTAATCGGTTGCCGAAATAAGAAAAGACAGAGAATTATACATGGGAAACTCGAAAATCGGGAGGAAAACCCACGGGATACCAAACCAGAAAGATTTATACTAAAAAAATGAGTATTACATTATATAATCTTATGAGGTTTTGCATGTAATTTACAAACTCACGGGACACCAAACTACGTAATTTTTAAATTTTGAAAGGATGCTATTTACAACTTTAAAAAGTTAGTGAGTCCACTGCACGTATTATATAAACTTAAAGAGTTTTGCATGTAATTTATAAACTTTGAGGACACAATTTTACACTATTTAATGTTTGATGACTACTTAAAAACACCACTCGTAATTTAAATTAATATATATATATATATATACATGTTTTTTATTCCAAGAAACGTGAATAAAATAAAAGGCATGAAGACACAAAAGAAGTAAAATATACCTACAAAATATTGGGAAGTTGAGAATCCAATCTCAACTGCAATTCTTTGATCTTCATTGACAATTCACACTTATCTTCCTTATAGCTTTTCAGCAAATACTCTTTACCTTCAATCACCTCTTTCAAATCTCTAACTTCCCTCTTCAACATCTCAATCTTGTCCAATTTGTTCTCTCCATTCATATCATCGCCATTACGAGAAGGAGCCGTAGGGCTACAATGATCTACTATGGCTTTTCGTTGCTTCTGAGCTTGATTTTCATTGAACATTTCTCTGTTTGTCACATCCAATAAGGATTGAAGATGACAAGTATTTGAATGCTCTGTATTAAGAGAGTTTTGAAGTTGTGCAATTTGTTCTTGCATCTCGAGTATCATATCGTCTCTTCGTTTTAACTGATGTCTTAGCTTCTGTATAACATCCCTTTTGGTGAATATATCAGAACCTGATTCTGAAACAGATGGAGAATCTGAGCAATTTGAGTGGTTAAATGGTTTCTGTGGAAGCTCAAGGCGATCTGGAGAAGAAGCAAACATAACACCATTTTCTCTGTTGAACTCATGTGGAAGAGTTATTTCTGCAACTTCCCTTGAACCTATTTGAAAAGACAAATATAACAAGAAGAATGACTTGGGAAATAGAAGAAGGCATACCGATGCGACAATTGAAGCAACCATCTTCGTTTCTTCTGAAGCATATGGCATTTGAATGTAAATGACAGTTCACTGATGCCTTTTCATCAGGGGTTTTTCCATTTACTGCATTGTGAATAGTTTTTATATGCTTCAAGATAAATCATAAAAATTGATTTGCATACCTTTGAAATTTGTGTCTCTGTTTGGTGATTGTTTAGCATCAAAAGCTTGCTTAATCTTGTAACCAATGCGAACTGATAACACACTTAAAAGAGCAGTTCCTGCGATAAAGATCCAGTTTGGGGATTCAGCTTGCTGATTTTTCGACCTCCTAGTTGCCTCCCTTGTTCTTGGATCCATACTAAGTTTCATTAAAAACAAGGAAAATTAAGCAAAGTCTCGATCTACTGAGAAAGAAGGAACCACGGCAAATGCAATAGTGTAATAAACATTCTCCCTCGAACAACAATACAAAATTTGCCAATAAAAAACAGCAAGAATTTCAATATAACGAAAACATACTTCGCCGCAATTTACTCAGACACTCCTATCAAAGGCGGATAAAACCACCTTCAGAAGATACCGTAATAATATACGAATTATACAAAATACCTCAGGATGTAAAGAGGCGAAGGAGTTTCAGACGACTACCATTTCACTCGCCTACGCAGGCCGATAATCTTGCAGATTCAAAATGAATACTGATGAAGATTACGGCGCCAAAACAGTTCCTCCGGCGCTTTAAGAATGTGCAGAAACGAGAAATTCGAGCAGTGCGTTTGGGTAGTCAATCAATGGGATCGGTTGGTCTGGTCCGGCCTGGCTTGGCTTGGCCTAGGGCACCCCCACATTTGGCTCGCTGTATTTGTCGGGCACCTCATTTTCGACATTCTATTTCTCTGAAATTTACACAATCACATAAATTGATGAATGGATTGTAATTTGAAGCCAAAAATCCTCTCCCTTAAAATTCATTCGTGACAGCATAATTCTGTTTTCATACTTTCATGTAATTTTGATTACAGTTTTATAATTATGATAATTTTAATTCCAAAATATTAATATGATAAAATTGATCTCATATTTTATATGTTTTGTAAAATAAGTTTTCCAAATTTAAATACCGATGGGCCTTTGGCCCATGATCATCCTTATATTATTGGGCCGGATGAATCTGATGAGGTAGCCCATATTCATTGAAAAAGGAAACAAAGAAGAAGACGATAAGAAACGTCAAGTAAATCGATGGGATTCGAGCAATGAAAACATGAAATAGACAGAATTTCTGTCGTAATATTCGAGAGAATCGTCCATAACTTAAATGACGCGTGGTATCCACTCTCAGTCTCAAACCAGGAACCGCAGAGTAAACCGGGTCAGGCTTAAATGGCGCCACCTGTTACTGGATCAATTGAATAACGCGTGCCTTATTACATCTGCATCCTCCTGCGCTTCCCGATGACCTAGATCAGGGATCTTTTCGATAAACCATTTTTGGAGCACTCTGCGTTTGAAAACTTTCTTTTTTCGTAACATGGGATCGGAGAGCACCGACAGCGAGGAGTTAGAGATTGGTTATTTCATGAAAGAGGTCAATGGAGAGTTCGGATATGTTCTTCAAGATATTCCCCATTTCACGGATTACATCACCGATCTTACTGTATGTTCTTTTATCACAGATCGTGTCTGAATGATTTTTTTTTAATGTGATTTAAGGGTCTTGAATTCTTCTTCAAGATATTCGTGTTTTTCATTAGAAGCTAATGTGACACGTTAGAATACACATTAGAAGATTGTTTCCATGAGAGACTTAATGCTACTAGTTATTTTGATAAAGTTTGCGTTGTTCACTGAGACTGAGTTGTTGATTCATTGATTGGCTGATGCTTTCTCGTGTCAAATGATTTACTTGTTTGATTATTGAACTTTTTTGGGCAGACATATCCAAATCCGCTTCGTTCAAATCCAGCATATTCAGTTGTAAAGTGAGTTAATCTTATCTTTCTCCTTCTCCTTGCAATATTTGTCCTTCATATTATATGGTGATTTTATTTGGTATTCATTAAACTGGGACAAATTTTCTTTGATTTTTTCAGGCAGTATTTTGTTGATATGGATGATAGCATTCCTCAAAAGGTATTTTCTAATGCCGCTCGTTTCACTCCTTTCTCCAAAGCCTTTCATATCCACTCTTAATAACTTTTTTTATGAATTTTTCTTTTCCAGATTGTGGTTCAGAAGGATACTCCAAGAGGAATACATTTTAGGCGTGCCGGACCTCGACAAAAAGTCTGTGATTTTTGCTTTGTTTTGTTAGCCCATGTTGAAATTAAATGAAAGAGTGGTTGAATTTGTTAATATTTGGACAGGTGTATTTTGCTTCTGCTGATGTGCTTGCTTGCATTGTGACATGTGGTGGCCTTTGCCCTGGGCTAAACACAGTTATCAGAGAAATCGTTTACAGCCTCGATTATATGTATGGGGTCAACCGAGTCATTGGTATTGATGTAAGTAAACTTCTTTAATTTGAATATTTTTCATATATTCCATACTTCGATTATGTAGTAATTTGTTTTCTTAATTCTCTTGGTTTTTTTAATGCTGCTATGAAGCCTCAAATTTATTCCTTTGTCGATGTTATTATAATAGTGATGCCTTCATTTTTGTAGTCCTCTTTTTTTCAATTAGGGGGGCTATAGAGGTTTTTATGCAAAGAACACCAAGGAACTAACATCAAAGACGGTCAATGACATACATAAGCGTGGTGGGACAATACTCGGAACATCTCGAGGTGGACATGATACCACAAAAATTGTTGATAGCATTCAAGATCGTGGAATTAATCAGGTATTTTCGTGCTCGTATTTTCTTATCTGTGTTTTTGTTTTAATGCATTTCTTGTGTAAGAAACATCAGGCTTTCTCTGATGAGTTGCTGTTTTTTTTGAACGGTAATGTTATTTCATATATATGTTTCCTTATGAATAGGGTTGTTATACAAACCGAACAGTTCGTGAACAATATGTGTTCGGCTCGTATGTGATCGTGTTCGCTAGTTCGAATAAAAATATGAACATTGTTCGAACATTATTTTTTGTTTGTTCATAATTTGAACGAACACGAACATTTTCATGAACAAATTCGAACGTTCGTGAACAAATATATTATTTAAATTATTTTTTATAATAGATTATTATAGTATTTGAATTTGAAAACATTTACAAAACTTTCTTATGTTATTAGGGATGTAGTATTCTTTTTGGTTCTTTGAAAGATAATTGTTTGATTATTTATTCAGTACATTTATTTTTTTTGTAAAACAACAAAATTTGATTTTTTCAGCGAAGTTCGCACAAATAGTATAAACATGTTCAAACAAGCTATTTGAACGAACTTGAACATTCACTTAATAATTTGAACAATGTTCGAACATATTTCCACATTCGAATAAAATATGAACGAATATGAACACATTCGAATCAAATATGAACGAACATGAACACGTTCGAATAAAAATATGAACGAACATGAACACAACGAGTTCGGTTCGTTCGGATCGAATAACAACCCTACTTATGAATAAGGCGTTATTAAGGGACAAAAACCGAAAAAACGCATGACTGTATGATATTTATACAACTGCGTTTCCTACTGCCTAAAAAGAGACCCTAACCCATTCATCTATCTTCTGATGTGTTGCTTTGGGTTCAGGTTTATATAATTGGAGGAGATGGCACACAAAAAGGAGCAGCTGCAATCTATAAGGTATTACAACTGGGATCGAGCTATTTACTTAATTTTACCTCATTATTTATTATGTCCATTTTTAGATAACTTGTCTGAACTACAAACACATTAATTACCAGGCAAACAGTTTGTGAAATGTTTTTTGTCAATGTTCTTACATTCTGTGATGTTCAAATTTCTAATGTTCACATTCTTTTAAATAAAATGCTCTGACTTGTCCCTTCGGTTTATTTGATTACCCTGTGTATTTTTTCTGATAATTCTAGCATTTTTTTCTATGGCTACCCGAAGATATTTATTTCTTGTCGAATATCATGATTAAATAACATGTGCTATTTCGGTCAAGTTATGTGGCTAATTTGCACATCGATAAGATGCAAATTGCATTCAATTCATTCTACAGGAAATCAGAAGACGTTGTCTAAAAGTTTCCGTTGTTGGGATTCCCAAGACGATCGACAACGACATTCCGGTACTTGCAAATATCTTCTTCCTTGTATTGCATCTCTTATTATTCGTATATCTAGCTTTATGCATCATTTTTCTATTTAAAAGCAGGGATGTTTATATAATAGTAGTTATTTGCAATATACCGTGGATTCGCCTGCCATATATTTTACGATACAATGTCTTCTTCATGCTTATATCTTCTCCTTTAATCTTACACTATGTAAATAAGTGTTTTCTTCTTCTGGTTTATGTTATTAGGTAATTGACAAGTCATTTGGTTTCGATTCTGCTGTCGAGGAAGCACAGCGTGCCATTAATGCTGCGCACGTCGAAGCTCAAAGTGCAGAGAATGGAATCGGTTTAGTGAAACTGATGGGCCGGTACTGCGGTTAGTTCGATGCTTTCTCAATACTCGGTTTATCGTTTGAACTTTCTCCTGGTTAATCATGAGAATTAAAGAGCTTGTTCTTTTAAGGGTTCATTGCTATGTATGCTACACTCGCTAGCCGAGATGTCGACTGTTGTTTAATTCCCGAATCGCCCTTTTATCTCGATGGAAAGGGTGGACTTTACGAATATATAGAAAAGAGACTCAAAGAAAATGGACATATGGTTATTGTTATTGCTGAAGGAGCTGGACAAGACATAATTGGAGCAAAAAATGAACAAGATGCTTCAGGCAATAAGCTACTTCAAGATGTTGGCTTATGGCTTTCTCAAAAAATAAAGGTATCGAAGAGCACAATTTACCGGTTTTTCATTCCCGAATCGAGATTCGATCTTTATCAGTCAAATCTTTCCACAGGAACATTTTGCAAGGCTGAATAAAATGCCTATCACTCTTAAATACATAGGTATATGTATATGCATTATATATTTGTTCTGTTCTTATGCTAATTTTGTAATTTTCAGACCCGACGTACATGATTCGAGCTATCCCGAGCAATGCATCGGATAATGTATATTGCACACTACTTGCACAAAGTGCTGTTCATGGTGCAATGGCTGGTTTTAGTGGATTCACATCTGGTTTAGTTAATGGAAGACAATCTTACATTCCATTTAATGTGAGAACTTTTTGCATTACATTGTAAGCATTGATTGAATCGTTAAGACTCGTTATCTTGCAGCGGATTATCGAGAAGCAAAATAGCGTTGTAATAACAGATAGAATGTGGGCTAGGCTTCTATCGTCAACGAATCAACCGAGTTTTTTGGGATCGAAAGAGATAATGGAAATGAAACAAAATGCTGAGGATTGTGATTGTTCAGACAGTAATACAAAGGAACAAGGTGTTTGATTCTTAACTTTTGTTTCTATTAGACTGGACTTTTATTTTTGTGTCTTTTCCTTTTGGTGATCCTTATTGTCTATTGATAATTTTGGTCAATAGATTTTTTTAATTATGTTCCTAAACTATGAAAATGATAAAACTGTTTTTAAAAATTGCAATTTTTGGTACATTAAATCCCCAAAGATTAGTATTCATAGCATAGTTAGTTCTTAAAGTTTTAATTTTGGTAATTTTGATCTTGCAAGTTAGCCAAAATAAAAACTATTATTTAATTTGCTAATTTTGTAAATTTTGAATATTAAATTTATCAAAATTACAATATTTTTGGGATTAAATGTATCATTTTCTCTACTTTAACATATATCATTCAAAATTTTAAAAATATGATCATGAAACTATTATTTTTAATGAGAGATTTGTACAATTATTAAAAAATGAGACGTAGAAAATGTGTTAAAATATTAATATACTCTTTATATATATACATATAGAATAAATATAATTTTTATTTTACTTATTTAAATTAAGAGTAAATTAGTTATTTTGCTAATTAGAAATGTGTCACACTTGACGGTTTGTATTCTCAATTGCAACAAAATCATGATTTTATAGTGATAATGTATTGCAAATTTATTTTTGTTTGTGTGTTAAAAAAATAACAATGAATGCATTTAATCATATTGCAATTAATATAGAAATTCAGGATTCAATAGGACGGGTATTGCAGTCCAGTCCAGTCCATAAGATAAATAAATCACATTGAAAAAACTTGGATTAAATCATCATGGGTAATTGATATCAAGGGTAAATATTTCACATCCGATGTGTGACGATATTTCAACATTAAAATCATAGTCTCATCGTAAAAACAATGAACAAGTGAAAAATATGATATAATAATCATAATATCATATTTGTCATACATGTCTCACGTTGTCGCGTTATTACGAAAATATGAAAAAAAAATGTAATGTGAGCTAAACAATAAGTTTCTTCCAAATCATATTCGTATTTATATATATTCGTATCGAATTATTTATATATATTCATATTTTAAACAAAATTTCCAAAGAATAAAGTTGTGACAGATCTTGTTGGATATGGAATAAAAAGAGTTACAAAGATAGTTATGGGTGATGATGTTTCCTTGAATGCAACTTTCAAAGCCAAAGCAAAATCTAAGGCTGCCTGTAGAGATTTATAGAATAAAGTGAACCAATTCCTTCTTATCTGTACCACCCAATGTTTTCATACCGGATAGTATACCATCCGATACGTCAAATTTCGCTCCGTATCGATATTTTTTTTCTTACCGCCCGATACCGGGTATTAGAGTCGATTTCCTGATTTTTTTGAATCTAACCCTAAAAAATTAATTAAATATTATTTTTTTAAAAAAATAAAATATAATTTAGTACCAGATGGTATACCGTTCATATCGGTTCGAACCGATATGAAAACATTGGTACCACCCAACTTATTAACAAATATTGTCTTTATTTAATTTTACTTTTTAAAATTAAGAGATATAATTATGATTTATGTAAAAATAATAATTTATATAAAACTAATAATATATTTTTATGTATAAAAAAATAGTAAACATAATACTATTTTTTCAAATAGTAATAGTGTCACAATTGATTTTAACCATAACATAGAAATCATTACTTTTAATAATAAACATTTTCTTTTTTGTTTTGTATATGAAATAAAGATTGATGAATTCAAAATTCAAATCATAGGTTAAAGCCATCCTTGACAAATGGGACCCACTGGATGTGGAAATTCGTTGAAATTTAATTAAATTTAGTAGATTACATTTTTTATTCGAACTTATCCTAATATTCCTCGTAAAATCATTAACTATTTTATATTCAATATCGACTTCACTCTATTCCAGTGTTTTAAATTTCCGGTATACTAGAAATTTCGGGTGTACCAGTTTCGGGTCGGGTCGGGTTTGGTGGGTTGGATCGGATTTTATATTTAAAAAATAAAATATGAATATTTTATAATTTAATTTATTTTAATATTCCCGATACGAATCCGACACATATCCGGTATACCCGAAACGTATCTGGTATACCGATCTAATGAATTTGTCCGATATAACGACCGGTACCGGTATTTAAATCATTGCTCTATTAACTCAAGAGTCTCATGCAATTTCATTAATGATTACATCTAATTTAAAAGACATGTGTTTTAAATAATATACAATAAATTATTTATTATTTATAAAATTGTATAATCTTAATATAAAAAAATTAATTATTTTTTAAACTTGGATAATCATATTTATATAAAAGTATTCATATATGATGATTTATAATAATAATAGAGTTCATTGTAAGTCTCATGAAAATGAAATGATTGGTGGATTTTAAATTTGCGATGTAGACATACAAATGCATAAGAGCCTTTGAAATTTTATAAATAATAATAATATCGAGGAACAATAATGCCAACATTTATTCCTATTATTATTATTGTTGTTATTATTGTGGTTGAAAATATCGAGAAATTATAACCGTTGAATTTATATTTATTGGGTAAACATTAAATATGATCACGTGTAGTATATGGTGATTTGATACTGAAGCGACGGTAGAATATTTGATTGTTTTTTTAAAAGATAAATTTTATTACATGTTCAATAAATTAAGACATCATTTTTGTATTGTCAATTAATTATAACCTTATGTGTCAAAATAATTTAATAATGTTTGAAAAGTTAAATTAAACATGTCATTTGTTGAACATAATTTTAGATTTCTATGAAATTTCGGAATATAGATAAAATTTTGGTTTAATTTGAAATCAATTTATGTAGGCATAATTTTGGAGATCCGATAAGGTTTTTTTCAATATTTTATTTATACTTTAGTATTCTAAAATTTAAAGTTAGATTTACTAATTTTCAAATTTAAAGGTTTTAAATTATGGATAATATTTGAATTGTGAACTCAATAAAATTATTCTTTATTTTAAATAATTTATTCTAAATTAAAATGTGTAATTTATTTGTATACAATTAGTAAAAAATAATGTGTTTGTTTGGTTCAACTTTTTAAATATGATGAGTTGTGATGATATATGATAATTATGAATTTTTAAATATGTTTGGTAAAGTTGTGGTATTATTATATTGATTTATATAAAAAATAATAATAAATATAATTATATTATAATTAATAGGACTAAGGGTAAATCGTGTTTGGTAAAGTTTACAACTGGTTTTAACAGTGGTGAAATCGTGTTTTTTTATGATTATCATATCGAAATTAAGTTTTTGTTAATATACCATAAAAAATCATGATATTGACATCGCACAGTACCGCAGCACCATTTTAATATGAGTTTCAAACAAACTTAATAGAGAATATGTTTCACTTATACAAATATGAACTATTTCGTAAATTCATAAATATAAACTAAAATTTCGATATTTTGTCCGAAAATTTATTTTACAAATGCAATCCAGAATTTATTAGAAATTATAAGAGTGTTTAATTAGCCATTGTGATTTGTGAATTCATTTGTTTCAAACTAAATATTGATAACTATTATAAAATAATTTAATAATGATTCAATAATATTTTTCCCAATAAAATTAAATTCTGAATAAATCAACTCAGAATGGTTTAAAAAACCAAATAAAAAGAATGCCAGTATAATTACAATAGCAGAAGAAGTTTTAACTACATCCAAAACACAAATGCCACATCATCACTGCCACCGTACCCGCGTCCCTTTTAGGGTATATCTAATTTTGTCTAATGCCCAAAATCATTTCCGCCGTATAAATATCTCTACATATCATCATTCTCTCACATCTACATTATATTTTCTTTCTACTTCTAAAAATTATCATTCATTTACATCATTTTTTATTTCTCTTTCATCCATATCATCTCATCTATTCAAATTTAATTTTATCTTTCTATCTCATCAATTCTATCTATTTTACTATTCATTTATCATTAATATTACATATTAATTTTAATATTTTTAATTCCAATAATCTCGATATTTCGTTATTTATTAATTTATCATTGTATTATATTCAATATTTCGATTATATTTTTGTATAATTACTTCGTACATGTTTTTAATATCGAAACGATCGAGTTTTACTTAAAATTACATTTTTATATTTTTTTTATTTAAATTAAAATTACATATTTATATTACATATCAAAATAATTTTTTAAAAATATTTACTCATACTTATAATATATAATTAATTATATTTTGTAAAATAGAATAAAGATAAGAAAAAAATAATTAAAAACAAAAAAAAAAAGTGATTTCAGTTGACAATGGGTGGATCCGTGGATGTTATTTGTCCAGGTGTCCATGTAATCATAGACACCTACATAGCGGACAAGATCATATTTTCATATTGTTTTGTCCACCGTTACAGTTAGTCTTAAAGTATGAGAAGATTGTAAAGAAGCTATATCGGCTAAAAATTCCGACATATACAAGAAGTTGTGAACCCGAGAAAGGAACTCAGGCAAAGAGACCGAATGATACGATTTTCTTAAACTAAATGGAAGTAATTTTAAATAATTTATAAATAAACACGCTCACATTTCATTTCAACTCAAGAGCAGTTATTGAATTATATTTTTTTTAAATATTAAATTGACAAATTCATATCAATTAATACGTTAAACAAAAAATACTTATATCTATTATATTGGAGCTCCTTCTCTATATGTTAAATAATGATGTTTTAAAAAATAACAGATAAATAATAAGAGTGATGAATAAATACTAGTTAAAAATAAAAAAAAAATTATAATCTAATTTAGAAAACAAGTTCAAAACTTGTAACTATTTAAAAGTTTGTATATTTTTGTAAATCCCATGATTTTTCAATCGAACGTACCGATTTTGACCGATATATATCAAAATACTGATTAATACTAGTTTTAAGTGTGTCGAATTATATCTAGAAAAAATATATATGTGAAGTTTGTAAAATTTTTTTTTTCAAATTAAGAAGAATACAAATATATTAGAACTAATTGTGTATTTTATCTAAATTAATTAATTATTTTATTTTTTAATATGGTGCATATTGCAATCCATTATTTGGGTGAAAAGCCTACTATATACATATATATATATATATATATGATATGATATGAGTGAATGGTCTATAAAGTTTATATGATTTGATAAACTTAGTCAACATATTTCATAAAATTTGGCAAATTCAGTTCATATAGTTTAATGTGTATGATCAAATTGGTCTTCAAAATTTTTAGACAAGTTTTATCCTGTGAAAATCAATTTTTTTAAATTTAGAAATTTTTCAGACTATTGTTACCAACACATTTAAATTATAAGGATTAAAAATATAAAATTAATATTTCTAGATCAAATTTATCAAAATAACTAAAATTTGAGATCGAATACGATATACTTATCTACTCCTGCATACGTGACAAAAATCTTACCCCACACATCACGTGATCCAATACCACCACCACGTGACAACCTTAAATATATTCAAATTTGGTGCACAATTATGGATATAGCCTTAAGTTCATTTTGTAAAGCATTATCTACAATTTGAAATTGAACCCATTTTTATCAACAATAGTAATAATAATAATTATAATTTCAACTTCAATAATTTTGTTAGGAATTAATTTCCAATTGACTATACATATTTCACCTACCTTTAGGACACGTAACATGAAAACATCATAAAAATAGTACATCAAAATAATTTGTAATATCACTTTCTATCTTTTCATAACGTGGAGTTATGAATTGAAAGTTTGGTCCATGGCTGGTCTTGTCCCAAACCAAATTCATAATACAATCGTGCTTACTTTGCTTCTTCAATTATTGTACCCATATTTTATGTTTGCTACAAAATAATAATCACCCATATGAGATTCATCATATATTATTTAATTATTTCCCTCTTTATGGTCCCTTTTTAGAGGGTACCAATAGTCACCCGATTTGTCAGCAAATGAACTCGATTTTGATTTGTTTTTTATGGGGAAAACGTTTAACGCTAGAAACAAGTAAAGGGACACAATGATTTATAGTGAAAACCACTTGACTAAGAGCGAATTACACTCCTAGCCTGTTCACTAATCAAACAATTCATACAAAATACAGCAGAGACTTAATGAAAATGACAAGGAAAAGAAAGCAGTAAGAACTCCGGCAGGGCAACGGTCTATTCTTACGCGTCCAAAAGGTCCTGCTATTTCCGTCGTCGCGCTCTGTATTTATAGAGATAGTGGCGTGTGTAAATCATGTTTTGTAACCGCCTCTGACAAGTTTGTTAGGTTGTTGTCGCGCGATGTAAAACGAGGTTGGGATCGAGGCGTGGTCTGCGTGAACCGGCCCGAGGCGTGGTAAACGTGTGAAGGCCCAAAGCTTGGAAGGCGCCGGTTTGTAACCGTTTGGACCGAACCATGGAGCCAATTACCAGACGACACTTTATTTCGTCAAGGTTATCTTCAGTCCTCTCGTGAAACATCGGGTCGCTTTTCGTTAAGTGTATAAATGGGCTACACGAGTTCGCTTTCACCATTTGGATCGACACAACCGTTATTGGGCCTCATCCGTTACAGGTGTTTGGTCCTGGAGTTCTCATCACCCTCTTTTATTATATATACTTTTGGAAAATAAATATTTGTTTATTAATAGAAATGCGTTTTGTATAACTATAATATGACATGAGCTAAATAAATGTCTCATTTATTAATTTTTATTACAATATCTATAAATGTAGAAAATTGGCTAATTTGACTCAATAATGAGCATGCTTATTATTATGTTTAAGTGAGTATTCGGAAAATCTAACCGTGTGTAATGTACGTGAACACATAATATTTTGAATTAAACGTATAAAAAATATGTAGCGAACATGGATTCAATTTACGATTGAGTAACTCGAATTAAAGTTATAAACTAAGAAAATTTACAAAATACGTTATTATCATGATTATCTTAATAAATTAATGATTTCGTAATGAGATGAACTTGAAACTCAATAAAACCGAACCTCTCTAATAATGTATTTCTTAGTTTTTAAACTCCAACCTTACATTATCTATTTTGTATTAAATTCGAATATTAAAAAACATTTAAATTGCTTCGATTCATTTGCTCCTTTATATAAAATATAATAATCATCAAACTCAATGTTGTTACGTATAATTTCTTAGTTTTTAACAGTTATTCGAGTAATTTGGTTGAATCCTAGTTTACTACATTCAACATTTAATTCAAAATTTAAATAAGTGAACTTGCGAAACATTTTTTTCTTAGCATTATTAGGACATAAAAGAATTCAAATTCTCATCAAATTCATTGCATAATTCTCACTTACTTTTAAAAAGTGAATAAATATGTATAATTATTTGTTAACGTGGCTCACAAGGTTATATAAAGTTGTACAATTATGAGTTTTATTATTTTGTAATAAAAATAACATAATTTTTCAAAAGTAGTTTAACTAATTAGCAATGTTTTAATACCGATTATGAATTCCATTTCGATCCAAATTGGCTTCAATTAGAGGTGTCTGTGGATCGAATATTTGATTTGAACACATTTTTGTTGATCCAATATGATTGATATGGATCATCAAAGTGTTGATCCAAAATAGTAGATCGGTTTTAAGATAGGATAACAGATCGATTTGCGGATTCCCTAATATATTTTATTTTTTTATTAATTTATAATCACAAAAAAGTGAATATAATCAACCCTAAAACTAAAATTTGGTGATTTCAAAACTTTTGTTTTCATTTATTTAATCGAATATAAATAAAATATATACATGTAATAATGTTAAATTGTAAAAATTATTAAAATAATTGTTATAATTCATTTAATTTAATGAATAAAGAGGAAAAAACTAACAAACGTAAAGTGTAATGGATATGATGATATTAGAAATTGATATTTAAAATAAGAAAATGAAAAAAAGATATATATTATGTTATTATACATTGATACATATCGCATCGCGATAAAATCGAAAGTGATTTGATTCAACCAAATATATACAATTTAGATATCCAAAAATTCGGTTCGGATACGATTAGAATATATCGGATTTGAGCTTCAATTTCATAGATTTGAGCTATAATTATGAATCCTATTATGAACCGATCTGTATGAGTGATAAAGTCTGTATACTAGCCACTATACCGCCTAGCACCATTTTTTGAAAAAAACATTATTTTATTATTATTTTAGTGTCAAAACCGAAAAACTCAATATCAGACATTAAAACTCTATATCGTATAAAATATAATAGGTTGCACGGGTGTGGGTGCGGGGTACGTAAAATTTTAATTAGAATGCGTTATATAATTTAATAATTAATAAATAATCAAATTTACAATAATTATATTTTGATTAGCTTACTTTATTTATTTTTCAAATTTGATTTGTTAAAGATAATTACATTTAACATATAGAGATATTAGATACCTCTTTATTCAATTCGACTATTTTCATTATTAAAAAGAAAAATATATTCAATATTTGATTATATGTGGCGTGTCGTTTAGAATATATAATTATATATATATATCTTTGATATTTGTATGTCCACAAGTGAACAAATACGGTGATATTCTAATTTCGAGTTTAGAGAACAAAGTTTCATAATGAAACACTTGGTAAGGATTCGTGCACCTTACACCGGATACGTTGGAGGTGTATTGAAAGACACGTACCCCCATAAATCGTGCAACAAAGAAAATATAACAGTCATGCATTATTTATTATATTTGGCATATCAACTACATATGAGTTATATAGAAACATTGTTAATTATTATTTTTAGTAATAAAATTGCCTAATTATTAATTAATAAATAATAATAAATACTTCATTATTTAGCGGTTACGAGCACGGTAGCATGGACGGTGAACGCAAGTTAATGCGATTTGAGAGAAGTTTCCTCTGCAGGGAGCAGCCGCGGCCTATGGTTTACCTTACAATGCGCTGTTACAATAAAAAAAGTTAAAATGCGCCGGGGAACCAACGCTCAATTCATAGCTTGATGTGGTGGTCCTACTTTAAGGGGAACTCATCCAGAGGCTTCCACGTATATTCATTGGATTTCCAACTACTTTTTAATAATTACAATTATTAGTCAATTTCATACTATTAATTATTGCTTCAAAAACTTTATCCGCATTCCATTTTTTTATGTTATAATCGAATTTATTTATTCNTGTTACAATAAAAAAAGTTAAAATGCGCCGGGGAACCAACGCTCAATTCATAGCTTGATGTGGTGGTCCTACTTTAAGGGGAACTCATCCAGAGGCTTCCACGTATATTCATTGGATTTCCAACTACTTTTTAATAATTACAATTATTAGTCAATTTCATACTATTAATTATTGCTTCAAAAACTTTATCCGCATTCCATTTTTTTATGTTATAATCGAATTTATTTATTTTAATTTAATAAATGTCGTACAATTAATTGGATGTTAAAGGTATGATATTTTAATTAATTGAGTATCAAAATAAGATGTGAAGGGAAAGTTGCCAGGCCACCTGTCATGCCTATAGTGGAGAGAGGAGGAAAGGTGTGCAATTTAACCTGACCATGGTTACATTATCTGACCGCGGTTAACTACTGGCAGTTTATATTATAACCTCCGCTGGAGAATTTAAATGACTGCAATTTTAGAGTAACTAGAGAACGAAAACAAGCGATTCAAGAATATGATGATGGCCGGAAATCATCCTCGGTTTAATCCGACCGTTCAAATTCCTGTATGGGATCACCATTATGTAGAAGATCCAACGCCGTTCATTCAATCTTCTGACCCTGCACTGGTTGCGCTTCAGCGTTTTCTACCGTCCAACATTGACAACATTGGCGACGTGGACGGCGACGATTTCGATGTTCCGGTGGACGCGTTCTCGTGTGATAATTTCCGGATGTTTGATTTTAAGGTGAAGAAATGCGCTCTGGCGAGGTCGCATGACTGGACGGCTTGTCCCTTTGCTCATCCCGGCGAAAAGGCAAGGCGGAGGGACCCGCGGAAGTACCACTACTCCGGCAGTGCTTGCCCGGACTTCCGCAAGGGTGCGTGCAAAAGAGGTGACTCATGTGAGTACTCGCACGGAGTGTTTGAGTGTTGGCTCCATCCGGCGCGGTATCGCACGCAGCCGTGCAAGGATGGGACCCACTGCCGACGGCGCGTATGCTTCTTCGCCCATACACCGGAGCAGCTTCGAGTTCTGCCGTACTCCTCCGCTAGTCCAGATGCTTCCCCTGGCCGGTTCCCTCAGGATCTGTTCGGCTCATCTCCAAAATCGGCGTTATATTCCCCTCCTCCGTCTCCTCCGACAACCGGTTCACCGCCGGTTTCTCCAAACTATTCAATGAACCTGAACTCGGTGAACCAACTCGCCGGATCCATGCGATGCTTGCAAATAAACAAGATGAAAATGAACCTAGGTCTAAGTGGGAGCCCACCGTCATGGGGAATCGGAATCGGCTCACAGCCTACAGTCCGACCCGTATTTCTAAGCCTTCCATCTACTCCTATACATGGTGGTAAAGCTCCCTCTCCACTCTCCCCCTTCGATGCGTGGAGCCAACTCTCCGAGGAAGAACCCGCCGTGGAGATAGTGGAATCCGGCAGAGAACTCCGGGAAAGAATCTACGCAAAACTGGGTAAGGAAAACTCTCTTGAACGAGTAACCCGATTCGACCCGGAAAGAAGTTTTGCCCAGGAGTACGGGTGGGTTTAATGAATTAAATTCGGTTGTCAGAATCAGAACAGAGGTTGGCTCATTTTGATTTGTGAATACAACGGGTCCCTAACCAGGCAAACGGGTCGGATATCCTCCTCTCTTTTGCTCCTTTTTAATAAAATGTTATTAATGTATATATTTGTACATTAGAGGACCTTGCACTTGCAGAGAAAATCATTTACTTCAGTTTGAAGATGTCCTTATTTATTGTGATTTTATAATTATTAAAAAAATAATTCCAAATAAATAAGTCAGCCGACATAACGAATTTGATTGCTACAGTTCAGAAATATTTCATTTTTTTGCACGTTGTGATGTGATGTACTGTATGTAAAATAGGTTATTTAGAACATATAATATTGCTAGAAAAATCATTATTATTTTATTATGTAAATGAGAATGTTTTTAAATTTATTGATTTATAACATATGATTTTAATAGTTTAATTGATATTAACGGGTTATAACTAAGAAGTATGTTTGGATTCTTTGTAATTACAAAATAAATTTTAAAAACATTTTTGTTGTGGTCGGGCATAAAATAATATATGTTTTTTGGCATACAATCGTAATAGCCCATAACCTTTTTTATATAAACAAAATATAAAAATAGTTTCATAATTTATTGGGCGGAATGTAGTTTTGGTCCCCAAAGTTTGAAATTTTTGACAATTTTAGCCCCTAAACTTTTCAATTTGGGTAAAACCAGCCCCCAAAATTTCATGTGCGCAAAACCGATCCCAATGTTTGCGAATTTTGGCAAAATCAGTCCCCAAAGTTATGTGTATGTGGCAAAATTGGTCCCCAAAGTTGTAATTTGTGGCAAATTAGGTCCCCGGACGAAAATTAATTTGGGGGTCGGATTTGCCAAAATTCGCAAACTTTGGAGACGTATTTTGCGAAAATACGCAACTTTGGGGACCAAAATTGTCAAATTATCAAAACTTTGGGGACTGTTTTTGCCACTCGAAACTTTGGGGATCAAAATTATCAAATTATCCAAACTTTGGGAACCTAAGTCGCCATTTTATCTAATTTATTACCTTTATATTAGAAAATTTGGCTTATAATATAAAATTAATTATTTTACATAATGTAGAAATATTGGATAAAAAATAGTTTTAATGAAAATAATGACAGAGAGTCAGAGAGATGAGAATAGTGACGTGGATGATTGGCCTTATCCAAATCAGGTACCCGTACCAGAGGAGTGTTATTTAGGAAAAAAACAGAACAAGGAGGCCTACAATAAATGTGACTTCTGCATATCTTTTAAAAGGTAGGAGGGCGCACCAATAGGCTTCAATAATATTTACTAAAAAACAAATACTAAATTGAATATTAAATTTTTGATCCAATCTATATTCAATTTTGAAAATAAATTCGAAATTTAATTTAATTTGCTTGTTAATTGAGTTTCAATTTAATTGGTAAAAAATCCATAATTTATTGAATACTTAATTACATATTTTATTTAATTGTATTCAATAATAATTTATGAATTCATTATTCCATATCAAAAATTATTCTATTTTTAATATAAATCTTCAAATACTGAATAATTACAAACTAATAAATTCTAGTTATATAGAAAGCTTTATTAGTTGAATATGTAAAATCATGTATAAAAGAGCATATGTCATTTAAGGTGCTCATACTTTGTATGATTAAACAAATTTGACTTTAAAGTTTCTTAATTTTTGTAAATATAATTCTTTAAGTTTTTTAAGATAAAATTAGTTATCATACTTTGAATTTTTTATATAATTAATTTTCATACTTTATGAATTTTGTAAACTTAGTCCTCGAAATTTAATGTGAGTAACAAAATTTATACTCAAATTTAAGGACTGGTTTTATCATAGATAGAATATATTAGTCAAATTTGTGAAAAATTTGATTATCGTTTTTATAAAATCATCAAATTACCGGTACCATGAATGTCAAATTAATATATAGTAATCAAATTTGCTAAAATCACAAAATATCGAAAAAAACACACCATTTTTGCTATATAAAATTATTATTTGACTAATTTATAATAAGTAATTGTTTGTTTTTTATATTTTTTATATTTTTTTCAAATGTGATTTAATTTTATTATGAACCGAACTTTACCTATACATTTATTATATCTTCAATTTCAGCAAACTATATCATATACGACTTTAAAATCATGTTTACATTATAAATATTGTTGTTTCGAAAGAAATCACGATATTCGTTAGGCAAATGTTACCAATGAATTCCTAACATGGCCGACGGTATTTGTGGTCACATTGATCATTTGCTTACCTCTATAATTTGCCTTTGCCGACACATGCGATAAAGTCAAAATCAACTAGTTCAACCGATTCAATCACGAACATGTCATAAAGCATCTATGTGTTTTTAAAGTCGTAAAAAATGAAAAACCCTAAAAAATCGGTTTAATAGATCGTGCCTTTGATGAATAACGAATTATATATTTAAACCGGGTTCAACCTCGGTTTAACCATTGACTTTCTATTATCTAATTCAAATGATTTGATGTTCCCTATGGTTTTGACAACATTCTATCCACATATTCTCCTCCCATTGAATTTCTAAATTTAGTCATTTTTCACTTAATTAAATAAAATAATAAATACAAATACAAATAAGAATAGGGTAAGTTTGAAATTGGATTAGGTTTTTGTCTGTTTTGGGCCTCGTCTATTGGTTTGGACATCTCAATGTTCTGGTCTAAATAAGGACTTATGTTCCTTCAGCCCATATATTAATTATTTACTGATTTTATTTTTTTGTTTAATAATCACATTTTAATTTTATTTTTATGCTAATATCATTTTTATATTAAATGTTAAAATTGCAGTATAATCATAATAATTAATTTCGTATTTTTTGAAATAATGGAATAGTTTAAAGCCCGAATAAGTTCTTTTATTTTCATATTTGGTCCATAAAACTACCGACGTTTCAATTCACTCCCCGAACATTTGTATATTGCGTTAAAAAATCTTTGAGGTCCTTTTGATTTTCGGGTGCATTTTTAAATAATCGGATTGTTTTTGTTTAGGCTTTTTCTCCTCCGGTAGCCCAATAGAAAACGAGAATCCTGATCATCAAAGGTTCGTTTTCGTGTTTTACCAGATCAGGTGATGGATCTTGTCAAGGTCTTCGAGCAGACTGTCCGTGATTTGTATGTGTTCCTTCTTTTTTGGCGTATTTTTTATTTTATTTTTAATCTTGGACTATGTACGAGATTCGATGATATTGCAGGAAGAGAGAGGTGAATTTGAAGGTGCTTAAAATTCCGGAGATCGAACAGAAGGTAAATTTGATATGTTGACTCAATTTCTTGAAGGTCATTTATCGCAATTATAGATGTATACTTGTTTAGATTTGAGAACGTTGAATCGATTTGATAATCAGAAACGAATACGGACTCTGATCTTTGTTTTGATTTGTGGCTTACCGGCCTTCAAAATAGGAGAACATTGATGCAAATACTGCATTATTTTTGTATTTTAATCTCCAAGCTACATAATGAAACTACGGTTTCTGCATTGTGTGTGGGTTGGGGGAGATTGTCTTCTAATGTTTAAAGTGGTATTAATTCCATTGATTTTTTAGTCTAATGAAAATAAGGTTTCTGCATTGTGTGTGTGGGGGGGGGGGGATTGTCTTTTAATGTTTTAAGTTGCATAAGATTAATTCCATTGATTTTTAGTCTTTGATGCGTGTTTTTTTTTACTGTTTTCAAATATCAGGTTCTGGATGCTACAGATGAAGAGCCTTGGGGTCCTCATGGCACAGTATTGACAGAGATAGCACAGGCCACAAAGAAATTGTACTTTTATATGTTCCATTTATTATTCTTTTTTGAGTTCATTATTTTGGCATATTAAGCTTAGTTGGCTTGCTTTTCTATGATTTCTTTTGAGTTTCTGTACAGCTCTGAATGCCAGATTGTTATGAATGTTCTTTGGACTAGATTGACTGAGACTGGCAAGAATTGGCGCCTTGCTTACAAGGTATTATTTTTTTAATTTCCTAACAAAAATCTTTGTTTCTTTTTTTATTGTATAATTAATTCTGAAAAAGGTGATATTTTTCTTCCAAAGGCATTAACAGTAATAGAGTATTTGGTGGCACATGGATCTGAACGTGCGGTTGATGAAATCATAGAGCACACATTTCAGATATCAGTATGCCCGTTTTCTTTTTGAACTTGATCTTTTATAGCTGTACCATTTGAAGAAATTTGCAACGAAGTTTTTAATTTGTCATTAAAAAAATAATTGGCTTTTATTTTTCTCTAATCGATCATTTGCTTCTGTAGTCCCTGGCAAGTTTTGAGTATGTTGAGCCCAATGGGAAAGATTCAGGACTTAATGTGCGTAAAAAGGCGGAAACTGTGACATCTCTTCTAAATGACAAGGACAAAATACAAGGTGTAAGGAACAATGCAGCCACAAACCGTGATAAGTACGCCCATTTTGTTTAAATATCTAATCCTATATGTCGGAAGCCCCTTTGATTTGATACAGTTTACCTTCCATGTCTCAGATACTTTGGACTTTCGTCATCTGGAATAACATATAAATCTGGAGCAGCATCATTCAGTAGTAGTAATTCCCGAGGTAGTGGACAATATGGAGGTTTTGGTGACAAAAGTACTGTAGAAAATTTTAGGGATAGTTACAAGGATCCAGATGAATATGGTGAGGATAAATATGAAAGTAAAGTCAAATCAAAAGTTGAAGCTCCCCGTTTTGTAAGGTTGGTATGATACTTTCATCCAAATTTTCTAATCAGCTATTTTTTCTTGACGTTTCATTCTCAGCTATTCCTTAATTGATTTTTACCGTGCGTATGGTTTGTTTGCTACACGCTTGATATCTTGGTCCTGTTTCTAGGTTTTTTAAGCATGTGACTGTAGCAAGAATTAATTGTTAAGTAGTTATGTTTATTCAATCGTGGTTTCCTAGATCTGATGCTTTTTAATTAGTTATACCTTTTTGGTGGTCTCAGCGGTTTCACTGTGTCAACAGCAAAGCAAGTTGTCTTTTAATGTTTTATACTGCACTTTGATGATTGAAGGAAATTGATCTAAGTGAGACCAGTTCATGCTGAGAATTGCTTTGTATTTTTTTCTACCTCTCACCTTAGAACATTATGCAGCATGAAAAAAACCTCCCCTGCCACTGGCATGCCAGAAACATTGACTAGCACCAAGAAGCTGGGCATACAGACTCCACCTCCCCCAGCAAATGCATTAGGAAGTAAATATGATGAAGATGTTGATGATTTTGATCCACGAGGCTCTAGCACTCTAAGTAAGTGATTTGCTGCCAATTCGGTCTTTATGTTTATATTTGTACCAGAAACATTATTTTGCTTAGTTTTTTTCCATGTATGCTTCTTTGAACTCTTAACTGCAAGGTATACTTTATTTTAATGACAACAATATGAAAAATATAATACCTTATTGCTCTTTTACAATTGGCCTGAATGATGTATTGACCGATACTTTGTAGCTAAAACTTATCAAATTTTGTGTTTCTTTATTGGTTAAACAGAATCTCATGGAAATTCTCGAAGGGACTCTTCTTTCCCAGATATTGATCTGTTCGGTGAACCCCTAGCTGCTCCAACAGGGAAGTCTACTACTTTGGAAGATAATCCATCAGATATTGATTTATTTGCTAATGCCAATTTTGTATCGGCCACACCTGAACCAGAGGTAGAGAAACACGCTGCTCTTCAGGTAAAACTTCTCACATTGCTGATATGATATTTGGCAGTATTGATCATCTTCCATCTGTGCAATTGTTCATCAATTTTACCAAGGCCACAGGAAGATGCTTCTGTTAAAGAACCATTGGTTTTCAAGTTTAACATCCAGTCATTTTATTTCCATATCTATATTTATGTAATTGGTGTTCCATGGATGAACTCTGTTATTTTTTGTGCAGAGCAATGTTGACTTATTCGCCTCACACCCCACTCCGGCTATTTCCTCTACATTTGACTTTTTTGCAACACCGGATCCAGTTTCTCAGCCGGACACCAGTGCTTCTAAATCTGATAAAGCTAGCAGCATGGTGGATCCATTTGCCTCTTTACCAATGAACACTTTTGATGCGCATGATCCTGATGCCTTTGGTTCATTTACATCTCATACGTACTCACCAGCAACACAACCTAACAGAGATTCTCAGAATGATGAAACTTCATCTGAGACCAAGAAAGAAACTTTTCAAGTCAAATCTGGGATATGGGCTGATTCCCTCAGCCGTGGATTAATTGATCTCAACATAACAGCACGTAAGTCCCTAAAACTCTGCTCTTTCTGATTAATCTTTCTAATAATCCTAATGCATTGTTACTACCACAGCAAAGAAGATGAACTTAACAGATGTTAGTGTGTCGAGTGAGAAAGATAAGGCACCACTCTGGGGAGGTATGGGCCAATCAGGGTTTACTTCCACACCAGGATCAACAACTGCCAATTTCTTCTCGACCCTAAGCGACCAGCAAAACCAATTTGGGAGCTTCCAAAAATGATTCGCTTTTCGTTCATCTTTCAAGCCAGAACTTGACTCCGTTGAGTAAAAGTTTCTTTTTCCTCTCATGTGTGAAATATATTTTATCTTTTATATTTTAAATTTAAAATAAATTGAAGTGTAACTCGTATTGAACATCAATCACTGGTTCTATGGTTTGAACTTGAACCTCCAATAGATTTAATCTATTTTAAATGATTTGATTAAAATAATACTCAAATTATATTCCAGAGCTTTATTTGATATTGTCCTTGAGTTAATTATTAAATTTGACACATGACAGGTTGGATTCCAAACTCCCCATTTCCGGATTATAGAGGTTAAGCCGCACCAACCAGACATGTTACGTGCCAGCTTTTTATTAGTCTACCAAGTAATTATAGTGGTAAAGAGACGTGGCTGAATCTCATTCGTGATTTTGTATGCTGTTTGATAAAGAAATAATTTTGTCTGGTGCGACGTCGTCAGGCCCTTCAGGACTTATTCTGCCAGCCTGTACACTTCCAGCCAACCAGGCTAGCGTGTCTGCCCGAGCATCTGCCCCAATTCAATTCTATAAAATAACAAGAAAACCTCATTCTTCTCTCGTAATTCTATTCCAATTTTCTTAAGCACCTTTTAAACCACGCGGATAATTTGCAATGGCGGCGATTCAGGCGAAAAATGTGATGTTCACAACGGCGATCCTTATTATATTCGCTCTCATCGGCAGCGCTTTAGCTCAGGAAGCGCCGGCTCCCAGTCCTGAATCGTCCGCCGGAATTTTTTCGCCTACCCTGGCGTTTGGTTTTGTCGCTGTTCTATTTTCCTTCCTCTTCTGTAATATTCTTCGGATCTGAGATTTCATTGACATTTACTTGCGATTTCTTTGTGTGCGGAGCATAATGAATTCTGAATGGCGTTCGTGTAAGCGCAGATCTCTTCAGTTTTGTGTGGCTTCGACTTTTACCCTACCGATTCTTTCTGTTGAATCTTGATTTTATTTTTTTGATATTTTCTTCTGTGCGTTTTATATTATAATTAATTAATCACTGCGTATTATTTATGACTGACTACATTGATTTATGCATAAGTGATCAAATATATTATAAAAATTGAAAATTCTCAAAATATAAAGGAGTGAATATTTCTGTGATGATTAAATAATGTTAGAGATATCGAAAACATAATTAAATTAATATACAATTTTAGGAGTAATTTCATTTATAAGGATTTAAAGCGATAATAATATAAAGTTGACGTACTTAATTTGAACTATTTTAATTAATGGTATTAATTGTGAATTTAAAAACTTGAATTTCTATAAATGTTTTTTTTATAAAGTCTATAAAATTATGTGCTTCATTTTTCTTTTATTACACAAATATATCAAATTGTGATTTGTATAAATGTTTTCTTATAACCTACATGTGTTTTGTCCAATTTCTTGTTAAAATGCGTGCAAATAATGCATATACATTTTTATTCATTTCCTTTTCATGAAAACTTTAGGGTTTAGGGTTTTGGACTTTAAACCCTAATCTCAAATCATTAACATTTGGGCTTTAAAAAGCAGTATATTAGGTAAAATATTCATATACATGGGGATGCACACTACACACAACATATAAGGTGTGTTACGAGCTATGATGAACTGACACCGTCACTCCGACGTGGGTTTTTGGATACTAGGTTTCACGGATTCGTAATTTGTAAGAGTCGGAGTTGGGGTATAATTGGTATTTATTTAAAATAATAATTCAATAATGAAGTAAATTAAGTTTGAGAATGAACACAAATTGCATTAAAAGTCAAATAAAAATTTAAAATGTAAGAGAATAATAAATGTGTAAGGACTCAAAATTAAACATCTTCAATGATTGAAAACATCATTAAACATCATTAAATCATCTAAAAAAGTCACAATTTATAACATTTCAAATTCTTAGGCTATCTGTAACATTGTCAACGCCCAAAACCATTTCCACCATATAAATTTCTCTACACATCATCATTCTCTCACATCTACATCACATTCTCTTTCTATTTCTAAAAATTCTCACTCATCTACATAATTTTTTATTTATTTTTCATCAACATCATATTTTCTATCCAAATTTATTTTTATCTTTCTATCTCATCAATTTTATCTATTTACTATTCAATTTATCATTAAATATTATGTTTTAATTTTTATATTTTAATTATCTTCCTCAACTCAATAGTTGAATGTAAAAAAAGATCAAAAGAAAACAACGAATTCAAATGGGCAGCTCGGAAGTGGAACTGGAAAATTACAGATAAGGAAATCAGGTAATAAAATTGCAGCATAGAAAAGTTCATCGTTCTCCAATAAGAGCTAGATGCTAATTATGCATACCCCAAGCATAGGCTCGTTCTTTATCATCTACAGCCAAACAATGCCAACCTCCGATAGCAGCCTCAAACAAGTTCAAAAGAGAGTTGTTCATTCCTTAGCTTAAACCTTCCAATTAACGCCAAATTTATAATCTAAAAGTACCTAAACAATATTGACATTGAGAAGCGCCTCAATTCGAACTGAAACACTCTATGTTTTTGTTTCAACCGGATGGCCTAATGTTCCTCTTTGATTCCAATCTCAGGTAAACAATTGCACACCAATAAAATATCATCAAACAAAAGAGGCTAATACCATAGTCAAACCCACTAAGGAAGGGTAAATTAGGTTGAAAGAAACCTTGCTATCTTCACATATAGCAACGGAATTGCGGCTGCAGGCAACGACGCACTCTTTAGGAGAGAAAATTGGTAATTGTGGAAACACATTCCTTCTCTTCGTTGTTTCCAGTTCCCAGCTTCCCATCTTCCTCCCGAACACGGAGGTAGAGTCGGATCAAAATAGACGAACAAGAGTCGCATAGTTGAATCAGTGATTCAACCCATGGAGAAATAAACAAAAAAAAGGGAAAGCCTTCTTATACCGACGTGGAGGCGTCCAACCCCTTGTCCGCGTATCGTATTTCCACGTTAAGATGTCAACGCCCATGTTAGCGGAAAAAAAGGCAGATAAAACCGTATTTACATATAGTTTTATCCACCTTTGCAAGCAGAGATTCATATAGTCATATATTATAAATTTAAAGCAAAAAACTAAAGAATAAACAAATTTAACTTTATTTTACTGCAAACTTGAGGTTGTTACAAAAAAACATAATAACTTATTTACTTAAAACATAATTTTTATATCAAAAAACTTATTTTGCGGACACGTGTCACAACCGGTCCAAGGCGAATCAAAATTTTACAAGAACTTGACTCGGATTTCTCAGACAAAATGACGTTTCCGTCCTTCATATGTTACCAGTGTATTGGAAGTACACGAATTATGTGAAAAAAAAAAAGATAATTATAGAATTAAAGATTTATCATAAAATGACAAAGAAGTAGGGGACTTGTTCACATGTCCCGNTCGGCTATTATTTTTAAATAAAATAATATTAAATAATGTTAAAATTTGTTGAAAGTTACATAAACTATATTTTTTAAACTACAAATAGTTTATAAATTTATTATATAAGATAATTCAACTTTATAAAAAATGAATATAGTTGTTCTATTTCATATCTCCCCAAAAGCAACAATATTTTGATCCATTATCGCTTACACGATTAATTCACAAGTAGATAGATTATATGACAAAGTCATGAATACATATAAGTCATTTTTCTAACGAATAAAAAATATAATTAATGAAGAAATCAAAACGACGTCGTTTTGTATCAAGTGTCAAGAGTCGTAGCGAGTCGGAGAGTCGGACACAGTCTGACACGGGTACGTGAGGAAAATTGGAGAGTCGATGCAGCAGAGATTGAAACCATAAAGTTAATTATGTTCATCTTAGATAATCATAAGATAGATGACTTACTTACCACTAGAAAAAAAAATCAAACCATGAGAGTTTTGTTGTGAGCTCGTCTATCCAAACCTAAAAGAAACAATATCATACTTGTTTAAAACAAGAGATGTATGTCATGAAAAATATTTATCGTAACACATTACATTTGCTTTGTCCAAGGGCTTGATACAGTATTTCGTGAAATTAATTATCATTATAATACAATGTTTTTATATCGACTAATACAAAAAATACATAACACCACCAAGTATTGGTGTTGTTTGGAGAGCAATACACCGCTTAGTACGATCAACTGCCGTTATATTTTATATTAACCAAATATCATTAATAATTACGTTCGTACAACCGCAGAAAACTGCGGTGAACCACAATTCATTTAACCCAACGATGGTCCAAACATACTTGTAAAATACTAATTTTATCCTTCATAAATTAATAGTGATATAGACCTAATTAAAAGTAAGGGTAAAATAATCATTTTATAAGATCACGATCAATGCACAACTGTTTCAAAAACAGTTTTTTAAATCACGATCAGCACAACTCAAACTAGAACACATTCATGTCAACTCATGCTATTCAGGTAACCTATCTATGTAGCCATATTCCAAATATATCTATACGGGTCAGACCAACCCACTTTCCAATGGACACGCTTCAGTCCACAACCCACCTGCTCAGCTCATGTTGTCGGTGCCCAGTTCCATTTGTACGTCCTGTTTGACACACCGGACATATAACGTATATTGATCCGATCCGGACCGGAAGAGAATTCCATATGGGTATAAAAACAATGTTATAATGAGAGTCTAAAAAATATATAACAAAAATATACAACTTTCATGGAAAGTAGGGAATTTGTGGAACATTCCATTGGTAGCAATTTGACAACATAACCAAGTTTGTCTTCTGAATTGTATCTAAATTAGAAAGAGGAAGCCTGGATATTAGCCTTGTTACCAGCAAGAATGAGAGATATCTCGAGACCACGACTGAAGGCTTGGTTAAAGAGGAGTCGAGACTGGAATGTCGACACAAATGGGAACCAAGATAACACAGCAATTGGAGCGAATATAAGTATACCCATTCCAGCATCATACATTCTTGCAAACTCTTTAACAGAATCCCATAACCCTAAACTTCGAACAATCGTCTTCCATGTTATCGCAAGCTACACACAAGTCTATATATTATAACATTATAAAGGTAGCTTACAAATAGATTTTTACTTACACAGAGAATGAGCCATCCAGTGGGGATAAATCCAAGAATGCTTGCAAACAAATCTGCTACGCTTAGATTTGTGAAGACAACAATTAGGCACACAGCAACTATTAGTCCAACCCCGGTGACTCCTTGCAAAAATCGAAGAACTAGCTGGAAATTAGTTGATTTTCTGGGGCTATAGGTGAATATCTGANAAAAAATATATTTTATAACTTATTTAAACATAATTATTTTTTAAATTTATATTTTAATAATACTAATTTTTTTATAAAAAAATGAAATTGCAATATTGTTTGAGAAATGATTTAATGATGCTGTAAAAATTTCATTTCACCTAACCAATCGTATTATTGAAACTACATATCATGGTTAATATATTATACTGGGTTTGTTTGGTACTCAAATTAAAACTGCGATGAGGTGCGGTGCGATATCCAAATCGTAATTTTCTTATGTTACACAAAACACAAGCTTAATTGCGATGTGATAATAGTTAAAAAATCACTATATCATCACAGCTGTTAAAACCAGCTGTGGTCTCATCGTGATTTTGGAAAAGACTAATTTACCCTTAATTCTATTAATTATAATATAATTATATTTATTATTTTATATATATATGGGTATATTAGTATTTTTACGTAAATCGCGATCATAATATCATAACTTTACCAAACATATTTAAAAATTCACGATTATCATATCCCACCACACCTCACCACATATCACCATAGCCCAATTTTAAAAGCTATACAAAACAAATCCACTATATTATTGAATTATTTTTTAAATTATTAAACAAGTCACCAGTTGCAGATATTGCAGCTTCTCCATAAAAGATAACAAAATAAGAATATTATTCTTTAAATGTCAATTTCTCCATTTTTTTTAAAAAAAGAAAATGGTGTATTGCTATTTTTAGATTGTAGACTTTTTAATGTTGCCGCTTGTGGGTTTCAATTTTTTGTTCTAAGTAAATGTGGAAAAGTTATTATTTTTGCACTTGATATATCCTTTAATATTCAAAAATTTACAATTAATATTATATTTAAAATAATTAAAGTTTTTAAAGTTGGGTAATAATGGAAAGGTTTGGTTGGTAGTATTAAATATATTAAGTACGAAAAAGAGCAGGGACCATCATACAGTAATTTCCTATAAGGGTTGTGTTAACCTAGGCCTCAAAGACTCGTTCAACCGATTCGATGCGACTCGATTCGACTCGACTAGCAAGAAAATATGAGTTATATTTTCGACTACCCTTGAATTATTAAAAAAATAATTGTAAGAATTTGTTCAAAATTGTATAAACTCCAAATTTAAAAGTACAAATATTTATCAAAGTATTATATAAAAAGATTTAGCTTATAAAAAAATGAATATCGTACGTCGAATCTACCATCTTCCCAAAATCAACCATTTTTCGATCCATCATCGTTTACACGAATAATTCATCAGTAGATCGACAACATAAGAAAGTCGTGAAAGCACATAGGATATTTTTCCGATGAATAAAAAAATCAAATTAAAAGGAAATAAAAACGACTTTGTTTTGTGTCAAGTGTCGAAGCGAGTCGAAGAATCCGACTCGATCCGACACAGATGATTGTGAAAAAGAAAGTAAAGAGTCGGTGCCGCATAAATGTTAACAATGAAAAGTTGGATAATAGTCAAAGGTGAATAATCAATCACATAGAACATTGTAATTAAATTAAGTACATGAGAAGACAATGAACGAAAACCTTGGTTTTATTATTTTGTGCGTATCATGATAATGTGAAATAAATTCAATAGTTTATTTTGTTATTGTTTTTATAAAGTGGTTCGAATTGCAGTTAGACTGTCTTTGAATATGTAGGGCCAATGAGATGGGTGTAATAATAATTATTGGGTTATCTTATTCCTATAATCACATTATCTATATTGTCATAGTAGGCAATGTGGTCAGATGGGGCCGAAAATTAATATAATCACGTAAATTATTATGTAATTATTATGGGCGACGTTTGCAAATATGACATTTAAAATACATACTAGCCCAAGTTATGGACGGTGTAAATAACATGTTTTTCAAGTTACAAAATTGAAAATATCAAACATTTTTGAATAAAAATATGCATGTGTAGTTCTATTTGCAAATAAGATACATTAGTTTCCAATACCGTTTATCATTGATACTGATGAGAACTCTAGGACCGGATACCCTGTAATGGGTGAGGCCCGATAACAGTTGGGCCAACTTAAGTAATCAAAACGAACATTTACAGTCCAATTACACCTTTAGGAAGAGCGGCCCGATGTTCAACACAGAGGACCGAAGATAACCTTAGTAAAAATAAGCGTTATCTGCCAGCTGGCTCCGTGGTTCGGTCCGAACGGTTACAAAACGGTTACAGGCTCACGCGTTCCACGCTTCGGGCCCTGTCACGTTTATCATGCTTCGGGCCCGATCACGCAGACCACGCATCGGTCCCAACCTCGTTTTACATCCTGCGATAACAACCTCTAACAAACTTGTCAGAGGCGGTTACAGGACGTGGATTACACTCGCCGGCAACTCTATAAATACAGGGCAAGACGAAGGAAAAGACAGGACCCTTTGGATGCAGAAGAACATGCTGTTACGCTGCCGAATTCTTCTTGCTTTCTTTACCTCGTCATTTTCATTAGCTTGTTTTGTATAAACTTTGATTCATTTCCTTAGTGAGCAGGCTAAGAGCATAATCAGCTCTTAGTCGAGTGGTTTTCACCCCAATTCACGGGGTTTCCACTATAAATTGTCGTGTACTTACTTTGGTTTTTAGCTTTTAATCGTCTTCCACATTTTAAAGAAATCAGAACCGAGTTCGTTTATTGAACGAACCGGACGATTGTTGCTACCCCCTGAAAAGGGACCATAACAGTTTGGCGCCGTCCGTGGGGACGATTTTTTCTAATCCCATTTGAGTTCTCTTCCTGGGATAGGATAATCAAAGGCATGACAACTGCAACTCCGACGAATGATAGTGACGTGCTTACCGACAGTCTTCCAGCACCAACATTCACATTGCAGGATTTGGAGGCTGTCGTAAGGAAGGTAGTACTGGAAATTACGACGGGGAAAAGTGGAGCGGAACCACCGGCTTTCGCAAGCCCTGTTCCCAGAAACAGAGGCTATGAAAGTGATCTCGACGAACGCAGCACTGATGAGGAAGAAGCCTTCAGGCGTGGCGTCAACACAAGGAGGCCTAGATATCGATCTACTCCTCCCCCTCCAGCCAGAGCTCTAACTCCCGCTCCTGGAAATGACCAGGAGCAGATGCAGCGACGGATAGATGAGCTCACCAGGGAGTTGGAGAGTATGCGTGCGCTGAAGGATTGCGAACCGAATCTGGGACGCAATCCTGGTTTATTTAACAGGGCCATGGAGGCCCCTATCAGGCGAAGTAAGGATGACGATTGGTGGCATAATTTACATGCTGTCCAAGCGTCATCCCAGCAATCTGAAGGCGTATCAGCCACATTGAAAGATTTGATGCTCCCCTTTTCAGAAGAAATCTGGGCAGCGGTCCTAGATCGACATTATCGCAACCCCGAGGTGTTGCCGACATTCCGAGGCGATGGTGATCCTATTGATCACGTCGCTGATTT
>RWGZ01001188.1:93828-116256 GCA_009725065.1 Utricularia reniformis | reverse complement strand
CACGCATCGGTCCCAGCCTCGTTTTACATCCTGCGATAACAACCTCTAACAAACTTGTCAGAGGCGGTTACAGGACGTGGATTACACTCGCCGGCAACTCTATAAATACAGGGCAAGACGAAGGAAAAGACAGGACCCTTTGGATGCAGAAGAACAGACTGTTACGCTGCCGAATTCTTCTTGCTTTCTTTACCTCGTCATTTTCATTAGTCTGTTTTGTATAAACTTTGATTCATTTCTTTAGTGAGCAGGCTAAGAGCATAATCAGCTCTTAGTCGAGTGGTTTTCACCCCAATTCACGGGGTTTCCACTATAAATTGTCGTGTACTTACTTTGGTTTTTAGCTTTTAATCGTCTTCCACATTTTAAAGAAAAAGTTCGTTTATTGAACGAACCAGACGACTGTTGGTACCCCGTGAAAAGGGACCATAACAGATACTTTAATGAACTCGTTAATATTTTATGCACAATTATCGAATATCAATGGTTAATTTTGTATAATTTTTCAAATGAGTCTTATTTTCGTACTTTGTGAGAACTTTTCAAACGGTTTCAACTTACAGAAAACTAGATGCTAGAATGTCATGAGTAAAAAAGAAACAATATTGATAATTTTAAGTTTCATTATTGTAATTTCATAAGTTGGGGACGTGCTATTTACACAGTTCTTAATTTTGATAACTAATTATGCAATTTTCTCTTTATCGTTCAAATTTTCGGTATACCAAAAATTTGAAGAATGCATATGGCTCGAGCCAATAAACAAATTTAATTTTATGTTTTTTCGGCTAAACAAATAATAATTCTAAGGGAATAAAACATGATAATTTGGCTGATGTTCCCATTGTTAAGTGTGGAGATCTGTATTGGTATCGATCGGTCACACTTGGATGACGATCGGTAATGTGGTCGACCGGAGCACGCACGGAAGATTGGATGTTCAGTACTGGTACCGATTGGTCGAGTACCGAACTGAGATATGGTGGGACCCACTGGTCTAAGATATCGATAGTTATGGAAGGAAACAAGATTATATCAAATCAGTATATATTGATGTATATATATGATTTGATCATGGATAATCATATATGGAAATATAGTCAAATATTAGGAATATTTAATAGTTATCTTAATATCTCAACCACCTTATCTATATAAAGAGATCTTAGGGTTCATTGTTATGTACTTTAATACTCTTGTATTCCAAGTTTTTTCTCTTCGTGCGTGTGTGTTGTAATCTACTCAAGTGATAGTGAATTTGACCGTTTCCGCTGGTCATGTGGTTTTTTTCCCATTTCGGGTTTCCATGTTAAATATCTTGTGTCGTTGTTTTTCTCTTTGCTTTAATTCTCGTGTTCTACTTAATCTATCGGGGTTGTTCGCACACGTGTTCAATCCCCAACACCCTTTATTTAAGTTTTTTGATTTTTAAGATATTTAATTATGATTATTTATTAAAATAATAAAAGTATTATTTAAATTCTATAATATAATAACTTTTTTTAAAAAAAATATATTAATATCTCAAACAAATACATTGAAGTTTGAAGTATTTAACTAATTTTTTATACAGACGCGTAATTCATTTCAAATATGCATTACGTATTAATTTAAAATAATTATTTTAATTACTTATCCAATAAATTAATGATTGAATCAAATGGTTTGTAATATCCGATGTAAATTCCTACAGTACCACTATGAGGAGAGTTTTTTATAACCCATAGCTGTGTCAATTTTATTTGTTTATTTTAAGTCATTGATTTTTTATATAATACTACTTTAACACTGACAATAAATTAAATCAACAAATAACACTGATGGACATATTGATGATGTGATAGAATGATGCTACTTCAGTAAATTAGGTCTCTTTTGTGGTATATCTTTTAATGTTTACGAGTTTTGTTACTTTATACTCCAAATTCTCTCTCTTATGTGTACGGAGAAAGTGAATCCAAGAGCTTTCACTTGAGATGGATNAGGTTGCCATCCGATCACCTCGGATATCTCAATACGACGAGCATATGAATGGTGAAAGGAGATTATTGGACCTCGAGATGGTTGAAGAAAAAAGAGATGCAGTTTATGCACGGATGCGTGCTTACCAACGAAATATGGAACGGGCCCATAACAAATGGGTCCTCCCAAGAGAATTCTTTGAAGGCGACCTTGTCCTCAGAAGCATTAAGGTGCAGAGGAATGTTGGAAAGCTGGACAGAAATTGGGAGGGACCTTATCGTATATCGGCGAAATTGGAGTCAGGTGCGTATAAACTTGAAACGTTGGATGGTATAGAGGTCCCCCGAACTTGGAATGTCATGAATTTAAGGCGATACTTCTTATGATTTTTTGATTAATGTGTGACTCAATAAAAGACATTCCATTAAACGTAAATGGCAAACTAGTAAATACAAAAGTTAACTATTTCTAATAGAATGATGGACCGATCTTGGAGTTGTGTAAACTTAGGACGAATCTGGACTGGTGACCGAAGCTTCTTGTCCGCAAGGTTCCCAAGTTGCAGTGACCGCTCTGACGAGTCAGATGCTCCTGCACTTGCCCAGCCCCATGGATGAGTTGTGATTCTCCCAGAACTCATTACGAACTAAGATATTCCCTCCAACGGCATTCAGTCTTTAGAGATGGCCTTTTGTACCTGCGAAATCTGCCACAACGAAAGGAATGATAGTCAGCATATCAAAACATAAGATCGGTCTTCACTTAAGACGTTTTATGAGCCAAGCTTAACCGGTAAAACCTAAGGGACTTTAATAGAACCAAGGTTCGGCGAAAGCCTACAAAAACTCATAACTAACGCAAACCACGCCTACTCAATTACGTAATGATTCCAAGGACGGAATAAGAGTGACCCATACACCACGTAAAACGACCGATCCAATTAAAGTGGACATAAATAAACTAAATATAACTTCTGGGACCGATGGTTACTACATCTTAAGTGTCCCCGATCTTATACTTGTTAGTTTATTCTGAAGTTAAGGCAAACTACTTCGTTAAGGTGAAACTTATTAGTTCACTACGAAGTCAGTTTAGTTGTACTTGTTCACTTCTGCGATTAAAAAATAAAACAAACAAAGCTAAAAGAAAAGGGAGGAAATTTTTTATTTAAATGAAGAAAGAAGGCAGATACAAAGTAATGTCTAGCTAATTTGCCCCTCTTCGGGGTCTTCTGCCTCGGTCATTTCTTCATTGTTCTCCGCCTCGGGTTCCTGGGGTACGGTCCGTTCGGCTAGCCGCCTTAACTCTTCCTCCTGATCGGCCACCTTCTGGTTGACCGCTTTCTCCATCTCATCAAAGAGATAAAAGAAAGGGTCCTACTCTAACACAGGCTCTTCCAAAGTTGGAATAACCTGGAACTTGCCATCCTTCTCTAGTGGCTCGATCACTTTCCATCGCTCGTCCGAAGGAGAAAGCCCGAAGGTCTGGATGATCTGATCTTGCATATTGTCCAGATACTTCGCAGTGTAAACCCTGTGTATGTTGTCCGCTAAATCGAACAGCAACGGGGACTGAGCGAACCCCAAAACCGCTTCCCGAACCGAAGCTTCAGACGAAGTGCGGGCCCTTACCAACTCCTCGTCCAAGGCCGCCTTTTCCTCTTGGGCCCGAAGAAGAAGCTCGTTCAGCTTATTTCGCTTCTCCTGGGCCCGACCTTGGACTTGGTTTATTTCCTCGTCCTTGGCCCGCAGCTGAGCCTCCAGTTCATTTATTCGTCCCTGAGCTGTTTCCCCCACCTTCTCTAGCTCAGTGACTTTATCTGCTAAGAGCGAGACCTCCGTCCCGGCCCTTAGCAGCTCATTGTCCAATCGGTCACGGTCCTCCCGTACCGTGACCAATTCCCTATGCTTGATCTCAACTTGCCTCTTCGCAAGGTCAAGTTGCTCTTGGACTTTTTGGGATACAACGCCATCACCTTGATATTTGTCCATAGTGATGGCCGTTGTGAAAGCTTTCCTCAACATCTGCCAAACACAATACATGGTTAAGGATAAAGCCTCGGGCCTCCAAGTTAACTGAGAATTACCTTAGATGTGAGGTCAAAATAGCTTTCCATGATATCTTCTGCAGATACGTCCGCTTGGACGTTATCTGGATTCTACTCCCCAAAAAGACGGAAGTCCTTCACAAAGGCACTCCGCCAGGAGGACAACTTCCTCCCCTTGCTGAACCTGCTCAGCAGATCCAAAGCAGCTCCCCAATCGGAGTTGGTCTTCGGGCCCTGCCCAGGTTCCTTCAAAACGATCCCCTTGTTGGGGATCGGAGCGGGACCTCCCTTCTTCAGCCTCTTCAGCTCCTGCGGAGGCTCGGCTTCGGCCACCCTCTTTCCTTTTCCCAAGGGGATCGGCTGCAGGGAGACGTTCGGCTTAAGCGGAGGACCGGGGAGAACCTTCTCCACTGGAACGGCTCCCTGCAGCAACAAAGTAATAGTTTTAGCGTTAATAAAGGAACTATTACCGATTTGATAAAGGCTGGATAAGCTCAAAGAACGAATCCGAGCCTTTGTCACCTCCTCTACAACTCCAAATACCCGAAAGGNTGTACAAGGTGACCTTATTCATTCTGCAGTTAAATTCTCCTTTGCTGGAACAAATAACGTGGTGGAATATGAGGCAGTATTATCTGGAATGGCCCTTGCTCGTAAAATGGGAGTTAGCAGAGTGCGAATGTTCTCAGACTCAAAGTTAGTAGTCGAACAATTCGTAGGGAGATTCGAAACTCATGATCCAATGATGAAGTTATATTGCGCTAAAGTTCTGGAGCTATCTAAGAAGTTCAGTGAGTTCTCGTTAGACCATGTGCCACGAGAACAGAACAAGGTTGCCGACGCACTGGCCAGATTGGCTTCGGGCATACCTGACATCGAGCCAAATACTATTTCGGTCCATATCCAGGACCGACCTTCGGTCGAGATCCCAGTGACCGAACAATCTATCGAAGAAATAGGGGCTCTATGTCACGAACTCCAGGGCTTGAATATTGATGCTACGCAATCTCCAGGAGAACCCAATTGGATGGACTCCTTTATCAAATATCTCTCAAAAGGATATCTCCCCGAAGATAAATCTGAAGCCAGAAAGATAGAGTTCCGGGCTAAACGATTCACCTTAGTTGACGGACGTTTTTTTAAAAAGAGCTTTGAGGGTCCGCTTCTACGTTGTTTATCTCCTATTGAGGCCGAAGCCGTCATGATTTATGTTCATGAAGGTATTTGCGGCATCTATTCGAGGGCCCGATCCTTATACCACCGCATTATCAGAGCCGGGTATTTTTGGCCAACATTGCTTGCTGATGCCAAGCAATACACTAAGCGTTGCGCAATATGCCAGTATCACGCCCCACTTCCGCAATTACCTGGGGCTCCTTTATCGATCACCCCACTACCTTGTCCGTTTGACAGGTGGGGGATCAACATCCTCGGACCTTTTCTTCGGTCCATAGAGCAAAGAAAGTTTTGCATAGTAGCGGTGGAATATTATTCAAAGTGGATCGAGGCGGAAGCTGTAGCCATCATCTCGGAAAAAGTGGTCAAGCACTTTATCTGGCGAAATACTATAAGCCGCTTCGGGGCTCCCCGAGCGCATATCTGACAATGGGACTCAGTTCCGAGGAAGAAGCATACGAGATTTATGCACCAAATTGGGCATCATCCAGCATTTCTCATCAGTAGCCCATCCCCAGACCAATGGACTTACGGAGGTATCTAACAAAGTTATCCTGAAGGGATTAAAAACCAAGTTAGAAAACTTTGGGGGTAAATGGCCTGAACACATCTACGAGGTTCTATGGGCATACCGAACTACACCTCGCTCAACAACCCAGGAATCACCTTTCTCATTGGTGTATGGAACCGAAGCTGTTAGCCCGGTGGAGGTTGCCATCCGATCACCTCGGATATCTCAATACCACGAGCATAGGAATGGTGAAAGGAGATTATTGGACCTCGAGATGGTTGAAGAAAAAAGAGATGCAGTTTATGCACGGATGCGTGCTTACCAACGAAATATGGAACGGACCCATAACAAACGGGTCCTCCCAAGGGAATTCTTTGAAGGCGACCTTGTCCTCAGAAGCATTAAAGTGCAGAGGAATGTTGGGAAGCTGGACAGAAATTGGGAGGGACCATATCGTATATCGGCAAAATTGGAATCAGGTGCGTATAAACTTGAAACGTTGGATGGTATAGAGGTCCCCCGAACTTGGAATGTCATGAATTTAAGGCGATACTTCTTATGATTTTTTGATTAATGTGTGACTCAATAAAAGACATTCCATTAAACGTAAATAGCAAACTAGTAAGTACAAAAGTTCACTGTTTCTAATAGAATGATGGACCGATCTTGGAGTTGTGTAAACTTAGGACGAATCTGGACTGGTGACCGAAGCTTCTTGTCCGCAAGGTTCCCAAGTTGCAGTGACCGCTCTGACGAGTCAGATGCTCCTGCACTTGCCCAGCCCCATGGATGAGTTGTGATTCTCCCAGAACTCATTACGAACTAAGATATTCCCTCCAACGGCATTCAGTCTTTAGAGATGGCCTTTTGTACCTGCGAAATCTGCCACAACGAAAGGAATGATAGTCAGCATATCAAAACATAAGATCGGTCTTCACTTAAGACGTTTTATGAGCCAAGCTTAACCGGTAAAACCTAAGGGACTTTAATAGAACCAAGGTTCGGCGAAAGCCTACAAAAACTCATAACTAACGCAAACCACGCCTACTCAATTACGTAATGATTCCAAGGACGGAATAAGAGTGACCCATACACCATGTAAAACGACCGATCCAATCAAATTTGACATAAATAAACTACATATAACGTCTGGGACCGATGGTTGACAACCTATAAGCGTCCCCGATCTTATACTTGTTAGTTTATTCTGAAGTTAAGATGAACTACTTCGTTGAACTTAAAACTTATTAGTTTATTCCGAAGTTGGTTATATCAATTCATTCTGGTAATTAAAACAGCTAAAGCTGAAAGAAAAGGGAGGAAAATTTTTATATAAATCAAAGGGATGGCAGATACAAAGTAATTCCTAACTAATCTGCCCCTCCTCTTGATCCTCAGCTTCGGGCTCCTGGGGTTCGGTTTGTTCGGCGAGCCGTTTCAACTCTTCTTCTTGATCAGCCACCTTCTGGTTGACCGCTTTCTCCATCTCTTCAAAGAGATAAAAGAAAGGATCCTCCTCCAGTACAGGCTCTTCCAAAGTTGGAATAACCTGAAACTTGCCATCCTTCTCCAGTGGCTCGATCATCTTCCATCGCTCGTCCGAAGGGGAAAGCCCGAACGTCTGGATAACCTGCTCTCGCATGTTATCCAGATACTTCGCAGTATAAACCCCGTGTATGTTGTCCGCTAAGGCGAACAGCAACGGGGACTGAGCGAACCCCAGGACCGCTTCCCGAACCGAACCTTCAGACGAAGTGCGGGCCCTCGTCAACTCCTCATCCAAGGCCGCTTTTTCCTCTTGGGCCCGAAGGAGAAGCTCGTTCAGTTTGTTCCTCTTCTCCTGGGCCCGACCTTGGACTTGGTTAATTTCCTCATCTTTGGCCCGCAGCTGAGCCTCCAGTTCGTTTATTCGTCCCTGAGCTGCTTCCCCCACCTTCTCTAGCTCAGTGACTTTGTCTGCTAAGAGCGAGACCTCCGTCCCGGCTCTTAGCAGCTCGTTATCCAATCGGTCACGGTCCTCCCGCACCGTGACCAATTCCCCGTGCTTGATATCAACTTGCCTTTTTGCAAGGTCAAGTTGCTCTTGGACTTTTTGGGATACAACGCCATCGCCTTGGTATTTCTCCATGGTGATGGCCGTTGTGAAAGCTTTCCTCAACATCTGCAAAACACAATACATGGTTAAGGATAAAGCTTCGGGCCTCAAGTTAACTAAGAATTACCTTAGATGTGAGGTCAAGGTAGCTTTCCATGATATCTTCTGCAGATACGTCCGCTTGGACGTTATCTGGGTTCTGCTCCCCAAAAAGGCGGAAGTCCTTCACAAAGGCACTCCGCCAGGAGGACAGCTTCCTCTTCTTGCTGAACCTGCTCAGCAGATCCAAAGCAGCTCCCCAATCGGAGTTCGTCTTCGGGCCCTGCCCAGGTTCCTTCAAAACGATCCCCTTGTTGGGGACCGGAGCGTGACCTCCCTTCTTCAGCCTCTTCAGCTCCTGCGGAGGCTCTGCTTCGGCCACCCTCTTTCCTTTTCCCAAGGGGACCGGCGGCAGGGAGACGTTCGGCTTAAGCGGAGGACCGGGGAGAACCTTCTCCACGGGAACGGCTCCCTGCAGCAACAAAGTAATAGTTTTAGCGTTAATAAAGGAACTATTACCGATTTGATAAAGGCTGGATAAGCTCAAAGAACGAATCCGAGCCTTTATCACCTCCTCTACAACTCCAAATACCCGAAAGGCAGGCCCCTCTCCGCTTGAGGACTGCCCGGTGCAGCGAAGGGTCAATGTGCCCTTGCTGGTTGTTTGGACTGGGGGGTTCCCTGACCCCGAAGGGACCACCGTGCCCCCCGTTGCCGATTCACTTGCCTCGGCGCTGCCCGATGCTTCCCTTTGTCCCTCAGAGGGACGGACCGAAGTAGCTGCCATGCGTTTAAAACGGGCGCTCGGCATCGTCTCAGTTGAATCTGCAAAACGGATACATAAGGATCAGGATTAAGTAAAACACAAGTATTATCTCATACCCGATCCTTCTGATGGATCTGAATCTGAGCTAGAAGATAAAACCCCCTTCGGGGCTGGGGCTCCGGTCCTACCCGCAACACCTATATCTATTAATCTTCTCTCCCGAAGCAGATCTATTCGCTTAAGGCGTGCTTCGGGAGGGGGGAACAACGCAAGAGTGTTTGCGGTGTCCGTGCGAGAGGGGTTGAACCTGCTTCGGTCCAATTGCCCTATGCGTGGGTGTGTTATGCGTGGCCATACTTTCAACAGATCCTCTTGCGGAACTGTCATCCACACATAACAAACCTCCCACGCATGGAGGGACTCCTCCTTATCTACAATGGCGCACTCCTTGGTGCGCACCGCTATATAGTATAACTTACGACACCCCAACAGACCTTTCCCCTTTCGGGACCCAACCAAGAACAGGTTAAAGAAATGTTCTAGGGTTGGGGCCCGACGCTGTTGGTGACAATAAAAGATAAACGCTATAATATAGACATAACTGCCCGGGAATAACGCAAAAGTGGGGCAGTGGATCTCCCTAAGCACGGCCGCTACAAAAGGGTGCAGCGGAAAACGAAGCCCGCACCTTAAAGAGGCGTAGCTTACTGGAATAGCGGACGCCGGCACATTCATCTCCGCCGGAAGGAAACAGGGAACATCTTCCCGTCCCTTCCAGATAGAGTAATGTGCCGGGATTGAAAACCTAGACCTAAATTCCTCAATGTCTAACTCAGACATAGAGGGATAACGCATTTTATGAGGAGCCATAAGCGGTTACCTTAGAAAGAAAAGGTTGAAAGGCGGTTTTTGACGAACGGCGATTGAAGGCACAGAGCTTAACTGCAAATTTCTTCTCGCGAAAATGACGATGAGAAGAAACAGTGCCCTAAATCCCGATTTAAATATTGATCTCTCAACCAATAGTGCGCTGCCACGTAACACTGTCACAAACTGTAACAGTACGGACCGCACTCATCACGCCTCTTAGACTTTCGAATATGAAGAGGCGCGGGCTGGGATATTAATATTTAAAGGATATCAGGGGTAAAAGGATAATTTAAACCTACGATTAGCAAATTCTGAACGTAACTAACCCATACACTAAGGCAAAGATCGGTCCCCTGGACTCTCACTATCTAGAGGTACGGTCCCCAGTCCTCATGAATGTGTAAACATCATGTGATCGGCCTTGTATCACCTCTGCGATTGGCAATCAAGCCCGAGGGGCTAGTGATGAGAACTCTAGGACCGGGTACCCTGTAATGGGTGAGGCCCGATAACTGTTGGGCCAGTTTAAATAATCAAAACGAATTCTCACAGCCCAATTACACCTTTAAGAAGACCGGCCCGATGTTCAACACGGAGGACCGAAGATAACCTTAGTAAAAATAAGCGTTATCTGCCAGCTGGCTCCGCGGTTCGGTCCGAACGGTTACAAAACAGTTACAGGCTCACGCGTTCCACGCTTCGGGCCCTGTCACGTTTATCATGCTTCGGGCCCGATCACGCAGACCACGCATCGGTCCCAGCCTCGTTTTACATCCTGCGATAACAACCTCTAACAAACTTGTCAGAGGCGGTTACAGGACGTGGATTACACTCGCCGACAACTCTATAAATACAGGGCAGGACGAAGGAAAAAAGAGGACCCCTTTGGATGCAGAAGAACAGGTTGTTACGCTGCCCAGATTCTTACTGCTTTCTATACTTAGTCATTTTCATTAGCCTGCTTTGTGTAAACTTCTCTTATTTTCATTAGTGAGCAGACCAAGAGCATAATCGGCTCTTGGTCGAGTGGTTTTCACCCCATTTTACGGGGTTTCCACTATATATGCTGTGTTCTTACTTTGATTTTAACTTTTAATCGTTCTCCATATCTTTTATAAATTAGAACCGAGTTCGTTGTTTGAACGAACCGGACGACTGTTGGTACCCCCTAAAAAGGGACCATAACAAATATCTAACTTAAAAGAACCAATTTTGCTTATTTTAAAAACTACGGGAACTAATTTTGCCACTGCATGTAAACAATGAGTACCAATTTTGTTCAATTTAATTTAGATGATCAAATATGATCTTTGATGACCAATTTTGCCAAATGTCAAAAACTAAGAGAATAAATAGTTGAAATTATCCCAAATTTAAAGATTAAAAATGTCATAAATGAATTTCTAGAATTAAATTTATCAAAAATATCAAAGTATTATGATACTGTTATTTTTTTAATTTTATATTATTTTTAAAACATTAATTGTATTAAGCTGGATCAGGGCCCATATTGACTTATTGGGCCCAGTATATGTTGGGGAAATGGGCCCATATCCATATAAAAGAAATCAGATGGATATGTTAAGTTTTTTTCTTTATAGCGATTAGTGATTTTACTTCGTCATTGGTATTTTACAGGTGCAAAGAAGGGAACTCAGCGATTCTTGTCAACGGCGCCGTCTCAGGCAAGCTATCCTTCATCTGAATTCAACGCTCTTATCGCTAGGTAAGCTATGGCATCGGGGTCTACTGGCCGTGCGAACAATTCGGGTTCAAAACCCTTCGATTTCGCTACAGATGATATTCTTTGTTCATACGAAGATTATGGGAATCAGGACGGGAACAATGGAGCCCATGCCGATTCTTCGATCGCGCATGATTCCTCCAAGGCAATTATACTGATTTATTGTTTTTAATTTCTCTAAAAACAGATCATCTTCGTCGCAGTGTGTTTGTGTCGTTGTTTTGTTTTTTATCGTTGTTAGGGTTTATGATTTTAGGGTTTTCTTCATTATGTTTATATATATCGATCCTTGAGTTTATCTGTTCGTTGTTTTTGTTGGTGGAGGGTGGACTGGGTCGTACTTTTATTCTTTCCATGGTTAACACAGGTTTTAAAGTGATGGTTTCTCGATTCTGGATTTTTAACTCCGTGCTTGTGATGATAGTCTTTCGTGCACCATCTTTCATCTGCCTGAACTTATGTTATTACGTTAAGGATGATAACCGTTTTGGGTACACCGGTGATGTGTTTTTTAGCAGGAATTTCACAAAAGCAGAATGTCAAGGCTATCGATTTTTCCTGCATCGACTTACAGTCCTCCAGAAGAATCTTCATTCAATCAAGGTGTTGTTTCTGCAGTGGATAATACTGTGAAGAAGTACACTGATAATCTCATGCGTTTTCTTGAGGGAATTAGCTCTCGCTTATCACAGTTGGAACTTTATTGCTATAATCTTGACAAGTCAATTGGAGAAATGCGTTCAGAATTAAGCCGTGAAAGTCAGGAATCAGAGTCTAAGCTCAAATCCTTAGAAAAGCATGTCCAAGAGGCATGTTTCTATTCCGAACCTTTCATAATTTGTTATGTTTTGCCTTCTTTTCAATCGCTGCATTTGTTCCGAATGCAGGTTCATAGATCTGTTCAGATCTTAAGAGATAAACAAGAGCTTGCTGATACCCAAAAAGAGCTAGCAAAGCTTCAGTTTTCTCAAAAGGAAAGCTCATCATCTCAGCAACACGAGGATCGAACTCCAGTCCCTTCTTCTGAAGGGAAAAATCTCGACGCCTCTGTAGAGTCCCATGATCAGAAACTGGCACTTGTACTGCATCAAGCAGCTGCACCGCAACCTCAAACTATGCCTCCACAAAGTATGGAACAAGTACAGGGTTATTATCTACCTCCACAACCGCCTCAGTCTCAGTACCCGCAAAATCAATCTCAAGTTCAAGAGCTTGCTAGAAAACCGCACCAGCAGTCACAATCCCAAATGAACCAAAACCCGCAGATTCAGGCTGTTGCTGCCTATCAACAACAATGGAACCCGCAGCTGCAACAAAGAGCTCAACCTCCTCAACAGCCAATAATGCAACCTCAGATCAGAAGTCAATCCCAACTTGTGTATCCTCCATATGTGCCTGGACAACAGCAACAAGAAATGACGGCTCCTGGTAATATTCCTATGCATGTGACATTTGCTGGATCATCACAGCCTGGTTCTGCAGGCCCCGAGGCAATGTCTTATGGCTACGGTACCTCTGCTAAGCCAATTCAACATCTGAAGGCAGGATATGGTCCACAGTCGGGAAATAGCTACATGATGTATAATGATGAAGGAAGGACAACACATCATGCTGCTACACAATCACACTACCAACAAAGTCCTTATCAGAATACTCCACGCATGCCTAGCCCGAATATGTCAACTCGAAGCCATCCATACAATGAACTTATGGAGAAATTAGTGAGCATGGGATACAGAGTAGAGCATGTTGTTAGTGTTATTCAGAGGCTGGAGGAGAGTGATCAACCTGTGGATTTCAACTCAGTTTTAGACAGGCTCAACGGTGGCCCTCAGAGAGGGTGGTCTAGTTAACCACGACCTGGTGATTTTTCATTATGTTTCATTTTATGCTGAATAAAGGGATTGTTATATAATGTTTTTTTTGTATTGGGATCTCATTTCTGTGTATGTTTATGGATTCTTGTTTCTTACTTGTGAGTTTTAGTCCACAAGCAAGAAGATTGAAAGGATTTAACTCATACTTATGTGACAAGAATAAAAAGTCTTTGTCTTTGGAGAATATTTAAAGAAACTTTTCATGCATTGGATTTTACATCTTTATTCTTGTAGACTATCATATCTACATCAATGTTTTAATGTCACGTCCTGACAAGTATGAGCGCTATAATCGGTACCAAATTGTATTTTTTAAAATAATATTTAATTAGATTTTTAAAGTCGGATTCAAAAAAAAACTTGAAAATTGATCTTAATTCCGGATATGGGTGGTATCGAAAAAAATACTTGTATTACCATGAATTTGATGTACTGATCTGTATATCTCATCGGTTGATATGAAAACATTACTGCCAAACCTAAATATATCAAATGTACTGATATAATGATTATTTTAATTATCTTAATATAAGAATTTTATATAGTTTGTACCCATTTATTGGCCTAGAAGGAAATAGAATTTTAGATTTATATGAAAACATTGTATTGTATTCAATAGGTAGTGTGATATTGTTATAGAGATATGATGATCTTGAATTTTTAAATATATTTAGTAAAGGACGGAAGGCATCTTTGGTTCCCATAATTTTGATTTTTTGGTAATTTTGGTCCCCAAACTTTCTAATTTTAGCAAAACCATCCCCCAAAGTTTTGATATATGCAAAACCGATCCCCAAACTATCATTATTTTTGCAAAACCAGTCCTCAAACTTATGTGTGTGTGGCATAATTGGTCCCCAAAGTTGTAATTTGTGGCAAATAAAGTTTTCGGACAAAAATTACGCAAATTTAGTCCTCAAAGTTTCAGATTTTTGGCAAAATTGGTTTCTAACGCCGTTAATGGTCCTCAAAGTTTGCAAAACATGACAATTTTAGTCCCCAAACTTTTGAATTGCTAATTTGGTCCCCAAAGTTTATATAATTTGACAAAATTAGTCCCCAATGAAAGAATCTAATGTTTTTTATGATTTTTACGATACATTTTAGTGTTATATTTGCACTCAATTGAACATTTTTTTACAATTATTAGTCTTATATCTGACCGAACATATGACAATGATAATTTTCAACCGAATAGCAAAAACTTTGTTGAAACTTTGAACATAATTATGGTATTCGGTATTAGACTATATGTTCGGTATAGTCTTATATCTGACCGAACATATGACAATTATTAGTGTAATTTTCGACCGAACATATGACAATGATATCAATTTGAATTGCGAATGTCAATATTTGAAGTTTATTAATGTTTAATGAGTTTATTTGTTGAACTTTCCATTTAATTGTTTTCTCGAAATTTATTTTGATAATTTCCGACAATTTATATATTGACGAAGAAGTTTCGATAACGTTCAAAATATCGGTTGCACCCAATTTTTTTCCGTTTCGGTGTAGTTATTAGACCAGAACTTGTCAGAAACACCGAAATATCATAGAAATATCATTAATTGTATTTGTATACTCATACAAATATATTGACTAATTCGTTATTTAATCAATTCTGAAATTTATATATTGACGATTTGTATGAGTATAGAAATACGGTTAACGATATATCCAACAAGTTCCGCGATCGATTCTTGGAAATTTATAAATTAGCAAATATATTTATATGAGTATATCGATTGTCAATATATTCGTACACAGTAATATTGTTGTGGTTCGAAAACCGGGGGTGTCAACAGTCGACCGGTTCGTTGCAAGACGAACTCGGTTGTTATTTGTTTGTGTGGAGAAGGTTGATGATTCAAAGGTAAAGGAGGCAAACGGATTTTTGAGTGGAAAACCTCGGAAACGAGGAAAAAACCACTTGACTAAGGGCTAAAAGAAATGCCCTCAGCCTGTTCAATAAACGAATCCATGATTATACAATACATGTTTGTTTGATCGACCACAAAGAGGGGGAAGATAATCGAAAATAAATCGAGAGTAATCTGTCAAGCTCAAGCCCTCTGGAGAAAACCGAAATCGAAGTCCTTTTCTCCTTCTCTCTGTGTCCTTTTTATACTCCCACTGTACTATGCACAGTAGGGTGTCGTTTTGCGCCTGTCCTTTGCTACTAGGTCGGCTAACGTCAGGCGGAACAGCCGCCGGAAATAGCTCCCCGTAGCTGCATGGCGCCGGTCCTTTCGGCGCTGCCAGCCAGCTACTCTTTGGCCTCTAGTGGCTTACACCCATTGCCGAACCACGCTACTGACACGTTTGTCGCGGGTTATCGTCGCATGTGATGCATGAGGATGGCCCGAAACAACGCCGGCAAGAAGTGGACCGATCGGTCTGGGCACACGTGGGGAGCTGGGCCCCACGGCTCGGGACCGATCGCCAGATGCGACCGATCGGGCCAAGCGATATAAATGGGCCCTCTACTGATCTGGGCCTCCAAGTTCGGCTCACTTGTCTGGGCCGTCATGGCCAAGGCTGGTCCTGACCCTGTTCGGGGTATCGGGTTCCGATGATCTCATCACTAGCCCCTCGGACTCAGTCGCCACCTTGGTGGTGACCGGGGTTCGATCAACAATCGAGATCGTTCGCGCACATGTGCCCGATCGCAACTTCGGAAACTAGTACCCGAACCGATCGTAATGGTGTCCCTGTGGACCGATCCAATACTTAGAAATTTCTTGAAGTGGATTTTTGAATTTGAAACCCAGAATAGTAGAATGGCAGGGGCGTAATTCCAGGCTCTGCAGCAGCTAACGCCTTTTCATATTCCAAAGGAGGGCAGACTGTCAGACTGCAGCCGCCTGCAGAGGTGACGTGTCATCCTGTGATTGGGCAGTACGCGATATAAAAGTCAGGGTTTTTCCTTTGTGTGGCCATTATCACTATCTGCAATCGACTGCCCAGCCTTTGAAATCTCCGGCGATTCTCGTTCAACCGCTGCTCATCTCCAGATTTTATTCCAATCTTCAAGGTAATCCTCCATGGCACCCCGTAGGTCTAGATATCCCGACATTTGTTCCATGGATCTTGACGCCTTTAGGGTCAAGTTTTCCATTCCAGCCCATTACCCCATCTGGAGGGGGAAGGAAGACGTTCCGTGCTTCCTTCCTGCTGAGATGAACGTTCCGGCTAGCGCCATTCCCGTTAGCTATGCTTCCCTTAGATCGGGCTTGCGATTTCCCCTGCACCCTTTCGTCGCAGCCGTTCTTAGGGAGATCCACTGCCCGACTTTTGCTCTTTTTCCGGGCAGTTATGTATATATTATCGCCTTTATTTTTTATTGCCACAAACAGAGGGTAGAATCAACCCTCAGGCATTTTTTCAACTTGTTCGTAGTAGGATCCCGTAAGGCCCGAAGGTTGTTAGGAGGTCGCAAGCTATATTACATAGCTACCCGAAAGAAGGATTGTGTTATCGTCGACAAGGAAGATTCTCTACATGAATGAGAATCTTGCTATGTCTGGATAGACATCCCGAGGGAGGACTTGATGAAAGTTACCTTACTAACAACACACCCGAGCATCGGGAAGTTGGACCGAAACCGGTTCAACCCATCCCACCCCGACATTGCCGATACTTTGGCAATGCTTCCTCCTCCCGAACGGCGTCTGAAGAGAATCGACATCCTTCGGGAGAAGAATCTATTAGAGATCGGGGTAGCAGGAAGGAAAGGGGCCCCTGCCCCGAAGGGTTTTTCCTCCAGCTCTGACTTGTCTGAGTCAGAAGACTCGGGTACGACTTGGCCCTTTCCAATTTATACTTCCTGATCCTCATTATTTTCCCTTTGCAGATTCTACTAACACCATGTCCGGGAACCGATTAGCTGCTGTGGCTGCTGCGTCAAAAGCCAAAAAGGAGGCCCATCTGCAAGCCTCAAAGCCCAAACCTCGCGTGGCTGTCGGGCCATCAAGGTCGTCCGGGAGCTCTAGCAGCCACATGCGAGAGCCCAGATCCATGGATGAGGTGGACGAGGTTATCTCTAAGAAGATACGCTCATTAGGCCTTCCTGCCATGTATAGGATCGGGAATAATTCCCCACTGAATCTTAACGTCGTGCGGTTATTGCTGCAGGGGTCAATTCGGGTAGAGGATGTCCGCCCCTCGTCCAGTTTAGGGGATAGGGCGCAGAGACCATCGGCTTCTGCGTCGACAAGCAAGCGGGGCCCCGAAGAGGAGGCCCCGAAGCAGTACAAAAGGCTGCGGTCAACTGTCAGCAGGCCCGCAGCCCCGATCCCTACAAAAGGGGTCACTATCGGGGATAAACCGGCCCCGTCCTCGTCCAACCCGGAGGCCATTCGCGGGGCGATCCAGTAGATGGTGACCTCTGTCTTCGAGGCCCGGGGACCAAAGAGAGTCCCCCCATCATGGAAGGATGTCACCCTCGAGGAGTACCGGCTTTTGGGAAAGAAAAACCCGCCCGGTATTGATTGCTACCTCCCCAGCTTGGTGTCCGCATATCTGGAATCCCAAGCTGTGGTAAGTTGATTTTATCTTAAGTTCATGATCGGGTACATGTTTTTAATCCCGCTTGGTTGTTGCAGTCGCATAGAAGGGCCCTGGATCTGGCATCCGCCGTCCAACTCAGCCGAAGCGCCTCTTCGGCCACTGAAGAGCTGGAGAGCCAACTTGCCTTAGCTCAACGGCAAGTTGAGATCAAACAAAAGGAGTTGGAGGCGGTCCGAGCCGATCGGGACCGTTTGAACGGGGAGCTGCTTGGAGCGGGCACCGAGTTGTCCTTGGCTGCCTCAAAGGCGGGGGAGGCCCAAGCAGCAGCAAACTCCGCCACGGCCCGAGTTTTGGAACTGGAGCGTCAGATACAAGAGTTATCTGACGAAAGCAATAGGCTCCTTCTGCAATACCAAGATGAGAAGACTGCCTTGAAAGAAGAGCGGGAAGCGCTCAAAGAAGATCTGGTCAGAGTTCAAGGGTCAACGGAAAGCGCGGTTCGGGAAGCCCTATTGGGTTTTGCCCGATCGCCATTGATGTTTGCCTTAGCGGCAAATGTCTATGGACCGAACGTCTCCCAATACATGGACAACATGAAGGACCAAATAGTTAGCAAGTTTGGTCTGGATCCCGAAGACGAACGTTGGGAGACACTTGACCCACTGACCAAAGACGGCAACTTCTGTGAGATCCCCGAACTGGACGAACCCCCGCTAGAGACTGATCCCAACTATCTCCTTTTTGACCTGATTGAGAGATCGGTCAACGAGATAGTTGAAGAAATGGGGAAAAAACTGGAGGATCTCAAGGCCTGGATGGCAGAGAAGTCTCGTGGAGCAGACAAGGAAGAAGGACAAATAGACTAGGATGTAATTTCCTGCTCTTCCTTGCTGTATTTGTAAACTCGAGTTCTCCAAATAAAAATTTTTCTTTTGTCCAATCTCAACTGTAAACTTTACTTTGAGCAAAGTTTTCCTCCTTTCATAAAATTCACCGAAATAATTTCAAGTGTAAGGTCAGGGCTTAAGCCAAGTGTGGCCCGAAAGGTCTTCACCAAATAACTTCGCACTTCATCAAGTTTATTAAGCTTGGAAAACCCCAACTGATCTAGTATAAAAATATTTTGGGTATTTATTTTTAGGTCAGTCTATTTTTAATTACTCGAAATTAAATTGTTATGAGGACACGAGCGATGTACGAGGTTGGGCCCACAATGTGTGGGCTTACGTCCTCGGGAGAGCGAAGCTCTACCTTGGTTTTCACTATAACTTTGGCAAATACAAGTACAATGATATGACAGTAATAATCAAGGTGAAAACGGCCCAGAAAACGATCGAAAGCACTCTGCCGCGCCGGGAAGAGGGGAAGTCGCGAGTTGTGGTCAATATCTCGCGACTATTGGCGATCACACGCGAGTGGTCAGTAAACAGGCAATAAACTCGCGGTCGCGTCCGATTGGACGCGAGTGAACAGTAACAGGCAATAAATCTGCAGTCGCGTTCGACTGGACGCGAGTGAACAGTAACAGCAACAAATCTGCAGTCGCGTTCGACTGGACGCGAGTGAACAGTAACAGTAATAAATACAGGCAGGTAAATATGCAGTCGCGTTCGACTGGACGCGAGTGAACAGTAACAGCAATAAATCTGCGGTCGCGTTCGACTGGACGCGAGTCAAAGATGAAGTTCTGCCTTGGGAAGCGTGATAAAAGTCCGAATCCCGTCCAAGTGCACCGGACCTTGTATTTATAGAGAAAATCAGCCCAACTCCACTTATTTGAGCCCATAAGCCTAGTTTACCCCACTTAGCCCAAAATAATTAAATATTATCCAATTATAATATAATAAACGCCATGTTGATCCCGAAGTTTCGGGAACCAATCCCGGACAAGATATTAGTCGGAAATACGATTAGAAAATTCCCGAAAACCTCGTATATCAGTTATTTGCCTCCAAATAGTGAATACGCAGCCGCATAACATCATTGCACCCGACCGGTGTGCTCCCGGGTGGCAAATTACGAAAACACCCCTGGCCCCGTCCGGGGCCGAAATAGCCCAAAACATCTCAAAACACTTACAGAAGCTTTAAATGGGGCCCAGCGAGCCAGAATTGTGAGAATACCACCTGAGAATGCCTTGCGATAAAATATGAAAATACCGAAAATACCATATAACCACGTCGGACGAGCCCCCGGGTAAGGATAAACACAAGAGAATATACCCGGGTAATATCAATAGTCCCCTGGTTTTCAGATTCAGAGTCTGAGTCGTAAACCATATATCAACAGCTCGTCATGAAAGCCGATTATCGTTCTGGAGCCCCGCCGAGAAAATCCTTAGCATGGTTGAAATCCTCTCGTCGATACGATCGTTTTGACACTAAGCACGTCAGATTCTGAGTTCGGATGAAAATTTCGGGATTTTCCGACTCGGGACTTTGCCCCTATAAATACACTGTTCGCCCCTCATAAATCATTCTCTCGCGCAGACTCCTGAGTACTCGCGACCTATCGCAGAAACTGTGCCATCCGCGACTTATCGCATACTGAACTCTCGCGACCATAACTCGCGAGTACTGTGCAACTAGCGACTAAACTTCAGTAAGTCGCGACTCCCGGACTTGACTGATAACCATTACTCGCGAGTACTGTACAACTCGCGACTAATCCTCCATAAGTCGCGACTAAGGACTTAAACAGTAATTCTCGCGACTTTTCGTCAATAACTCGCGAGACACTTGATAAAATTTGTAAAAAATAATTTCAAAAAATAAATTTGAATTAAATTTATCAATGACTTCCGATCGCACCGAATCTTCTGGCTCCACTACTTCATCCTCAAACCATTCGGACTCCTCATCCAGTCCGGGGAGTTTCGATTTGATCACAGCCCCTTTTCCTCCTTGCCTTTCCACAATAAATTCTCATTTTTTTGAGAGGATCGCTCGTCTTGAGAACACCCTCGGCCCTCAAAGCTCCGCGGTTAAAGCCCTCAAGTCCTTTAACCAACCTTATAACATGCATGCTCGGAAGTGGAAATCGATTCTCGAACAGTATTATCTCCCTTCCGACTGTGTGTTATACCAACCTGAACCTAACGACCGTCTTTTGACAGCTCCGATCGCCACCCACACTGTTTCTCTTGAATACTTAGAATGTGGCCTTCGTTTCCATCTTCATCCTTTACTTGTAGAATTGCTCTCGCATCTTCAAATTCATCTTTTCCAACCGACCCCTAATTCAATCTCTCTTATCGTCGCCTTCATAATATTCATGGAGGTGAATTGCACTCCTTCGACCATAGATCTTTTCTATCAAATCATCTACATTGGTGCTGCGTCAATTTTGGTGCCCAAGGTTGTATATTCTTCCGCCCGAGGCACAAGACAAGCCATTTCCCTTTTTCTGCACCCCACTCCAACCACGACTGGAAGAAACACTTCTTTTTTTTCTGCGGTGTGGGGGATACGAGGCTGTCTCCTCTGAGTCTTCCTTGGCGGTTCCCCGTTGAAGGGGAACCATTTTTTCCCGAAGCTTACGGACCTACTCCTTGGATGGCCCTTCCGAGACCTCTGAGGAAGGCACTCCTCGATTGCGTTAGGTCTGACGGCGCTGACTGGACCGTGAAGACCTTATTTTATGCCCCGATCCTTGTTGCTTTCAACCTCCTTCCGGACCCCCCCCATTTTAGTAGAGAACTACTAGGTATCTGAACCGTATATTCATATCGGGGCTAAACTTGATAACTCTTCTTTGATAGGGTCGAAACTAAGGAACTTGATTTAACTTGTTTCAAATTTCAACTTCGCTTTTCTCACTTAACTTACTTGTCTTGCAGATAACATAATGGCTCCAACTAAGTATCCAACAAAAGAAGGGGGACCGACTGAATTTCCTCAGTGACCTACTTTCGGAGGACGATGAGCTCATCTTCGAGGCGCCACCGGGGACTCGGAACCGAACTGTCGCGGCCGAGCTGGCGTCAAGTTTACAAGAATCGGCATCCCCGACTGGGTAAATAAGATGCGACACTCCTCCACCACCACAACCTGCTGCAGCGGTGGCCAATCCGAGCCGATAAATGAGGATCCGGATGCAGCAATTACTGAGAGTCCCGAAGACCTAATCCCCTTGTCTCGGCGATTATAATACGTTGTTGAGGAGCCCACCCCCGATGAAGGCATGTACGACTTTGCCGAAACAATAGTGGATATCATCGGGGACGACGAGGAGGGCGAGATTAGCGAGGACCAACCGATGGACCCGGTGGTGGAGGAAATATGCCAAGAAACCCGTCCGGAGGGAGAGACCAGCCAAGGCACCCGTTCGGACAAGGGGAAAAGACCGGCGGAGCATCCCACCGTCTTGGAGATCGCGGAACCCAATAGAAAGAGTGGGTTAACCGCCGAATTTATCGACACCTTCCGTATACATGACATCCCGAGACTGACGGTTAAGGAATGGCTCGATATGGGACGCCGGGCCCCCTTTGTATTGATAAAGGATGGACTCACCTTTTGAATTCCGAGATGTGACAACGTGTCGAGTCGGCCGGCCCTGGCATACTTGGAGCGAACCCAGAGTTGCCGCCTCGTGGTCGGGATGACCACACAGTGTTTACCGACATTGGTCGGTTAATGAGTCAGACCGCGACGATGCGTCGTGCCATTGGGGAGGTTCGTCGCAACACTAACGATGACTTCTTTATAACTTTATATATTGCTACATATGTACTAACCCTTCTTGTTTTCATTTCAGATGGAGCGCACCATAATCGAGTTGGGCACCGCAGCTGCAGTAGGGGAATACTGTATGCTCAGACATTCGGA